>JAQIXV010000015.1:0-223941 GCA_034700625.1 Tectocepheus velatus | reverse complement strand
ACTGATCTGACGGATAAGATAAACGATAAAATGTCTGAAAAGAAAAGTATAGCAAACCCTCAAATAAAAGTGCGATTAACAGGGAATGGAGGGACTGTTCAGATGTGTTGTCATCGAAATCAATGTTCGATAGAATCGATTATCGATTGTCGATACGAATGAGGAATAATAAAATTGTTGGTCAATTGTGGAGTCAATCGCAGAAAAACATGAATTTTTGCGCTAATTATTGGATAAAAAGACAATCGAATTGTAATTACATTGAATTTAAGTGACATTTGTTTATAACATTAAATTACTCTTAAATTTGTTTATATATTAAATATTAACTAAATTATAGACAAATCTTATATCGATTTGAATCGAGACCTCAATTTGTGAGACAACTCTGAGAGGCTTTCAATCGAATTAATCGTTTTATTATTGTTTTGATTTGTTTTTTGACTTCAAATTATAACAAAATCGACAAAAAATTAATTAGTTTTTTGTTTTACATAACAATATATTTGTGACTAAACTTTAATTCACATCTTTTTATATATCGATCAAAAAGTTTTTAATATTTATTTTTGTTGTCCGACAAAACCGGACATACATTTGGACGACACTCTCCGACAGAGTCTGACATCAATTAAATCTTTTAAATCAATTCATAATTAATATGTATTTTGTGACCAAAAAATTCAACAAAAATAACATTTAGTTGTCATTAATATATCGTTTAATATGACCCCAAATGGCACTCATTTAGTGTTTATTTTCAAAACTCATTTACAAAAGAATTAAATCTTTTTTTCAGATAAAAAACAATTTAATAATATTTACAAAAAATTTTGAATTCAATTAATATTTTAGAAGATTTTGAGTCGAGTTTAAGAGAAGAGACGAAAACATAAATAATTTTATACATATTTTAAGTGTTTTTTTTTTAAAAATCAATATATTTTGTGTTTGAACTGAAAAATGGGGGCATTTCTCGATAAACCGAAGACAGAGAAACACACAGAAGAGGGGTTCGGGAATGGGCTCAGGTTTGGACTGAGTTCAATGCAGGGATGGCGTATTGAGATGGAAGACGCCCACTGCGCTGTCGTCGGACTACCATCTCTTAATGACTGGAGTTTTTTTGCGGGTCTGACAACAAAACTCATTGACAATTGTCTTATCAGATAATCTAATGATTGATTTTACAGTATTTGACGGACACGCGGGGGCGCGAGTGTCGGCCCATTGCGCTGAGAACCTATTGGACACAATCATTCAAACCGATAGCTTCCGGCAGACGTCGGGTTCAACAAATGGTATAATTAGTTCAGAACAAATAGAAAGCGTTAAACAAAGTATTAGAGACGGGTTCCTCAAACTCGACGAAAAAATGAAACAATTGCCAGAAGTCGAGTCCGGAGAAGACAAGAGCGGATCCACTGCCGTCTGTTGTCTAATATCTCCGACACATTTTTTCTTCGCAAATTGCGGTGACTCTCGAGCAGTGCTCTCCCGTTCCGGTAAAGCCTTCTTTTCGACTCTCGACCACAAACCCATTAATCCGACCGAAAAGGAACGCATCCAAAAGGCCGGCGGAAGTGTTATGATTCAACGCGTCAACGGATCTCTCGCCGTCTCCCGAGCTCTCGGAGACTATGAGTACAAACAGGTATTCAAACAGTTATTTACCGTTGGGTTGACTAACAACTAATTGACCCTTAGGTCGAAGGTCGCGGTCCCTGCGAGCAGTTGGTGTCACCCGAACCTGAGATAACAGTTCAGGGAAGAGAAAATAGCGACGAATTCCTAGTGTTGGCCTGCGATGGCATTTGGGATGTCATGAATAACGACGAATTGTGTGATTACGTCAGATATCTCCTCAAAATTCACCCAAACTTAGAGACCGTCTGCTCTTCCATTATCGACACCTGTCTTCATAAGGTATGGATAACATGTGACCAGAGGTGTGACCACTCTTTTTACTAAAATATTTAATGGATTACAGGGCAGTAAAGACAATATGAGTGTAGTTTTGGTTTGCTTTCCGGGGGCCCCCACTGTCACCGAAGAGGCTCAACAAAGAGACAAAGAAATCAATGCTTTAGTGGAAAAGAAAGTCGAAGGTATGAAAGGACTGTCTCTTCACTGAAACTTCATTCAAAATTCAATAATTAATTACATTTTATAGAAATTTCTTTGATTTGATAGAAATAATCTTGATGATTATCATTATCATGGTAATCTTTTTTGATTGATAGAAATTCTCGACAAAAACGACGATTTGACGCTTTCGGGTGTCATTCAGTCGATGATGTATGAAGACATCGATTGGTTACCCCCAGGAGGAGGACTCGACGCTAAGTAAGCCGTTCTTTACAATACTTTCTCTCATTAAATCAAAACTCTTTTCAAATGCAAATATTGTCCTAAAAATTGACTTAAATTTCATTTTTATTCAAACGAGTCATTAATTTAGGCGTCGATTAAGTGATAAATAATTTAATTAAAATGAATTTCAAATTAGTTCACGAAATGATGGTTTCATTTGTTAACCAAATAATTAATAATTAATTGTTTGCAGTTTTTATCAAATAATTAGTGATTTGTTTCATCTCTTTATTTCAATTAAATCATAACAATAATTAAGAGCAGAAAGGAATGGGTCTATACTTTTGATTCAACTTAAGATAAGCCTTAATTTAATGCTAATTATTCGCGTTTTGCAAATTGAGATCAACTTTGCAACGAGTGTCCGACACGTAGTACCTCTGGTTATTGTTTTTTAGAGCAATAGCCAGGGGTCAGAGTGAGGGCCACACCTCTTATAAACCGCAAACATTTAAGCGAATATTTTCAATGAAAATGAAGTTAATTATAATATTATAATAAACTCATGTTTTTTGTAATACAATTGATTTGGAAGCTATTCATACGAAACAATATTAATGGGAATCTCAGGAATTGAGTCCATTCTTCCAATTCATTACTAATTTATTCGTTTCCCAAACAAACGGATTGTTGTTTTTAACGGGTTTTCATGAAAACCGTCACTAATTTTGATGAATGAGTGAAGAAAAGGCCAAAAATAATCGACTCTTTGGATACATGATTGAAGTGAATCATAAGAGAGACTAATATTTTAGATCTTAATTAATGTAATTAAAAGAGTTATTAATAAATATGTGTTTTATTATTAGGCGAACGATAATAGAGGAGACGTATAAAAGAATTATTCCGAACCCAAACTGTGACTCAAATAAATTGGAGACTAACAGCGATGAGGAGCAGAACTTTTCTGTTAACTGAGAGCCGACTCATTGGTTGCCAAACAAACATATTTCGTCGCTATTTCGCCGATAAGTCCTGAAATATAAATAAATTTCTCTTTTATTATAACAATAAAAATCGTTTTTAATTTTAAAAACCGCTTTCCGTATATTAATTGCTTTATATATAAAACAAATTCTATGCAATTAATTGTAGAAATCATTTATATTTTGTTTCCTTTCCTTCTAATCCGTTATCCGATTTAGACCTCATTTTTTCGAATTATTTAAATTAAGTGTTAATTAACTTCAATATAATTATCAAATTTTTGTCGAAAAAATCGTCTCATTTATTGCTCTTTTGTCTTCGTTTTTGATTAAAAACAAAATTATTTCTCTTTTTTGTTAACAAAACATTTTTTTGTCGATTCAATGATAAAAATATACGAAAAACTAATTTCTATTTCGATTTTACTGTATTTTTGTAGACTTAAAGTCAATACAAATAATGAGTTATATCTGAAAAACAAATTAATTGTTCTGAAAATTGTTAGCAAAAATTGAGACCTAATTTGTAAAAAAATTGATTAATTGATGTATTTTTTATTTACTATCGAATAGATCTTAAAAAATGTTTATTATTTTCAAAACTAATTATCGATTATTTGATTTAAAATTATCAAAACTTTTGATAACTTATGAATACATTCTTTGATATTAAGTAATGTCTACTCAACTGAAGAAGTGTTGCGATATTTATAGGTTTCCCTTAGTTTTTAAAATTCATAACTCATTTAAAGTGATATCAATGACCGACATTAAGGGCTGATACCCCTCTCAACAGCCAATGTTTAGCAGAAGGAATGCCTTTAGACAAAAAGTTGGCCAAAAATCTGTTTTCTATTGGCTTTCATTCAAAATTCGTTACATTCGGTTCAGAATTATCTGAAAATACAATCGATTTTGAGCTAACATTACAATAGAAAACACGAATTTCATACACATTTGGTTCGAATCGTTGTTTCCAAACATTTTTAGACATTCACTTCATTTCCTATTTTTCTTTTTAATTCCAATCGTTTTATATCCAAAACGAAAACACATTTGAGGCGAAAGTGTGTCATATTGTGCACCAATTGTCAGACAATTGGCTCTAAAATATGTTTTGGTTCGAACTTAAGGCAAGAGTTCTTTGTTTTGATTCGAAAGGAATTAATTCTTAGAATTGGTTAGACTTTTGACAAAACATTAAATTTTATTTTACATACATTTTGGCTGACATTTAGACATATAATGAGTAATAAATCCTTAAAATTGGATTCAAAAACATTTTCTAAGAGACGGGTCGAGGAATGACATTAAGGAAGACCTCAATTCAATTTGTCTTTCAATTGATTGGAATCGAAACATAATTTATGATTAAAATCGATTCCAAAAACGTTAAAAGATATTCTGAATTACACGAAAAGAGACGGCACTCGAAACGGCACTCAACTATAAAAACATTGATTTACTGTAAATGACTATCAAATTGCAGTTATCGTCAAAATTGAAAGTTAGGCCGCATTTTGAGCTCAATTTCGTAATACTTTATAATTGTTTTAAATAAATAAAAGTTCGAATAAAATACTTTTTCATTGATTTCGTCAATAAATGGTTATTAAAAGGTATGAAATCCTAAGACGTCTTATAATTTATATTTATGAGAAATAGGCTTAAAATGGCATTGATTTGAGTGACTAGTCTTCAGCGCCAACCGTTCACTTAAAGATCGCTTTCGCCGTAAAGCGCTGTTGAAAATGACACTAAAGGGACAGACATTCAGTTAATTTCTATTTGAAAATATCAGTTTTCAAGTCTTACAGTAGTCGAGAGCACCGGGCACTGCGTTGGGCCCTTTGTATGGCATCATTCGTTGGATACAATACTCTGCCTGATCCGGAGGCAACTCCCGGCGCAAGTCGTCGGCTGTGATGTATGGCTAACAAAAACAATTGATTAATAATTTAATTGAAAACAATTGGAATCTTTTGGTCGGAACCTTATCTGAGGCCAAAATACGGAAAGAGTCGATGATTTGTTCGGCGGTATCGGTGTCTGTGCTCTCTCTGGTCATGAAGTCGAGGAAAGTGTCGAAATTGACATAACCCGTGTTATTTGGGTCAACAATATTCATGATTCGTCTAAAGTCTGAGTCTCCCTGTCTGTCGTTCCTTATGCTGTATCCCAACGACACCAGACATGACTTGAATTCATCGCCATTTAGTTTTCCGGTTCTATTCTTATCGAAGTGATTGAAGGAAACCCGGAATTCATTCAATTGTTCGGTTGTAATGCCTTTCGAGTCTCGGGTCAGGATTTGGTTCTCGACTTCATTGATGTTTCGATGAATGGAAGTCATTAACTGTTCCCAACCGACGCGTAATGTCTGAAACAAATTATTCAAAGTGTTATCAATTGATCGAAAGAGAACGGAACGGAAGGCATACCTCCATTGTGTAGTGAGTGTATCTATTCTCAAAAATCATGCCTTCCTGTACGTCCTGATGAATCTTTTCCAACTCATCCATATGTGGTCTGTACTGATTAACGGCCACTTCGTATTGTCTCAATTTGGACAACTGTTCCTCAAGAGTTCCAGTCATTCCCATTCCAATGGCGGCCACGGAATCCATTTGTCGTTCAATCCACGGCCCGACGCCGTTAGCCTTTTCCGCGAACTTTCGGCGAAGGCCTTCATTCCTCTGCTGTCGGGTCTGTTCGCTCTGAAGGGTTTGATCCCGTTTTGGGACCAATTGCTTCACTTCAGACCATTTGCCCGAAATATCCTGAAATCAGAAGATATTGTAAATAATGGTTCGAAATGGTGTCCAAACAAAGGCTTACCCGCGCTGTGAGTGTAGTGTAAGGATTTTCGATACCTCCCGGAACCTGATATTGAGTAGCGATGGACTGCACCTCTTGAGAGAGGGATATAATCGAAGAGTGCTCTTTGTCTGCCTCTCCCAAAGTCTGTTTGAAGGCTTCGTGCGCTTCAACTAATCCCTGGATCTCTTCGACGGTGTGGACAATAAACATGTCAACCAAGTCCTCTCTGGCGCCGTCCAACCAGTTGTTGAAAGGGGCGGCTCTCTTAGCGAACTCGAGGTGCAAGTGATCGATCTTTTCGAGTACTCGTTCCGCTTCTTCGAGGGCTGTTCTTCTCTTTTGAGTGAGGCTTCCGAGTCGGTCCCATTGATCACATATGCGTTGACACCTGGCGTTGACCGAAGCCGAGTCGTGATAGTCGAGAGCATTCAACTCCTGAGCGATGGCAGCAATTTGTTCGACTCTGTCCTGATGTGCGGCCAAATCAGATTCGAAGGCCTCGTGTTTTTTCTTAAGAGCTTTCACTTCATT
Source organism: Tectocepheus velatus (assembly GCA_034700625.1). Classification (NCBI taxonomy): domain Eukaryota; kingdom Metazoa; phylum Arthropoda; class Arachnida; order Sarcoptiformes; family Tectocepheidae; genus Tectocepheus; species Tectocepheus velatus. Next base: position 217,291 of record JAQIXV010000015.1, on the reverse strand, counting down.
CAGACGACAATTGCGGAAGTCTTGGCTCTGAAGCATCGCTTCCTTGCCTTTAGTCCAGTCCTCGTGAGTATCGGCTTTATGTTTGAACTTCTGCGCCAAATGGTCTAACCTCTCGAGTCTCATCATTTCTGAGAGAAGCCATTCTTCGAATCCTTTCTCCGCGTGTTCTAATCCTTTCCACGCATTAGCGATATCTGAAACCATTTTGCCTTCAGTTGGTATATACGCGGGTCTATTACTGAGCCGTAGTTTTGTTTGCAATGTATTGAAATTGGTCTCCAATTTGGCCTTTTGTTCGACTCGCGGCGGTTTGTGGACCCGTCGATAGGCTCTAAACTCCTCCAACTTCTTTTGCACAGTCGACAGCTTATTATCTGTTGTCTTATTCTGAAGCCAAGGAGTGGTTCTTCTGATCCAATCCAAGAGATCACTGGCCAGTCGTTCGTACTCTTCCATCAGTCGTTCGTTTTCCTGATTTACTTTCAGTACTTTACAGATACGATTGGCCGCAGTCTCCGCCTGTCCTCAGAGCACATCATTTTAGTTTAAATTCAAACTAATTGCTAATTAAATATCGGTATACCTGTTGTGCGCCCGAAAAGGTGTGATAATAGGAGGATATGTAAGTCATGACAGCCCTTTCGTCAGGCATTGGGCTGTTATTTAAATCTATTTTTCATTCAATTAAATGTCAAAATCGAAGCGTTATTTCAATTACTAATTGTTTCAAAATTAATAAAATCTACTTTTGATGCGAACAAATGTATTGCAAGTAGTGGGCAGTAGTGGACAGGTCTGGGATTTCACTCATATTAGCTTTAATTTAGGTCTCAATCATTAGACAAAAGTTTAGTTTATTAGTCGTTTTGGTTATAATACACTCTTAAGAATCCAATGATAGGCATAACACAGGTTTGGACCGATTGAAGGCATGTCATACCTGTTGGGCGCCTTGAAATGCGTGATAATAACAGGACACGTATGTCATTACTGCTCTTTCATCGGGTTTTATCATATTAACCATTTCTATGGAATAAACTCTTCAGAATCGGTTCCGAAATTTAATTCAATTTTAGACAAAATATTAATATTTTCTAATCTAATGATTGACTTAAAACTTATTTAAGACTTAAATCCATTTAAAAAGTTATCCATTATTTGATTTAATGATAAAATGAAGTGACATTTTGGGCTTATTTTATATTTAATTTTTTTTTGAGATTAGACCCAAAATCAACTCAAATGTCATTAAGAAGTTATGATTAAATTGACTGAAATAATAGTAAATCATTGGAGGAGTCAAGGGTTGGTTGACATAAAAAAATGAAAAATCACTTTAACTCAAACACTAATGGATTTGAATTTTTGACTCAAATATTGAATTTTTTCTTTGACTTTAAAAAATGACGAATACTTGCAAACAGTTAATCAAAAAAAAAGTAAACATAAAAGTATGTCATACCCTCCGCGTCCAACATTCGGGGAATATTCAGGTGTTTCTCTGCGATATCAAAAGCCAGGTTCAGGTTCTCTAATGGATTGTCTTTTGAGAGTTTAGAGTAGTCCAGTAGATCGGGTCTATGTCTATGGATTAAGGCACAGAAGGCTAACCCATCCTTCCAACTCAGGTGGAAGTTCTGGACGTTTACGTTCTTATAGGGCGCTGTCTTTCGTTGGCACCACAAAAGCAGACCCTCTTTGGCAGTCATTTCTATGAATTTTTTAGATCAAAATAATTGAATTAAACGGAAAGGAGTGGTGGGGAAAGGGCTTGCCTTCAACTGAAATATCTTGAATAGCGAATCGAAGAATTATAGTCCAAATCAGGCCTAAAGTCATTTTGGAGTTTCCGTCGACGATCTCTTCGGCTCCGATGGACACCAATTTGACGCCTTTGCTGGCAATGAAGTCCAGGGCTTTGTTTACGTTCGCTATCTTATGGAACCTCATCTTTCCTCTGTCCGGCTTCGGAAGTGTCTCTCCAGAGATCACTTCCAAAAGAAGCATAAGTTTCAGACCATTCCTGAAGTCTTCTTCAATGTTATCGATATGAGTGTTGGCTTTCCGGAGGTGGGAATTACACCACGCGGTGAATGTCTGTTAGTTTGAGTCAATTATTAATAAAGACATTGATTTATGTGAAAATATTTTTTATATAAAACATAATAATAGTCTTCAAACTATTGCCAATCATTTCGATTATAATATTCAGATTTAAATAATAATTTTCTCTCAAAACACTGTTATTTATATTAGAAAAAGTTGAGTACAAAACCATTAATTAATCAAAAAGATTGCGATAATGAGTGCCGCAAATGATTGGGTTTTGCTTTTCTCAAGTATTTTCATTGTATTTAATGGCATTCAAATGAAGACGTTTTTCAAGACTTAAGTTCATTCGATATTTAAATTAATTTTTTTTTTCATTTCAAAGGAATTTTAGTTTTTTGAATAAAAGATTAATAGATTCCTGAGTCCTGAGCGCCAAAAAATGCGGGTTTGTGTCCAATTCGTGGCTCAGACAACACGTCTTATTATTTTCATAGAAGAAATGGTTTTTAAAAATTGGAGAAAAACAAAAAATGGCATAAACTATATGATAGGCTGTCAGCCAAATAAATGCCTCGAATCATTTTCTGGTGATAATTGTGAGTAAGGACTGACATAATTGCTATTAAATACATGTGAGGGGACCGACACACAAGTGGTATTAGATTAATGCCAACAAAACTAATCCTTAAAATTGGTTTTTGTCTCATTGAGAATGAGTTCTCATTCATTGCTTTCAAATTAGTTTTAAAAATAAATTATAGAAAAAAACATATTTATCCCAAAAGTCAGACATAATGTGAGCGAAAAAGTTTTTTTTTACAGAAAAAAGTTGTAATTCTTTCATACGATACGACTCCAGACTTAATGAATGGATTAATTAATGTATTTTTTTATTGTCGAGTAAACTCATAGTCGAAATACCGGAGCGATTTTGTGAGTAAAGTCAGCGAAATAACAAAACACTGGAAATTGTTTAGTAGTAACTGTTCAGTGAGTACGGCATCACTCGAATAAGTGGTTGAGCTCTGAGTCGGTCTAAATTTAGAACCAAATACTCGACTGAACTCTTGTAGCGAAGGAACCATTGCTATGAATATTGGAATAGGGCTTCGAATGGGAGCCCAGACTCGATCTCTCACGCATTCATTTGCATCTGTTGTCAGCTCTCATCGGCCATATATGGAGCCAATGCTCAGCACTACTCCAGAATAAGTCGATCTGATATTAATACTCAATCGCATCCGATATATAGACAAAAAGCGGATCACAAATGAAAAAATCGCCAAAAAAGTGTTACAACAGATCAGAAAAACTTTGATAAAAATCTTAAGGATTTCAAAATTCTTAACAGAAAAGTGTCAAAAATGTCTGAATTTTTTTGACATTTATTATAATTATGAGAATTATTAGAAACAAGAATATGAATAAAAATCAAAAATACCAAACGATTAGTATGTCTTTCCCTATATTTAGAGCCTTTTAAATGCTTATCAAAACTCTTATGACTTGTTTTGTCAATCAATCAAAAAGTGAGAAACACTCGAAACCAATGAAAATGTTTGACAATAAACGAAATAAACTAAAATTCCGAACACTTTTCGGAAGCATTCTTTTAGACCAGTATTTCAAAGGGAGTGCTATCCAGAGCTCTGCCGGCTTTCAAAATGCTTTCAAACTCACGTCTAATGGATTTCTACGGCAATAAACGTTTGATTGAATTATTTATTTATGAATTCAATTGAATTTGAATTTGAATTTCAATCGATTCTCAAATGGAGACAAACAGATAAGGAATAACCCAATTAAGTGATTCTGAGTATTGATTAATTTGACATGGATAGGTTAGGTTTAGATAGGATCACTCATAGAATCTAGCACATCCTATGAAGTTTGTGAGTTGATAAAAGGAAGATGCACAATTGGAGTCACGTGCGCCAAATAGCTCTGGCATCACATCCAGGAGACTATCCCTTTATAATGGAGTTTATAATCCAGTTTTAGGCCCTAATAGTGAATGCGATTGAAATAAAATAAAGCGAATAATTATGTTATCGAGAGATGAATCATAAAACTTATCAAACAATCGCTGCAATCCTGTGAACCAGTTTGACCTCAAATATTATACTAACTTTTGACTCATAAGAACGCCAGAAGGGGAACAACAGCTAAAGTCAATGTCCAATAGATCTACTCTCCCCTCCATCTAAGAAACTGAATGCAACACTAAAATTGTGTTTTTATTTTTTAACGACTCTTTCGACTCAACAATAAAATAAAACATAAGTTTTATGACAAATAAAAATATATGAATCACTTCATTAGACGACAAAATCTGCTGTCATTTGACGTATATTGCAATGTATTGCTAGGACTGACTGAAGATCAGTTCATTAGGAATTTGAGAACTAAAACACACGAATATTTCAAATAGTTTACGGATGTGTTGAGCGCTCAGTGCAATACTGCCAGCCCTCAGACACACTCTCTGTGTGTATATGTATTTAAGATTAGTTTAGAAATAGATTAAAACTAATCAAAAGAATGCAAACAATCGAAAGAAAGACTAAATAAAAAGTCACTTCTTATTCGTCTCTCTCATCGAGAAAAAACAGTTTGAGTCCCGAATTATCGCTCAAATATCGACACTCGACTGTAAACAACTCAATGACACAACTTTTTTGGGTATTAAATGTCAAGCATACAGACATTACTTTGTTCACAAAAAATAAACTTGTTTGTTTAATCAATGAAAATTGAGCAAGACATTCAAGACTACAGGCGATTATTAGGATATTTATATTTAGTAATAAAAACAAAGTTTTAGTTTTTAAAAGCAATTCTCTCCGGAAATATATTCAGACATTTGAAAACATAATTTGATATTAAGAGTGTATTTAAGTGTTATTTAACACAAAACAAGTGATAATAATATAAAAATTTTGTTCAAAATATGGGTGTGTTTTATATCAGTTACAAAACTATAATATAAGTCAAACACAATTACATAAACGTTAACTCAAATTATGGTATTGTTGTCGATAGCGGTTGAAAACTAATCCAAATTAAGTGATAATTTTGTAGTAAAGCAAAGCCTTTGTTCAGTTAATTGCTGTCAAAAAGGCTTTAACTTTGATTCAATTCTGAGGCAATTCTTATGGATTTTATTTCTTTTGTTTCAAACATCAATTCATTACAAAAGTTTTTTTTGAGACAAAAAATATTCAAATATTTATATAAAGTTTAATAATCTTTTGCGCGGAAAACAACTAAAATGCAAAATATATTTATCTAACGATAAAAAAAAACTCAACTTTTGTTTTGAACTCAAGTTTTGAATAAATTAATTCAACATTTTTTTGTTTCCCCAAAAATGAGTATTTTTTGGTTGAAAAACATTTTTTTCTTTCGAAGCGAAAAAAAATAACAAAACAAGAGATAAATATTTTTGGAGTTTTTGACAGATTTTTTAATTTGAACTAAAATAGGAAATTGAGTGCAAAACAAAAAACCAAAACACGATTTAAAAATTGTATTTTCACTCCAATCGAACTCAATGTTAGAGATATCGATATGTAATTAATTTGTAATCAAACGATAAAAACAATAATTCAATGGAAATAAATCCAAAAACTTTTATTAACGTTTCGTTAAGTATTTTATAATCAAATCTTTATATACAACTAATATTAACGCCCAAAGAATGTTACAATGCTAATCTAACCATGCTAGTCTGATTAATCACTGCCTGGGAGTCTAAGTCACCTAGATCAGATCCAAAAACTTATTTGTATTTAAAAAACGTATTTAAAAAAATATTTCAATCAATTATTTGCGACAAACCATTTGTGTAATAGTTTTTAGTTTTTTTTCAATCATTAAACGTTTGGCAATAGTTTTGGACTAAAATTAATGACTTTTTTTCGAGAGCTTTGAAATGCTTTGAAACCTTAGAAATCAATTAATTACTGGAACTGATTGTTGGAACCGATTAGAAGTGTCTTCAAAATCAAATCACTTCTAATCGATTGGTAATCAATTGGAAGCTCTTCTTATGGGAGAAAATAAAATGATAATAGATTTGAACATATTTTGGACATACCTTTCGCTGTTGTTTCTCCCACTGGGGATCACTGAATGTCGAAGAAGTGATAAAAAACTTTTTTACTAAAATTCAAATTAAAAAATAATCAATGAATTGCATACAGGAGTCCTTCCCGTTCCCATTCCTCCTCCTGTTCCATATATCCGTCTTGAGATGTGCTGTAATTCATGTCCAGACGATTCATATCTACCACTTCAACCATTTGTCGTCTTCGGAGCACAAATTGTGGACAAGTTTTCGATGGTATCAGTGGTTCGTTAATTATATCAAAATTACTGCTTTCGGTTAGAGTGGAGTCACTCCGAAGATATCGATTGACAACAGATTTATTGAATCCAAACAAATGGACGTAAATTACAATACAAGCGATAAAAACAATTGCTAACAATCGGTACCAAAATTGATGTCCAGTTGAGTAGTGGTCAGAGTAATGGTCAGACAAATCAATAGAAGTTGAGTCGAAATCGGTTTGAAATAATGATGAAGTGCTGTACGTTATAGACATACAGTGAATGCACTCCAAACTCAATGATCGCCGGTTGTGCTGAGCGAGTGCTGGCAGTGCTCTCCTCTCTTCAAAATAGATGTGAATATGTCTGAAGTGTTCAACCAATAGGAGAGTTGTCTGACAAGTGAACAGCACTGCTCTGAACGCCTCTGACTGTCGTCACCACAACTAGTGTTTGCTCTAAATTCAAACCAAAAATCATATCACAAGTGATTCACTCATAGATTTACTAAACAATAAACAAATAAAACAATTATTCTTTTGACCGCTTTTTATGAAAACATTTCTTTTTTGTTTTACAACTATTTATAAATAAATTCAAATTATTATTATTTCCTTTCGTTTGCAATATTTAAAGAGCTTTATCTCTCTCTGACTCACAACTGAACGCTTGAATAACTAAATCAATTGATTAACAAATACTATAAAAAGCTTTCGTTTGAAATGAAATCAAAACTTTAATTAATTTTCAGAACTTTTTATTGATTTCACGAAAAGTTTTAGTGTTTTTCTAATTGATTAACTTTTCTCAAAAACATCTGTCTTTAATTGTCTTGGTTTCAATTAGCAAGGTTCTTTATTTAGATAATGAGAAACTTAAACTTTAATTGTTTAAGAAATTGAGCAAGATCATGAACGTTCATATGAAAGTTAAGTCACTAAAAGTGGAAAATCTAAAGAATCTATTATTTAGTTTAAAGAATGTTTGAATAAATCATTTATTCAAGTCTTTTGTTTCCCAATAAAATCGGAAATATCCAAAAATAACCCCTTTTTATGAGGAACTGCTATAAAAGTATTGTAATCGAGTTCTGTAAAACATGTTCTCATTTTTCAAATCCTTCGACAAAACGTTAATTGAATTTATTTTTATATCGAAATCAAAGCGAAAAAACTTTTGAATCAAAAGTTTGTATTCAATCAAAAATAAGTCACAAATAACTGCAGTTTTCGCACAAATTCTAAACCATTTTCTTCTTTTAATTTGTTTTTCGGCTCAGAATAAAGTTCTGCAATATTTGCAAAAATTATTTTTAAGAATAAAATTTGTTTCAAAAATATATAAAACTTTATTAAAGAGGACGAGAATTTCCGAGACATTAAAGGCCTGAGAGCTCTGGGATTAGTTGACAACCAAATTGATATCCAAATTGATTCACATATGAAACACCAGAAAATACCTGTAATTTCAAGTATTTCTGTATTCAATTAGTCGCCAATCGATGGGATTTCGTGTCTCAACTCATTTTATTGGATAGAGATTTGGGTTTTGAAAAAAGCAAATCATTTCAGTCTTTGGAGTCATTAATGAGAAAATTGTCTGACAATTGAATCTCTGGAATATGACCTCAAATATTGAATTTGGATACAAAGCGAACACAAATTGGTTTGAATTGTAAGTATAAGACCGCAATCAGAATGAATAGGAAGTATTACAATGAGTTCTTAAGTCAAGTATATCTTGTTTTGCTAAAGATTTTGTTGAAAAACACTACAAAAAAAGTGGTGAAGCAGTGTAGTGTGCGAAAAGCTAGCCTTGCACAAATGCACAACTTGCACATCTCTGAAGCGACACAGTATTCAAAGAATGAAAAATTTTCGATGACTTGTGGTTTTCATGAGTCGAATAAAAATAATCTGAAAATAGATGCGATGACACACTCCTAGACTTGGGTCTGATTTTTTTACATTTGACTTCAATTCAGACCAAATTTGAAATTTAAAGCAAACTTTTTTTGGAACTAATCTGGAGCTCAGATTTTAAAATTAATAAAAACCATTAATTTTGCGATAATTTCTTGACTTTAACGCAATTTAAATCTAATCGAACCCAATATTTATTGAAAGATGTGTTGAATTCGAAGTAAAAATAAATATTTAGAAAAAAAAATCTTATTTTCAGATAAAATACTGACTGAAAGAGTCATTAAATTATGAAATTTAGAACATTTCGAGGTCTCAGACATAAGAATGTCATCCAATGCCTCAAAGAATAACCGTTTAGTAGAGAATTAGTCGAATAGAGTGTAATAAACGTAAGACTTCTTAATAAACAAAATTAATTATTAAGAAAATTACTTCATTTTTGAGTCAATTCTTACAAATGTTAAAAAAACTCATTAAAGAGAGAAAAAAAATGCGATTTGAGTAACACTTCGCAAATATTTTCATATTAAGTGATCAACACTTTTGATATGAATTCAAATCAATTGAATGTTTAACAGAATCTTTTGAACCCTTTTAATAAACAGGAAATACGAAACCATTAAGGTTTTGCATAATTGTATCTTGCTCAATTCCAATTTTTTTCCCAAGTATTTTGTATGCTGAATTAGCTGAACTTGAATTAGCATGAGAATTGAGCAAGTAGGCCGTGAAAAAGTGTTCTTCTCATTGACTCACTCCTTTTTTACAGCAAAACAAACTAAAAATAATGAGAAAAAAATAAATTTATTCCGTTTCTCATCAATATTTATATCGGGTTTGAAATTAATCTGTAGTTATGACATTCGGCGCCACATCTCATGGAAGGCAGTCCTGTTTATACAAGAGTTTATATAAGAGTCACCTCCGGATACGTTTCAATCAAAATTCATTAAAATTATTCTAAGGTCTGAAGCGTTACTTTTTTTTCCATCGCATAATATATTCATTTAATTTATTTGAGATAACAAATGACTGAATTGGATATCACCTTGGCCATTAGACCAATTTTCCAAATCGTATTCATGATAAAGCAGATCCGTTTGAGGCCAAGTTCAGATCAAAATCACGATTATTTTAATTCAATTTCAGAAATTCATATTTTAGTTAGAAGTCAACGGAATTCCTTCCATCGGAACAAATTAAATGAATCTAGCTCAATTCAGATCAATTCAACTCAATTTAGCTCAATTTAACTCTCAATTTGGCTCTTTTATCATTTTAATGACTTTTTTCTGACTCTTTTTTACTGATAATTGAGAATAAAATTCCTTTTTTTGAGACCGAAACTGACAGAACCGACCAATTATTTGTCACAAAACTATTATTTCGTATATATTTCTATATAATAATAAAAATATTTGTTTTAATAGTTATGGAAATGATTTGAATCTAATTTTATTATTTGCGATAAAAAAAAAGTAGTGACTATAGTCTCTATCATCCAACAAATTGCCCCCAAAACAGAGTTATTGCTCTGATTTCTCACCGTTTCAGTCATTAATTACTCTCAATAACTGTTTATCTAATAAATTATCAAAAAAATTGATAATCAATTTGAAAAATTATACTCAAAAATAGATTCAAAGATAAATAACAAAAAGATTTTCAATGATTTTAGGATCAGTTTTATTATTAAATTGCAATTCATATAACTCTCGCAGAAATAGTGTCTCAACAAATCGATGTTTGAATTAATGATACAATACTTGAAATAATCGCTCGAAAAGAATATAACTGAGCCTCACATTAGATAAGAGCCTCAGAGAAGAGCCAAAACATTATTTGATTTGATTGACAAACAATTTGTTTCAAACTCTTCGAGATTTTTGATTGTATTCTAAAATATTCTTTTGACTCATATTTTTAATAATACTTTTTCTTAAATATTTTTAAAGGCATTTATAAAACTATAGCGAAAAATATTTTGAATATTTTGAGGACAAACGCGAATAATTGGCCGAAAATCTTTTCATTAGAGCTAAATATCTATTCGTCAAATGAGTCGACAAATATTTGCGAACAAATCAAAAGAGAAGAGCTTTTCTTTAGATTCAATTGACAAGAGATGAGTGCCATTAGTTTGGATCACATTATGGAATGATATTTAATTTGCTTTAAAATCCCAAAAATATATATAAATATATTTAATAATAATTAGAATAAAATTCACTAAATTTGTTCAAAAACGCATCAAATCTATAGAAACGTTTGAAAAAGCGATTGATTTGTGGCACAAAGTTTTTGGGCAAATATTTGGCTCTTTTGAGGCTATTATCGTTTTGGGCTCTAAATCATAGAAATTGTTTTTTTTGTAATTTTTATTTAAGTCAACGAAAAAGAGTGGCTAACAGTCTGTCAAAAACATATTTAATGACAACCATTGGCGTCAGATTTCGGGCGAATCAATGAGTTTTTTGAGTTGTATTTTTGCATAAAACTATATTTACATTTCATTAAAAATGGATGAAAAACAAAAACAATTAATTTTAAGCACAATTCAGAAGTGCATCGAACGATGAAAAAGAAAAAAAACGATAATTTGTTTGAAATCTATTAATTTTTAGATATAATAATAGTTATTATTATTATTAAAAACAAATAACAGTTCCGAAAGTCTAACCGAAATTGAATTCACAGTTCGTTTGTTTGTTTTGTTGGATTAAATCGAATTCACAGCAAATCAATCGATTAATTGATTGTTTGTCTCATAATTACTACAATATCTTTGAAATTGAGTCCAAATTTACACAAAAACTATTAAATATTCAGCGATTGGTTCACTTAATTGTGGAAACGAGTGATGAAAAAAGCGAACGACAGATGAGTTTTGAGTTGCGATCCCACGATTCACTCAACAGTTTAGTCAGACGTTTGGTAAGACTTTCAGTCGGTTTTGGATTTGTTTTAATCGATTGGCGTTCAAATCATTTTCGTATATATTTTCAATTTGAAAACAACAAAACAACTGATAATTATCCTCTTCTGCACCTCTTCTGCACCAAATCATTAAATAATCTTCAGTTTAAGACATAAATCATTCGACAATTGAGATAATCGTAATAATAGATAATATTAATGATAATAATAGTAATAATAATAATACTAAACAATTAAATAAGTGTTAATCTCCTACTAAAAAGTTTTTTTTGTCATTTGATATCTTCTCTAAGAACTCGGTGTCTGATCAGTTCCAGGGTTGACAGTCTCCGAGTCATAATTTTAGTTCATTAGCTATTTTGGAGGCAATGTTCTTAAACCCGATGGAAGTGCCAGAAATGCGTTTGAAGCGGACGCCGTTTAGCGAGAGTCGGGGCAGTTTGCAGACCTCGATCTCCCACTGGACCAGTGAGTCGGTGTTGGGGTCTCCGTGAACGCAGAGTAGCAAAAATTTTTCCCTCTGTTCGTAGTCACAGTTATTCTTATCTAAAACTTTTCTGATTTCTTGCATTATTTCGTTTGGATCTCTCGATGACGTCGTTTTCATACTCCATGTGAACCGAAGAGATCGCGGTTTCGTCGAATCCTCGTTCATTGTTCTGAGAGGACTAACAATAGTTAGACAACTGTCCCATAAAATACATCCAATAAGTAATCATACCTTTTGCTAAATTTTGAGGAAAGTTTACTAAAGAAAGACTGTCTCGACATCGCAGACGAGTCCTGAGTAGTCATTGGAACAGCTCCGGGACCGTTGAAAGCAGAGGGTTGTCGACGTTCCCTCGTCTGTCCCGAATGAAATGTGCTTCGGTTGACAGTCCCCCGAGGGAAGGCTCGATTCACAACTGGTAGGGGAGATATCGCCCCTTTCGTTGCAGAAGAGCTAAACATTTAAATAAAACATTAATTCAATTGAAGAGTGAATTCAAATTTTAATCGAAACGAAAATTAATGAAAAGAAATTAAAAAACATTTTAAAAACAAAATTAATTGAAACGAAGAGAACAGATAGTAGTTTAGAGGCAGACCTGGCGGCCCGACTCGAGTCTCCGCTGTCCGGACGTGAATCGCTTGGATTACGTCCGGCGACAGACATCGACGCCGACTTAATGTGACCTTTGGTTGGTCTGAGTGTCGCAATAGAAGAGACAGTCGACGCACTACTATTGGTATTATCGTCAGAAGTATTACTAGAGTTAAGATAAAAGACATAAAACATGCGTTTCATGACATTCACCAAAAATAGAGAACAAACAGACAATCAATCAATTCATGCGATTAGTGGTTAGTATTTGATTAGTGACAGAACTTCAGTAAACAATGTAATGTATGACATACCTGGGGTTGTCAGCTATGGCTGCCTTTTCAGTGGAGGCACTCTTCTCATTGTTGTAGTTATAAGTATTTCTTCGGGGAATTCCACTGAACGTATTCTTCAAGACTGCGGCAGAAATCGGTGAAGTCGTCGGCTTTTGTCTAAGAGAACCCATTCCTATAGCAGTGATTTTCGAAGGGCTTAGCACTTGAGCAGCAGAGGAACCGCTCGTATCTATACCCGCAACCCCTCCCGACGGAGATTTGATTGAACGGGGGGTCGTCACTGAGGGAGAGGGCGGACCGTTAGTAGAATTGGTAGAATTGGTGCCATCTTTGGTCACTTCTAGATTCGAAATCCGTTTCATTAAATGATTGACATTCGAACTCTTGGCGACTAAAGCATCAAATTATTTACAGTTTAGCCCAATTGGACAGACATCACATTCAGAGCATTCGATTTTTGACACTCATTTCAAAAAATCAAAAATAAAAATAACAAAAAAATTTGAATTAAAAAACAGGTTTTTGATTAAACCCTAATTTGAATTAATGACAAATTGGTTGAAATGAATGCCAACAAAATTATATCCAATGCCTGTCATCTGAATGGGATTTGTCTGAGGGCTCAGAAACTGATTACTTACCGCTTTGTCTTTTGTAAGTTGTAGTGGCAGTAGTGGCCGACGCACTGTTTGTTGTATTTTGATTGGCGTTTTGATCCCCTCCATGACTAAACCTTCGGGGTTTAGCCGTCGCCGAAACACTTCTCTGGACCTTCACATGAGAGGGCGACTGACTATTAGTAGTTATCTCTGCGTTTGCCCGCAAACCACGCAATGAAAGACTCGAAGACGAACGCGAATCACACGTTTCGTTCTGTTATACAAAAATCATTTAATTAATTGAAATTTAAAGACATTTTATAACAATTTTAATACCTCTGTTGTGCGCTTCCCTAACAGTAAATAATTAGCCATAATATCGTCATATTTTCTACTTCTAAGCGATTCTTCAATTTCTTCTCTTCCGTAACCCATTGACGACAAGATATCAATCCTTCGCTGTTCCGCCAAATCTGATTCCGGTTCGATATATGGCTTGAGTTCGTCGTCTTCGTAACTAATGTTCATCCACTTGTCTTTCATTATATTCTGAGCAAAAAAAACACAAATTAATTGACTTAAAGACAGTCTAATAGCAAAGGGGACATACCTCTAGCGAAGCCCTCTTTGCGGGATTCAATACGAGAAACTTTTTAAGTAAATTTTCGCAATCGGTTGACATATAAAAAGGGATTCTATATTTGCCGCGAAGTACTCGTTCTCTGAGTTCTTTGAGATTTGCGCCGTCGAAAGGCAGGGAACCGCTGACTAGAGTATACAATATTACACCTAAACTCCATACTATAAGAGAAACAAACCATTCGTAAAATTATTCATAAAATTCAAAACAAAATGCAAATTTCTACTGACCGTCAACTTCCGGTCCGTCATATTTTTTGCCTAAAGTTTGGATCAAAACGACATTAGTTTCGCACAATTAACGGTTTACTCAATTGAGACAAACCCTGAAATAGTTCGGGGGCCGCATAGGGAGGGCTACCGCAGAATGTGTCCAATTTCTGTCCGGGAACGAACTCATTGCTGAACCCGAAGTCTGCGATCTTTATATTCATCTCTCCGTCGAGTAATAGGTTTTCCGCTTTGAGGTCTCTGTGGATAATCCTCTTCTGGTGGCAGTACTGGACGGCAGATACGATTTGTCTGAACTTAGCTCTGGCCTCCTTCTCCTTCATCCTTCCGTGAGCCACCAAATAATCAAATACTTCGCCACCGGACGCGTACTCCATCACCAAATAGAGGGTCTTCTCGGTCTCAATAACCTGATAGAGCTTAACAATGTTTGGGTGGTCCAACATCTTCATTATCCTCACTTCCCTAAACAACTGTGCGATGAGTCAGATATTAGTGTCATTAAAAACAAATGTTTTTTCTCTTTTATCATAATTTATAGGACAACACAATTGAAGTACACGTTTTTCTACAATCGGACCGAAATTCACACCAAAAGTTGTCCTCATTTTTAGTGTTCAATATATTCAACAAATGAATCATATTTTCAATGAAAAGTCAGAACAAAAACCCATAAATTGCAATAAAAGTCAATCCAAATGTCAGTTCAATTATAAATAGATTCCAATAATAAGTTAATTATATTATTTTTGTCGAAAAAAATCGATCAAAAATTATAATGACTTTCAGAGAGAGATATATGGATCAGTTTCAAGAGATTCTTGAGACAACTCAATGATTATAACAAAATATTGATATATTGTGTTTCAGATAACTATTTATAGCAAAAGGTTTTGTTGGAAATTGAAAAAAAAGGTTTGAAATGTTGACAAATGGCATACCTTTTGTAAACTCGAGGGATTCAGTTGTGTTTTGTCTATGATTTTGATGGCAACCTCTTTACCGGTGGGCAAATGCTTTGCTAACTTTACTTTTGCGAAATTTCCTTTTCCTATAGTCTTAAGCAGTCGGTAGCGACCGATATGTGGCTCTTCCGACGCCCGACTTCGGCCCGTCGGTCGGATTGGGTTTATTTGAATCGTTTCTTCATTCTGTCCACAAATTATCAGTTATTAGACATTTATTTATCAAATGATTTATAATTTTGGAAATCAAAGCAAACAATTGAAGGGAATATCGTTTTTATAGATTTCTTTTGTTATCAAACAAATGATAAACAAAAGAGATATTAAAGAAATGATTTAAGACCTGATCGGTAACGACGGACTCGTGAACCGTCGTAAGGGGTGTCCTAACGCTTGCGGCCATCGATTATCTTCTGACAAATTGGTTAAACACTTCAATACATCTGTTGGAAGCGATTTAAACAAAAAAAAATACAATCCATTAATCAAAGGGTAGTTTATATTCAAATATTTATATATTCATTGACTCAATGAATTGGTTTTGAAATTAAAGTAAAAATCAAAAATTCATTCAAAACTCACATAAATTTTTTGATAACAAAACAAAAAGAGAGAAAAATCACAGAAAAATGTTTGTAATGTTTGACGGCTTTTGCAAAAGATTTCCGTTTTATTTAATAGTCCGACAAAAAAGAGGTTTTCAATTGTTTTTCGGTATAACTATTATAACAATAATAATAGATATTTGTGTGAAAAAAGTGGAAAACTAGTGCTCAGTCTTTGGGGTCTCAATCATTGACCCGAACTCTCAACAAATCAAATCGACCGACAATTTAGTCGATATTTTAGTCGATATAATTGTCTGCAGAAGATATCTATTTTGTTATTAAATTTTTGGATCAGATCTGAAGAACAAAAATTAGTGGAAAAAAACTGAGACACACATAAGTCGATCACAATATTAATTACATTTAAATTACAATCAATTTATTGATATATCAATTGAGTGGACATCAGATAAGTAGCGAATCATTTGATGAGATTTTTGGCTAAACTTTTAATATTTATATTAAAATCTATTAATTTGAATACAATTGAAAACACATTTAATTAAAATCACTACCAATTGATTGGAGACAAACATTGGATTTGGATTTAATCCACAATTAATTTGTATTTAATTTTGAGCACAAATTAATAGTAAATAATTGTGAAAACTGACGGATAGGTTGAGAATCACCTGAAAAACGCTCAAAAGAATGACTGAATTAATGCTCTCTCAGTATTGAAGCCATAAAATGGCGAAACATTGCAAACACAACATTGAAGGGGCGGACATCTGTCCGGTGTTTATGCAAACACTCGCTCTCTGTCCGCTAACAGCTCACAGTTACCGCACAAACAGATATTAACGATAATATATTTATTGTCCAAACATTTAAACACTTAAATCAATTCATATAAATATCGAGTGAGCCGTTAGTCACCGTTTGTTTGGACAGCAGTAGAGCTCTGGTCTATGTGTCAGTCAAAGCGAGTGTCGGTCTATACGAGTGATACACTGTTTGCAAACGCAGTGAAACATTGCGTTCAAACGTTACGTAAAGTATGAAAAAAAAGTTTTAACTTTTTTTGAGTTCATTCTCTCATTTCTTGTAAACTTCACAATTGAATGAGTCATCACTGACTAAATCATTAAGAAATACCCTCAGGAAAGGATAGGTGAAGAACAGGTGCAACAACTAGTTTGCAGAAGACATTCAGTCGACTCGAGGCTCACCAGCTCTCCAACTCTTTAATATACTCTTGGCATTAGTTTTTTACTCATTTTGAGTCACAATTTTCTTCCCAAACATAATATTAAATACTATTCTCAATGATTGCTGTTATTTGAATGCCATTCACAGACTGTTCGCCACTCCGTAACGAATAACAAACCATTGGAATGATTTGTGAGAGAAAAAAGAGTTACTTATTATTGAAGTCATTTATTCTGTAAAAGTCTGAAATCAGGAACAAAATAACTAAATATCATTAAATGCTAATAAACTCCGGTTTTAAACTTAATTCTAAGTCTAACTATTTAATAATTATTCACTACTTTTCCCAACATTTCATAACAAATAATAACAACTTTTGATTAAATCATAAAATTATAGGAAAGTATATTTCGAAACCAAATCAAAATTTAATTTTGTTTTTAAATTCTTTTATTTTAAGTGAAAAATACACTTAAAATGTATTAAAATGTTTACGCATTTCCTGAAAACTTTTTTTTGTAAAACTTATGTTAAGTTTCGAAACTATTTAATAATAACAGAATAGAAATTAATTATTGGTTTCCTTTGGTTTGCATTAATAGTCAATCGAGTTATTCGTGTCCTTCGATTGACAATAGGCTGAAGAAATCGGACAAATGATTTTCATATTTGCATACCTGTGCTCTCATATGAGTCAGACTATTTGCAAGATAATTGTCTATTTTTGCATTCGTTTTCGAATCCTATGAACTAAAAAGTCTGAAAACAGTTTGAAACTGATTACCGAACACATGACTAATCAACGGAAAAATACTTTTCAAAACTTAAAACTTCTATTTTTAACCTTTTATTTGAAGTTTTTCTGGTTTTAAGCGATTTCTGTCCAAACATACGACCCTTCACTCAGTTTATGATGAATTCGCTTTAAAATTAACAATAATTTTCTAATGTTTTACTTTGAACTCAAATGCCATCAGATTTTAGGGAATAATTAGCATTTGTTGGCAACAAAACTAAGATTTCGTGGAATCCGAACCAAATTAGACTCTAATTATCAGAATATAAGACAAAGTATTGCGAAAATCATTTTTTTCCAAACATTAAAAGCTATTAAAAAATTTTAATTCAAAACCCAATAAATCAAAATTAAATAAAAAATGGGTTCAACACTATTGTTGTCTCTATATTGGGGGCAATCACTCGAAAAAACTGAATAAAAAATTATCAATCATTTTGTGAATCAATTCTTAAATCAACGTTTCGTCTGATCGACGGCCAGAGGGGGTCATACACTCAACTGCAGTCAATTTACAGTTAATGCAGTTTAGTTTAACTTCGATAACATTAACTCCATTATCACTCTATCGATAAATAAATAGAATGACCACATCTTAAATTGGAAACCATTAAGAAGCAAGATAATTTAGCTTTTAAAAAAGGGGATAATAATTAGCTAAAGAGATATAGAGTGTCGACCGCTTCTGAATTAATCATCAATTCATTAAAGTCACGAACTTTTTAGTGATTTTTCGAAAGAAAAGTAAATTTTATTTTAATTAAGAACTGAATACAAGTGTTTAACAGATCTTATAATCAAATTTCGCAAAACATTTCGCAAAACATCAATTTTTTTCAAATTTTTTGTTTTTTGAGAATAATGTTTGTTTGCCATTAATTAACTGGACATCAGTTAAATATAATACAAACTCATTCTAAAAGCAAAACTAAATTTATTTGGAGTCAAAGTATAGGAGACTAACACTCATTGTAACGAATATTCCCAATAAATTATTTTACAGATTGTGACAGATATTCATATAAAGGACTAATTCTTCAGCAAATAATCAAAAAAATTGTGGTTTTGTTGAGAGAATTGTTTTACACGAAAAAAGGTATCAATTTTTTTGTTGGAAAAAGAGTTGACTTCAGATATCACTTTTGAATGGATAATATATAAACAAATTTAAAAACATTAAAATCATTTACAGTAAACCGTATCATCATTTTTAGTGACAATACGTTTGCATAACAAATCAATTCTGAAATCAATAGATATTTTTATACACTTTTTCACAATAACTTTGAGATAATAACCAAACGATTAATAATTGTTTTGTTTGTTTTGAATATAACTTATGATAAATAAACAGAAATTCTATCCCAAAGAGAGTTGAATGACATAAATGTGAATCACAGGTGAAATAAAAACTAAAATATAATTAGATTTGAGGGCTATTTGAGAATCAATTAGTTTGTGTTAATCCCGAATATAAAGAGTTTTTAAATATTATAATAAAATATCCGATTAATGGATATTGAAAATCAGATTTTGTTTATATGTTTTACTTAAATATTTATAATAATTTCAGTGAATATATCGATAACTACGAGAATATTCTTATAAAATATTACATGAATTTCAATGAAATGCGAATAATATTATGACTTCAAAACATAAGCAGAATTTCCATAAATGAAAAGAATTGCAAAAATTTTTCGATAAAATTCTTAATTACTGTTATTTTTTTACTTTTATTCCTCAAATACTCGGTTCAAAAAAATTTACATTTAGGCCAAAAAGTAATATGCATTTCAGTTGTAACTCAATTTTCCTTATCCTTCTTCGCGGGGAAAGGGATCTTCGCTCGGATTCTGTAACAAAACAAATGATAAAAAACAATTAATATCAGAAAAAAAATCGATTGGAAAACAAATATATGTATACTTTGAAGTGATTTCATGGATTTGAGTGGAGGCCAGACTTAAATAGTGATCGATTTGAGTCTTATTCATTTCATAGACTTTGGGCAGGGAGAAGAGTCCCAAATACGCCAATATTATTAGAGTCAGACCATTAAACCAGGAGCCGATGTAAGTGAGACACCAGAACAGGACCACAAACTGTTAAATAAATACCAATTAAAGACAATTCAATTGTTTTTAAATTTGAAAAAATACTTTAAGTGAGTCAATGATGTCTTCGACGAGAAAAACGGATCTCAACTTATTTATAGTGCAGTTCGTGTGCGACAAAAACTGGTCAACAATTTCGTGGATCCGTTCACTCGAAGGCGTGATTTCGACCTCCAAATACTCTCTAATCATAATAAGAGAAAAAAGCAATTAATTAAAGAAAACAATATTTGGTTGAATGGACTGACTTGAAAGGGTGTCCCTCATTAGTCTTTTGAACGGCTTGTAAGATGTTTTTGTAGATTCTGAACGATAGGGTACCCGAAAGAACTGCCAGTGAGGTGTAGGCGACCACAGAAATGATCGAAAAGACGGTTAAAGACAGGAGGATAGCCAGTCCGGCTCCAAACACAACTCCACTCTTCTTGAGGTCCCGCCAATAGACCAATTCAGCGACTGATTCATTGAAATAATTAAAAAATTATTGTTTCATAAAATTATTGCGTATTTCTATATATTTGTACATTTCATGAGTTATGATGAGATGAGTCTTAACTTTAGATTAAATTCAAAATGCATTCAATTTTAAGGTAAAATACAAACAATAGTTGGCTTTAGTCTAAGTTTGGCTCCATTTTTGGATTTTCTGACAGCTATGGAGTCCAACAGTTATTATGCAATACATTGAGTGCTATACTGAGTATTGTATGACTGCTCTCCACAACAAAACAAACCAAATATCGATCGGTTGGTCCAAAAACGTATAGAAACAGAGTTTGCATTAAAGTATACGTTTAGTTGTGACTAATATTTGATATCAACACAACCTCTCCTTTCAGACAATTATATACAAAACAACTGATAAAATGAGAGAAAACATTAAATTTTCCGTTAAGTCTGAGTCAAAGTCTAAGAGTAGGTTCCTATCAATCAATTTAACAATTCGTTTGTTTTTAGAAATTATTTCCATTCAAATGAATATAATTAAAGCAAATAAGAAATCATTGAATCGGGGTCTCAAACAGTAGCCTAAGTATTTGAACAGGTTCATTTTTGACTGACTCTCTCAATTAGCAAGACAAAAGCTAAAAATGCACTTTTGTTGCTAGTTTTGCTACGTTGGTAACAGTCATATCATTAAAAAGCACTTCCAGTTCTTTGCCAGTATTGAAATGAGTTGTTCCTAGAGTTCATTGTCAACGAACTCAACCTATTGTTACTCTGAGAAAGTTTTAAAGGGTTTTGTCGAAAGAAATTCAATTAAATTCAACACTTTTGCATAATTCAAATCATCTTGTTTATGATCTTGCCCAATCTTTTCTTTATTAACAAAATACCCACTTCACGGATGAATTGAAAAATAATTGATTAATCAGAAATCGATATCTATTTAATTGACTGATCAATACTCAAAGTAATGATATTTTTTTGATTCAAAAAAATTCAAATTTACTGCAAATCACTTGATTTACATTCAATTGAAAAGTGCTGTCAATTGTTTTAAGAGCCAAAGGAATGACGAATCAAATCAATTGAAACATTAAAAGGAAAAATATATTAATAATTATTCAGACATTTATTAAAATTCATGTCTAAACGAAGAGTTGCAATAAAAACTGCTTTCGCATAACGACTATAAAAATGGGTATTTTTGGGACATTTTTGACACGAAATCCAAAATCAAAATCAAAGACAGAATTTCAAACAAAACAAACAATAATTTAAAACAACGATATGAGAGGACAACCCAACAGAGCGTATCCTAAACGACAGGTTCTCAGAGTCTGAGTAATATTTTTTAAACAAAACTAAAATATAAAACAATGTTTTGGTTTTACCTCTGATGGCAATAACATTATACCATCTATTGTCTGATTTCACTGTTAATGAATTTGGTTCCATATCTGAAGACATTATTTTTAGAATAAATTAATCACAAAAATCTAAAAACGTTTTAAAATAGAAACTGAATATTAAATTCAATGTTAAGATGAGTAGTGATTGACTCAATTGAGGATAAAATAACGACAATTTAAGCGACGATTTATTATTTGCAGAAAACTTGAAATACGAGGAAAGGAGAGCCACAGAAACAATCTGTAGGGAAGAGCCTCAGAGTGTCTGACAGCCAGTGAACAGCACTAAATCGAAACCTCTGGCAAACGCGCCAAACAAGAGCTAACCGTTGAGTCGGGAGGCGATCGCATAATATAACGCCCGTACACAGGGATCAGCTGTAATGCTATGCTCTCCTGTATTCCACACAATGAGAGACTCCGGAGTGACACCACTGGTTCACAACTGGTATCATCCAATCATATGACACTTTTAGCTCAAAACTCTTATGACTCAATCGAATACATCAAATAAAACCAAACTTTTAAACCCTAAACAAAAGTTCATTTCAAGTATTGGTTCCAAAAATAATATTTCCATAAATCAATTGATTAGTATTCAATATCTTTCGATAAGTTAATCAAAATTATGTCTAAAAATATTCTCTTATAAGAAATAAACACAAATTGTTTGTTGATTTTAAATGACCTCTAAATTAAAGGCTATTCAAGCGATTCAACGATTTTCTCATTAATGAAAACAATATTTTAATGGAAACAATGAATACCTAAACCACGAAATATTAATAACAATTATTTTTGTTTTCATCGGTATATCAATGAAAGCAAAACATAGAAATGTTTGCAAATGTTTGTAATAAAACAGATTTACTCCTAAATTGTCAAACGACTGGTTATATGAAAGAAGTGTTTATTTTTGTTGAATTAATAAACATATTTAGATTTGATATTAAAAGATATCAAATAATAATAGTTTTGTGAATAAAATATTAGATTTTATGAATGATTTTGAATTACAGCGTTAAAGCAATTGAACAAAAGCCAAAAAATTTATGCAAAATTCAAATTCAAAGCACTGGTAGACATTTTTGCGCAAAATTGCAGACAGACATGGGATCAAAGTTTAGATTTGATAACGGAATTAGTCTTCAGAGCAGAAAAATATTTATCGGAAGCACTTTATGTATATAACTGTTAACTCATCTCATTATAACTTCAATGAAATCATAAGTTATTTAAATCGATTTGCGATAAATTCATATTTAAATACATTTTAAAATATATCTAAAAGAATACTAAAACAACTAAAATAAGACTCGACTTTAAACACTATTTTTAGACTAAAAGAGTAATAAATAGTTTAAAAGCAATGAATGTCTTACCCGTCGGATTCAACTGATTCGGGTTAAACCAAGCACCTATATTGCGGTCAGAGGTTATAACAGGGTTAAGCAAAATTCATTACAAGATTTATTCTAACATTAATTTAAATCAATTTAATTTAAAAAACGAAGAGAGAGAGAGAGAGAGAGAGAGAGAGAGAGAGAGAGAGAGAGAGAGAGAGAGAGCATATGTTTAGCCATTGTTTAAATGACTGAGAAGTGGTGTCCCACTTATAAAGTGATTAATACGTTCTTTAATTTTTAACAGAGTTTTGATTGAATAATACGAATGAATGCAAAATTGTTTTTCATGTAATTTGTCTCAAATTAAGTCTTGAGTTTGAAATTAGAGGTGATATCGACACCAATTGAAACATTAAAACGTGTCTCAAATGATTACGCAATCGATAAGTTATAGCAGGCATTGACTCATAGACTTATACCGTATGTTATTATAACTTCGTATGACTTCTAATGACTTCTGACTAAAAGATATTATATAACAAAAAACATTTGAAACCAAACAAATAACAGACAATAATATCAATATTTTTTACGACTTATTCAGTCTTAAGGCTTAACAACAAATCAAATGACAAAAGATTTGAACAAATTATTCCAAAACCGGAACCAAAGATCGGATGCAAACAATTTGAACAAAATTGAGTTCAAAACAAAACAATGAAAACCAATTGTGAAATGAGTTCAAACAAAATGACTGCTTAGAAGTGAAGGTCAAGAAGTACTCACTCGGACTGAAGGGACAGTTGTTTCCCTCATCGGTCGATGTGGTGACCGCGTGTTCCTTCTGAGGTGACTCTCTTTTAGGCATTTTCTTAGGAATGGACTCTTCTTTAGGTTCGTCTCCTTTTGATGTTTGCTTTTGACCCGAAGTTTGGGATATCTTCTGCTCTTCAATGGTTTTAATCGGATCTGAAGAATAACTCTTTACTGGTTCTGAAGGGAAGGCCTGTTTGAAGTGATGAGTACTGGAAGTGAGTGTTGGCTCAAAACAATCTAAATTTGGAGATAGAGTTGGATTGAAGTCAGTATCGCTTCTATTGGTTGACGAATGGATCGACTGAATGTGCGATTCATTTAACGATGTGTTGAAAGCACTGGAGGGCACCACTTCTCGATCCTTATCTGATTCAATAGGACTGACAACAGCGCTCAGGGCGTGGTTTGTGTCAAACTGTGAGTCAGGCCTCGACTCAACCAACGAGTGGTGCGACTCTTTGGGCACGACTTCAATCTGATGCTCAAATTTTGTGGTCTGACTCATGCTTTGGTCCAAATCTAATAAATTTATCGATTCTTTTGGTTTCTGGTATTCGGTGGCAATTGTTTCGAATGGTTCGCACTTTTCCACAAATCTTTCGAAATCTTCTTCTGTTTTACGATTGGTATCCGTCTTATGCTTCTGAGGGGTAGAGAACGGGTCCTCAATATTCAGTTCATAGGCAGACATTTCCGAAGCCGTCGAACCAATTCTTAGATCACTTCCAATACCATAGCTCTGAGCGGTTAAGATATTGTCATCAGATAATTGATAGAGTATTTCAGCCGACGATTGATTGGTCTTCTGTTGACCACCACTTGAGACGATATCAAACAAATTGTCGGTATTTTCTGTTTTGACATTTGAAGCGCTCATTGGATAAGACTTTGCTTCCGCTTTGCCGTACTTTTCCATGGGATGGAAGTCGTCCTCCGGATCTGATTCTTCTTCGTCTTCTTCCTCCTCATCGTATATATACTGTTGTATAGGAATACCACTAAATCGTTGTTCGCTCTGAATGTCAACGTTTTGATGGATCGGCTCTTCTATTATGGGTTCACCAAAAGTGGGAACCATTTGTTCGGAATCTCTTTCGTGTTTCTGAAACTCGAAGGCATTACTCAGGAGTTGTTGCGACACATTTTGGGCCACAATTTCTTCGGGAGTCTCGCGTTTGGCGTCAAACTCATCGATGGTTTGCGACACTTCTTGTGGTTTCGTTTGTTGTTTAGTTTGATCCAAATAAAAGTCTTCCATATCTTCAGATGTGTTGTTGTTTTTGAATGAATGTTATATTAAATCAATCGATGGATGGATTAAATAAGTGATGAAATGAAGTAAACGTTTTGTTGTGATTGAGATTCAACTCAAATGTGAGTCTATTTTCAGATTTAAATGAGTATTGAATTCGAGACGTATTTTAAAAACAAATAACAAATGAAACGATTTTTTGTTTATTCAGACAATAGTTCAGAAATTCTTCTAAACTTGGATTCAATTATAGACTCAATCGTCGTATGGTTTCAGTACTAAAGCATTAGTCATAGCATTGAATGCATTACTCTATCGCTACTCAACTGTTAGTCTATTGACTGCTTCACTCTTACGCTAACTCTCAGACATATTCTGCGGCAGAATTACGTCATACAGCAGTCCTACCAGTGCTCAGACTGTAGGTCTCGGTGGCACTCATAGGCGTTCAGCACCTATTTTGTCAGTTGTCTGCAATTGTCTGCAAAAAAGGCTAAAATCGATGCCTATATCCGAAAATAATTCGGACCAATAATTTTGATACTTTTTTATAAGAAAATCTTTTGTGAAAATAAGTTGCCTAGATCATTGTCTGCATGTTCATTTTCTTCTCAGAATACCTACAATTGGAAATTAAATGCCAGGATATTTTTAAGGGGAATTTTTTTCAAGTGCCAAAAACTTTTCATTTCTTTGGTTTCGATGTTTGAAAACAACAAAACCTATTATTTTATTATATGTTCAGACATTCAGTCATTTGTATTGAAAACTGGTTTCTATCGCAAAGTATTTCATAGACATTGCATAACGTCGTCGTCGTTCACAACAAAGTCTGAATCATTGACCGAAACTGTGACTGAACTGAACACAAGGCACCACTCATTTTGAATATCTTTAAGTTATTGAAGCGATAAAAACCAAAGAATAGTGAAATTTTGTCAATTTTTTTATCTTTTTATACATAAATTCTCTTAACTATGAGTTCATCAAAACGTTTACTTTCAGTCGATATAAGGCTTTGATTTTAAGTTCATTTTCGTTGCTTTTATGAAATATGACATTTATTTTCAGTAGTAATTGGTTTGACATTTATATCAATTAATGAGCAATAAATATGAGCTATAGATTTGAGTTGCATATGAGCTGTAAATGCCAAAGTATATTAGCAAGTTTATGTGCAAGTTTACATTTAATAACCGGTACAAACAAACACCGATTCGACTCAAATCCCAATAATCTTTTGGTTTACGTCTGGAATCTAAAGTATATAAATAGGAAAATATTGGATAAAAGTTTGGATTTATTTCTGATATTCACTCAAATCCAGTGTTTCATAAGAGTTATGAAAGTATTTCATTTATTAGCGATTTATGTAAACGTCTGTAAATAGTTTTGTAGTAAACTTTGTTTAAGACTAAAAGAGTCACTTCTTGTGGGCTTTTGTTTATCATTTCTTTGCTTTTGATTACTTAAACAAAACTTAAATAACAAAATCTATAAACAGTAGTTTGAAAACTGTAATTATCCTAGTTAATTTGATAATTGGATAGCTTGATAAGTCTTAATCAAAAAATTTAATCAATTTAATTGATTTTCTTTTAATAAAAATCTAAGAAAACATACAAACGTTTGATTAAAAAAGTTTTCAAATAATTGAATAAAAGTTATAATTATTTTGATTTAATTTATTTATGATTTCAATGAAAACATGCATTAAATTAAGGTTTAAATTAAGTATGAATTGAAAGGAATGGACGTTTCAGTCGTCATCTTCTTCTTCCTCCTCTTCTTCCTCTTGATGTCCACCTTTTGCCAGTTTTAGCAAAACTTTTCTTACGTCTAATTCAATGTTTTCGACGACAGCTTTCGGTTTCTTTATGTCATCATTCAGTTGAAGACAATCAACGAACGGCTCTTCTATCGGACGACTAGGAGTACCACTAAACAGATAATTATTGTCCACTTCTTGAGCCGAGTCTTCGATCATTTCTTCCTCTACTTGTTGTTCACTATTGTCTTCTTCTGATTGAAATA
The DNA here is from genome assembly GCA_034700625.1 of Tectocepheus velatus. Classification (NCBI taxonomy): domain Eukaryota; kingdom Metazoa; phylum Arthropoda; class Arachnida; order Sarcoptiformes; family Tectocepheidae; genus Tectocepheus; species Tectocepheus velatus. The sequence goes on along the minus strand of JAQIXV010000015.1, from coordinate 190,254 downwards.
AAAGTCAATTAAATGAAAAAAAAATGATTTAATTAATCAATACTTTGATTCAAAATCATTGACCGGATTGAGAGCTCTTCCAAATTCAAGCGATTCTTCTGTTCATCCAATTTGTGGATCAAATCGTCGATGAATTTCCTCTCTTCCATCAAATACCGCATTTGTCTGATTTTGTCGCGAATCTCATCCGCTTTATTCATATTTGAATTATTGTAGTAAAAGTCAAAATCAATAAAATGTTAAAAATTAAAAAAAATTTAAATTAAAAGTAATTTAAATCTCAAAAAGTGTTAATAAAAACAATATTGAAATGCAATGAAAGAGTCAATCATTGGTTGCATTGAATCACATGTTTGTTGTGTTTTGTCTCAACTTTTTGGCGCTTTTTCTCATTCGTTGTAAACAAATGTCTTTCAAAGCGTTTCACTGAAGAGTTTTCTGAAGAAATTATCGATATTTTGATATCATTTTATTGAAAATTTCATTCTCCAAGTTGTTGATTAAGGTTTGACCAAGGTTGATTAAGGCTAAATTGAAATGTTTGGCGAAAAAGGTGTCGAACTGATCAAGTGTTTGACCCGCGATTGCAATGACCCGATGCCCGCCTATAGTCAAGAATTGGTCGATAAAGTTGTCGAAGAAATGAATCAAATCAACCAAAAAATACAACAATTTATGTGAGTTTTGTCTCTCTTTTCGTCGATTTTATCATTAAAACAATTATCCGTTTAATAGTCAGTTGAATGTCGGCAACGAAGAGAGGAATTCCCCCGAATATCAAAGTCAAGTACTGTCCGCTCAGATCAGGTTTTCAGCTCTTCTTTGGAACAAACGATGTCTTCTCTCATATCAGTAATCAATAGTTTTTTTTTTATAAAATAATTGATTGAAAAGTCTTTGATTTATTTCCAAAGTTATAATAGACTCGAAAAGTTGAAGCGATTGCGTTGGGAATTGGGATCAGTCCTCCCGAAAGACATTTCCTCAAATCTCTCCGAACCAGAGATACAATGGTTTCTCAATTATTCGAATAATTTAACCGATTATATGAATAAATTAAATGAAGGAAAGGGTTTGGATCTGACTCTACACAAGAAACCGCCCAAAAGACTATACATTCAGGTATTGAGTCATAAAATAATCTGAAATCCAATTAATGGCCCAAATATTAAGGTTCGTTGTAATACAGAATATGGAGATCTTGAGCTCGAAGACGGAACGACTGTTCTCCTCTCAAAGGACAGTATGGTATGTCTTATCTGAAACTCAATTGACGCTAAGATTGACTTAATTTTGTGTTTGAATAGCATTACCTTCCGTTATCTCAATGCGAAAAATTGATTTTAGGCGGAGTTTTGGAACAAATTAATAAATAATTCATTCGTTTATTAAATAATTTTCAAATAAAAATAACTTTTAATATAATTAATAAAAATTTCTTCAAAATAATTAATACTATAATTAAATACATTTTAATTAAATAATTGAATGCTTTCCTCAATATTTACAAATGGAAGCAATAAATTGAAATACTTTTATATAAATGATTGCATTTAATTGACAATTAATGGCAATTATAAGGCAAACGGAATGAGAGGCAAATCTAATCGAAGGCACTATTGTTTGGATAATTAATTGATTTTATATAAAAAACATGATTTAAATCCTATTGTGGTTTAGTAATCCTCTGTTCGACTAAATTAAACAACTTATCGGAGTATTGCTGTAATAAAGTCATCGCTTGTGTCATACTCTCCGGTGGAAGACTATAATTGCTTTCATTGTTTGGAATCGCATTTGAGTTCGAAGTTTGAATGTTTGGGGAATGTGTCGGATGTGAGACAACTGACTGCAAGTTATGACACGTCTTCGTTATGTTGTCGGCCAAGTATTGTCTCATTTGTGTGTTTCCCGTCTCTGACGAGCGCTCGAATATCCGAATCGCGTATCTCGTAATTGAATTCAATTCGTTGGCCACGAGTTGACACAACTCTTGAGTTACTGTCGTTTCGGTCAATAAAAACATTTTTAGTAAAATTTAATACCAAATGAATGATTGACTTACGGGGAACTGTCGATGGATTAGTCATCGATAGATCCAGTCTTTCATTTTGAATGACAGGAAGAGGAGGAGGTGTAGCCCAGAGACCGCTGTTGGACGAGGAGCTATTGCTTCTCAATTTGACGGGAGTTTCTCTTCCGATATGCGATAAATTGAATTCACTTTTAGAGGAACGCATTTCGTTAGTCCACAGCCTTCGCGGCCGACTCTGAGACTGAAGTGAAGAGTCTTTCATTTGCGGAACGTTTTGAGTGGTCGACGACCGACGGATTTGCTTCAGAATATTCGGTTTGGGAGGAGTGACGGGTCGGGCGCGAGAGAAGGGTTTCTCGTCAGATGAAGAGGACATGGATTCGTCATCTGAACTGTCTCTTTGTCCGCTGGAAATAGAATGAGTTCCTCTTCTGGCGGGAGTCGGCGGTGCACTCAAACGACCCGAAAGATTATTAGGTCTAAGAGACGTTTGAGAAGTGCTGTTATTACTCCACAATCCTTTGCTTTTCAACGAAATGGACTGCGATTTAATGCTATCGACTTTACTCAAAGTGCTAACAGAAGTGCTTCGAGACATTCCGTCGCTTGTGTTCGAGTCATTCGCTTTATTGTTATCCCAGAGCGGAGCCGAAGCTAACAATGAATTGAAATTACAGTTAACAACAGTAATGAATAAAATGTTTGAATAAGTTTTTAATCGTTTCTGAATATAAATGAAGTGAAAAAACTATTTTCGTTCTGCTCTACAATTCGGTCAAAACTATAATTATATTCAAAATAATTATAATAATAAACAAAAAAATAGAAAATAAATCTATAATTACTGTTGAAATTCAAGTTAAGCTGAGATTTGGCCAAAGGTTTCCTTTGCAGAGAAAACGACAAATCACTTAATGATATCGAACGACGAAATGCTTCGGAGTCTGAATCACATAATTATTTAATTATTTTCTTAACTAAATATCACTTAAGAAAACTCACAATCATTTGTGTTCATAGTCTTAGAGTCAGACTCCAGGTTATAATCTCTTAGATTTGCGACACTCTTGGAGTTACTGAGTCCTGAGCCCTTCCATCCCAACTGTGGGTTGAAAATTAAAATATAAAACGCATTAGAGCTGAACAAAAGGTCTGACAGGACTGGTATGCCTACCGTTTCGAGTTTCTTTCGCGCCTCACTGATTGCTTTCGTCAGTTCTTCCCTTCGCTTAGAAATGGGAGGCTTCGGAGTCAATGGAGTGTTGCGTTCGCTTACGTTCCCATTCATCTCATGGATTGGAGTCCTTACTGTCGTCGTAGGGGAAGACTTTAGATATTTAGAGGAAAGACTCGACCGGTTGGGCGTCAGTGGCTCTGAAACAGTGAGTGTCTTATCGAGAGTTGGGCTGTCATTACATTTGTCGAGATTCTCGAAAGTACTCTTCAGATACTTCTCCCTCTGATCGATACGATCCAAGTTTTCAGTACTCATATAAATAGAGTTCCGATTAGTAGTAGAGCTCCGATCGCTGTCGCCTACTGTCGTGTTTGAGTCCTCGTCATCGGAATGTAGTTCATTGAAATTGGGAACACTTATCGACGGAATGACACCGAAACCCGAATAACGTTTGAGAACTCCTTTAGATTTTCGCATTTTATTGTCCGGCGATTCATTGACTTTGAAGACCGAACCGGAGATTCTGTCCCCAGAATTGCCGATATTATCGCTATCCGTAGTATTGATGTCCTCTTCATCTTCGTGTGGAAAACTACTCGCAGACGAGGAGTCAGTCCCTCGATATCTAATGTCTCCGTTTTTATCTGAAGGTATATTATTCATCTCTTTTTCCGAATTATTTGAATTGTTTTTGGCGGTCGGGTATGGGATCACTGCGTCTTCGTTTAGATATGATTTTACGACTAGATTTTGGGTGCTTTCCATGCGTTGAGCCCATCGGCCCTTTGCTGGCAGTGGAGGCTTTGAGGGCTGTTCCACATTTGCGTCGCCTTTACTGTTTGGGTCGCGATTCAACTCCTCTACCATTTGTTTCTTCGCCCAAAGGGGTAATGACTTCAAATTGAAGCGATAGAGCGGTGAAGAGGTATTACCATTAATAGAGTTTTCGTCGTTATTCTCAATGTTTTGGATAAAAGGTTTTGTCGATGACTCCACTTTGGGACTGTCCAGTAGAGGAACGGACGGCAATCCAAGTTTGGAAGCGATTGCGTTAATCATTTCGTTGGGAAGTTTCCAAATAAAAATACATCCGTCGCCCGAAACTGAGATCAAATTCTTTCCGTTTTCTGAAAACTTAAGACCAGTGACCAGTTCTGAGTGACCACTGGTTGCGGCCAAACATTCTCCCGACTGATAGTCATAAATATAAAGACTTTTATCAGTACAGGAGGTGGCGATGAAGGCTCCACTCGGGTCTAAAGCGATTTTGATGAGAGTTCCGTTGTCTCCCTGCGAGCCCTTGAAGTTAGAGGTGTTCTTTCCGGTCACCACATCATAGACTCTAATCATACGGTCCTGACATGCGGTCAATACATAGCTCTGTTCGACGTCCACTTCCATATCATATAGAGTGGTCTTTCCCACGACATGATGTTCTCGAATGAAATTAAAAGTCTGTCCATTATTTTCTACGCCTTTACGAAAGATGAGAGACTTGTCGGCCCCACAGCTTATCATTTGAAGATTACTATTGGATTTGTTTCGGACAAACTTGACTGCAGTGATGGAAGAGGAGTGGTCGTCCATTGTCTGCACAAATGAATACTGATTTCGAACATCGAATATATGGATGAGTCGGTCCCGACTCGCGGACGACAACAAAGACTTGCCTCCGAACAGGTGTTCATCCGAATACTCCAAACAGAGTACTTCGGAATCGTGTGCTTCTATTTTACACAAGTCTTGTTGTAATTCCAAATCAAAGATCCGTATATTTCCGGAGCGATCGCCAGACGCCAAATGTCTGCCATCGGGAGACAGTTTCAGAGATCGGACGCCATTCTTGCCGTCATATGTGGTGTCAGTCTTTTCTGAAGAGTCGCTCGGATTGATGTCAACGTCGCAAATATAAGACAACTCCGGATCCATATAAAGGATTTTGAGTAACTCTGCGCTAAATATATTCCGTTTGTATACAAAAGTCGATTCTTGAGAGCCTTTGAGAACATCTAAATTCCAGATACGAATCGTGTCATCACTGGAACAGGTGAGGAAAGTGCCCGAAGGCAGCAGTTGTTTGGCACTATTTGACAACTCCGGGTAAGTCTCAACCGCCCAAATGCATGAGGAATGGTATAAAAATGAGTGCAATTTTCCGATTTTCTTGATGTTAGAAATGGTCCAAAAGTAAATACTTCGGTCGCCGTAAACACAGGTAACCACTTCGTTGGTCTCATCCAATGCTACGGCTATAGTGTCCGCGTATTTCACATTAGATGTTGAGTTGGAACCACCGCTCAGATCACTATTATGTGAAAAATCATTAATTTTTGAAAATAATGCAAAACTCAAATAAGTACTGACTTTCTGGTGAATCCACGCGCGATATCGATACCCAATGAATGAGGTCGAGGAAGGGTGCAAACGAAGTGAAGAGTTTTAGGATTAAAACAGCGGACAATCCCTTGAGCACATCCCACGCAAATCAATTGTTCACTAATACTAATGCAATTGGCACTCGTCGTCTATAAATGTCAATAAGAAAATGCATTAATTTCTGAATATTTTAATATAAAAAAAACTTATAATTCTATAAAAGTTTAGATAATTTTTATGAAAAATGATTTAAAATCAGCGAAAATGGATCAGAAATCGCAAGTGTGGGCGCGACAAGAGATTAGGTCTGGAATTTGGAGCAATTATTCCAATTATTGGCGTTTTTTTTTATTTTTATGAATTAAAGCATTAATAAAAGGGAAGTTCAAACTTACTCTCAACTCAACCCATTTGTCGAGAAGTCTTCGATTATTTAATTCACACAAAAGACCAGATTTGGTGATGGCATACGTCGAGTCAGACATATTGGACAAACCGCACGACACATCACAGAAGTAGTTATTCCGCTGATCCCCCAAAATGGCAGACCTTCCCATTAGAGGCAATGTCTCGAATTTGTTGCGCGAAGACTCGGAGTACTCCAAATACCAGAACTTGACGTGTCTGTTGCCTACCGTCACAAAGTAGGAACCATTGCTCGCAAAGGACAGGGCTTTCACTTTAGTGAATATCTTATTGGAAGCGATCTTAATGTTGTTCTTCCAGTCCCACACATTTACTGTCATATCGTGTTGGGAACCAACGGACACAACATATTTGTTGTTTGGAGAGAAAGCCTTACAAAATAAAATCAAAAATTGTTTAATTGGACTGACATTTGGCGAAATTGTTTAATACTGACCACACAATTGATTCCAAACTTATGTCCGTCAAAAGAGGCCACCTGTTCGCAAGTGGACACATCCCATACTCTCACGTGGGGCTGATGTCCGCACTTCACATGAAATTAATGGTTTTCTTTAGAATAATGGAAACCAATTGAAAATAATGAGGACATACCTCTCCCGTAACGATATATTTTCCATCGCATGAGAACTTTGAAGCAGTGATTGGCTTTTTTGATGAATTGATTATATGAACTTGCTTGTTTTTACGAATATTATACGCCACTAAAACACACCTAAAGATTGAGATCAAACTCTTTGATTAAAAAAACAAATAATTTGAAGAAAACAAAGAAATGCTTTAAAATGATTTAATTGAAGTGTTATATCATTAAAAAGCATCTTGCTTATCTATAAGACATACCCGGCTGGATATACAACACAATTGGTGTGTGGATCGCAATCGAGGGTTGCATTGCTAGAAACGGTTAATCCGAGAACCCGTTCGAGTTTTACCTGAAATACAGTCACGAAACCAATTATTCAAACAATTGTCTCATTATATGATTATATTATTATCTTTCGATGATTTGCATCGAATTTCTGTATTATTCATAATATCCTCTCATTTCATGATTCAAAGCAATCTGTTATCGATTCGTATGAAGACATGACTTATCGAAAAACTCCCATAAATTCAGATAAATATTTGCCTGAATTGAATAAAAAGTCGATTCACGAAAAAAATTACATTTATTCAAATTATTTCTATTAGAAAATTATTCAACAAGGTTTGATTCAAGCCGAAAAAAGCTCGAGGGTCTTTTTAGAATATTTTTTATGTTATTGCTCAAACTTAATGGATCTTTGCTTCAAAACTATCTTGATCAATTTGTAAAAGCATAGAATATGTTTTTGTACAATAAACTAGACTAGATCCTTGAAAAATTGCAAGAGTAATTGCTTATTTGATTTGATTAGTGCGATACCAAGTTATTCATCGATTAAAAAAGATATAAAAATAACAACAAATGAGAAAATGTTTACAAAGGATTCGGGAAATCGATTGACATTAAGATAAATGTTTTATCAAAACTATGACTAATATTATGAGTGAATTCGTGACAATTCTGTTAAAAAGTTGTTTTCAATGAAAACATTTAAACTAAAGCCAATTCTGTCGGGAAATTAAATAAAGACTTATCGATAAAAATCAAGTGAAGTGTAAATAACGATATGAATATTCAGGACATAAATCAAGCAACAAATCCAATGAAAACACTATTTTGCATAAACTTCTTGGCAATTATAACAATTGATTGTGTTCTTGATTGAGGCGATCACCTTGCACATTACTGAAAATAATGCTAATAATCACTAATGGAGTGCAAATGGAAATTATACCCAATTTATTCAACAGGTGTTTATCATAACGAATGGCATTACATGTAATGTGTTTTATAATTATTAAATATTAGCGAAAATTTTCATTTATTTCATCAAAAAATTTAGAGAAAAATAATGTTTTAAAAGCAAACAAACTATGAGTTTCTCAAATACTCCCACAGATAAGGAATGCAGTGAAAACTCTCTGACATTGAATACTAAATTAATTTGAGACCAAATTTGCATTTCTATTGAACGCCAATTGATTTAATAGCTTTAAGTTTAATTGAATTAAACAATACATAAGAATACGAATCGATTATAATCAGTCAAAATATATCAGCGAATAAATCAATGAAATATGAGGTCATTTTTATTGCTCACAATTTTACTCTTAAACAAAAGGATTATCTCAAGGATTAACAGTTCATAAAGTGTTGGGATAACTTGTTTCGTAAAAAAGCACTCAATGAATGACTGAGTCATACCATTAGTGACAATAAAAACAATAATTACTTTATTTAACGAAATTCTACTAATTTTTCTATTAATCAGCAAAAATGGAAATAAAAGTCACAAATCACAAGACTTTTCGATAGATTTGATTAATGTTTTTCAATGTTTGAGATATGAAATGTGGAAAAAACAATAACAGAGCCATACCTCAGGATATTTGATAAAACTGTCGAAATCATTGTTATATAGATTTTCCATTTGTTTTACTCAAAAACTTTTGTCAAAAGAAATAAATATTAACCAAAACAAAGTCGAAGGGAAAGCTAAATATGTTGGGCTGACACTCTGGTATGACAGTCAGGGAGGCTGTGCTCACACAAGACAAACCCCAACCTTTGGAGTGGAGTAGGGGTTCACCTGAGTTCTGGTGCCACGCTATGCATAGCCAGAGCCAGTGCTCTCTAATATAATTCTTTGCGTAAGAATTTTATAAACGTTTGCAATTTTTTTCAAAAACCTGAATAACTCTGAACCAGTGCTGAAACAAAAACCACTTCTCTTTATCCCTTTATAGTCAGAGGCAAACATGATTTGCTTCGGGCTATGGATCCAATCAAAAGCAATACTGGAGTCAACAGTCAATCACAAGAAGATTACAATTCACTGCAATTATCCACATCTCAGTTGAAGTTAATTGAAATCAAAATTGTAATCAATTAAAGTCTGGATCTCTTCGGAAATTAAGTCTAAAAATAATTTCTCTCATTTCGCTCAACCATTAAATTACTTTTTCTTTTGGAGACACTTCTCTCTCTCTCTCTCTCTCTCTCTCTCTCTCTCTCTGTCTTTGACTCCAAGAGAATGCCAGAGAATGACTCAAAAACCAAAAGAAATATTTAAATTAAATCAAAATATTTTTATTGAGTCCTTCTCTTAAAACTTTCTCTGATTTTAATGAATATAGAGATAAGAATAAATTGAATCGACTTTTGGTGTGAATGGACTGAAGATTCTTCTGAAGTGAATAAAAAATCCAATAAAAAGTCCATTCGATTGATAAGAACTGTGAGACTCGATATGAGTCTACTCCTCAGTAGACCAACACTTCTAATGTAATGTTGGCCTCCAGTCGTCCGTCAATGAACTCATAGTCTGAGAGTGTCGACTGTCAGGGCTTTCAGTAAATAATTGAAATTTAAAACAAACAAAACCCAACACTGGGCTCACCTCATGTAAGGGGTCTTTCTTTTAAAGATTATTAACTGTTTTCTGATCATTATTTTCATCGGAAACGACAAAACATTTTCATAGGGTTTCAATAGACCGGAAAATATTAGATAAAAGCGATTAAAATATTTAATTGAAATAACGAATAATTAAAATGTTTTCAATCGATAAGAAATAATTATCTCTTAAACTCTTCTGAAGATATCTCTAAAGTGATAATCACTTGAAATATAGGTCTGACCACCAAATTGTGAGAATAAGATAAGCCAACCGACACATACCGGTCCCCATTTGCCTTAATTGTGGTGAAGTTTTATTCAGTTTTTATGCGAAAAAAATTTGTGTTTAATATCTTTTTTAATCACTTATTAATCGTTTGAAGATTTGTTTTAATGAAAAATATTTTCTAAATTGAGATTCATTTGACTTGAGTTGAGTTGAGGTCAAAATTTTGAATTTGTTTTTATCTCATCTTAATTGGAGGGGAGAGGAGGAGGCCCTCAATCTTACCGCTTATTTTGGGTCCTATTTTAGGCATATTTTTAATCAGTTTTTTGGTATAATTTATGGCATATTATCTCAAATGATGTTAAAACTTGTATTTAAAACAAATGATAATTAACTGAAGACATGATTACCTTATTTTCCAATGGAATCGATTCTTTGATTCTCTTGAGCGCAAGATTTCTGATTATCTTCTTCGGGCCGACACTCGTAATACTGCCAACACTTCCAACACTTCCAACGTTTCCGTTACTGCCATTTGTGGTATTAATTGGCAAAGAGTTGATGTGATTGGTCTGAAGACGATTTGTTGGCCACTCATCACTTAATTGATTATTCAAAGCCATAAATCAAAGTCGAGACACATTTAAATGAGTTCAACAGAGGATCAAATCAATCAATAAATTCAATGAATCGGACGATAATTATATATTGGATTAGATTTTGATTTATTACTCAAAAACTAAATCAGAAAATAAATGACAAAACAATCGGAAATAACTGTCGATTAAAAAGCTGTCGACAACTGTCTGTCTGACTGTCGGATGACTTAATATATTTATAGAGAATAAAAATAAGTGTTTTATATAATAATTGAATTGAAATAAACGATAAAATAAACGAAAATAATAATTAAAACTAAGGCCTAAAACAAAGGCATAACTGAATTGAAATATAAATATTTGATGAAATGGTGTTATTGTGTGATACGAAACACTGAAACAGCGCTCAAACACTCAATCCATACGTTAGTCTGCATTGCATTCGATGCTAAACATAATACACTCCCATAGAAACCGTTTTTACAACTTCTTGGTAACGGCACAAACACCTGACACTCGAAACTTTTAATTTATTTAAATTTGATTTAAACTATTAGTCAAATACAAGATTGAGTTAAATATGTTTTTTGTTTTAAGTGAACCCTTCCTTTCTGTTGACTAAAGAGTGAAGACTTTGTCTTTTGTTGTGTTAATCAACTTTATATCCATTCATATCAGAAGTGATGAAAAACAAAACTCAATGAAAAAGTTTTTCAAAACTATTATTGCATTTAAATAATTGTATGAAAAAAGTAGATCATTAGAGCATCCATTCAATGGAAAGGCTGTCTGTCTGTATGTATGGGTATTAACCAATTTTGGCGATAATTTATTAGATTATAAATTTTTTCAGTGATTTTCTTGAAAGCAATGATAAGTTTCTTGGATATGGAAATCATAGATAAATATAATATCATTAAAGACTTAAAACATATTCAAAATCATATATTCCTTCGACACGAATATACAATGAGTTGACCCAACGCTGGCATAACTTAACCCTAATCTTTGGTTTTTTAATAAAAACCCAAATGTTTTGCGAATTTTATTTTTCATTTGACTTTAAAAATATAACCAAAACTCAAAATGTAATTACAATTCGAGTCACGGACTCAAGTGATGAATAACTACTATTAGAGTGTTTACCCATAAATGGTTTTGTCAAACAGGAGAACAGTTATAGTTTCGGACAGAATACAGGTATTCGTTGACACAATTACAGGAGTAATTCGCTTTCAAATCCATTTGAAGTCCAAAATTAGATTCAAATCATAATTAGAGCCATTAATTAGAGATAAGATTTTTGTTTTTGAAGTTAAAAATAACTTTCAAAAAGTTTATTGTAAAATATTATTACATTTAAATATAATTTAAATAATTGTAAATTTAATAAAAAAAAATCTATTTTTTAATATATATCTAATGCTTTGAAATACCGATAACTCATTGAAAGGAATGCGAAAAAACATGGGATAACAGAAAAACAGATAACAAGTATTTAGACATAAATTTGATCCAAACATCAAACGAAATGCGGTCTCTCCGTCTCTCCGAAGTCAAGTTTGCCGGTAATGGAGGCCAAAGCGCTGTCGATGGCGTCTGTCGAGCGCTGCGCCAAATGGAACTCTTCGATAGCAGTCGTGGCGATCGCTATATCGGGCATCAGATCACTGAGCGTTCGGCGCGACTCGTTTGAGGAGAACTGGGGGTCAATACAAACAAATTTAAAATAAAAACGATTGAGAAATGGGTTGAGTGACAGTACCTGAGAGTCTAAGTCAAAGTGCGCCAAACGAGGAGTACTGGACTCAAGTTTTATTTCAGAGGCATAACTGTAGAGATCTCTATCTTCTGACATAACGTTAATATTTGACAAATGATTGGTGAGAGGTCTGGGAGGCGGAGGTATACTCAAAGAGCCGACTTCGCTCGGGACATATGAGAGACGGGAGGCGGCGTCGCCGGGCTCTTCAAGTGCTAACGAGTAGTTTGTTCCGTGCAATACATCTGAAGCTGCGTCTGGAAGACCGAACTCACGAACAACTCGTAACTGAATTAATTTTAATACTTCGCATCGATTGGACACCAAAGCCAGAGCTCTTTGGCTCAGACCCGAAGATTTCAGCTCTTGTTCTCTTTGTCTCATCATTAGAACAATCCTTTCCTCGAGAATTGGCAGTTGGGGTCTGGAGTTGGCGTCCGGTATGTCTTCATAACAAACCGCAGAGGAAGAAGAAGAAGAGGATATACACAAGTGGTAGTGATCCGAACCGAGAAAATTATCGTTATTTGCCGTCAGAGCAGCGGTCAGTGCGTCGGGAATACACCGATCGATGGGTCTATTAATTCGATTTGGAATTATATCTCCCATTCGACCGATCCTTTCCTCGAGTATTGCTTTGGCCTCTTCACAGTATGGACCGAAAAAACGCGGTCTAATGAAAGGACCGGTTCCGCGACCTCTAAACCAAGCGGTTATGCCTCTGGGCTGAGGAAGGGCTGCGTCTTCGCCCAACATATACGGCGGAAGAGTACTTATGAGACCTCTTTTGGCGGCGTTTGAAAGTATTTCGCTGTCGAGGGGTAGGATGTGTCCGATCCTCACGTGACACATAAGTTCTGATATGATGTCTCTGAGCTCTGTGTCGTCCAATTCCTTTTTGCGAAGTCCTCTGCGAAGGCTGTGCGCAGTATTAATGACGACATTTGGCTCCCTTTCCTCCATTCGTTTGGTTAACCGGTTTTCTCCCCATTTGATGACTGATTGCAAGACTTCGAGTTCACTCGACTGCAAGAAGTCTGACTTAAGGGCTTCCATCAAATGAGTTAATTCCAACTGACATAACAGTGGAGACGACGCTATCGATGAAAACTCTTCCCTAAGGAAGCAAAGGGCCTGACGTTTAACCCACGGCGAGCCGTGCGGCTGTTCCGACCACTTCATTATCATTATCAGTGTTTCCAAAGACAATGAGTCGATCATTAGGTCTTCACAGCTCTGGACGAGAGAATCCAATTCAAGAAATCTGGAGATTTCGTATAAATCCATTACTTCCTTAACCATTACCACCGCTGAGACGGCACTCGAGTTATTACTACTACTGCTGTTGGCGATAGCGGTCACCGAATTCTGAGTGGCGTTCAGTTCGTTACTACACTTACAGACAGCGGACTGTAATAATTGGATCAGATCTGCGGTAAGACAGTCCCTATACATAACATGGAGTATAACCCGAGCGAAACGTCTGCTTATAATGGATTCGTCCAAAACTATTTTCGTCCGTTGATTGGCGCTCAAGGGGTCGGTCTCTGCCTTTCGTCGCTCCTGTCGTTGGATAACATTCCTGAAGAACGGGGAACGGGCGGCGAGTATTGCCCGATGACAGGCATACTCTGCCTGATCACTACAGGCCCTACATTTCTTGTAAATAGTCGTCGAGTAGTCCCTGTTTTGTGGCGGAGAGAAGAAGAGGGAGGCGTCAGAATAGAGACCCGTTTCCAACAGATGTTTGAGATCGTGAGCCAAAGGGTTGGGAACTCCACACTTCTCACTGATTTTAACGAGGATTTCATACGAAGCGGAATTACTCCTCGGGTCATAAGAACCGGACAACTCTCCCGAATAGAGATAACGGAGCAAATCGTTGAGGAGTTCTACTCTGAGGCCAGGAATGTCGAGATTGACCGTTACGTAACTCCCGAACGGCTTTTTGCTCAACAGTTCCCTAAAAGCGGGACAACGGACGCAAACAATAGCCTTATGTACGGGAAATGTGACGCCTTTGTAGACGAGAGTAATGTCTGAACAATACTTGAAGTCATATAATTCGCACAAATCGTTTTGAGTGGTAGAGGCCAGGGGTCGGGCGCTCTCAGCCAATAGAGACAACTCTTTCAAAAGGCCGGAACACTCGTACTCTTCGCACAACTGTTTTATATCTCTTGTAGTCCACGAAGAGATGAAATCTCTCATAACTTGGTTGTGATCGAAACACTTCGATGTCCGCCGTCTTCGCACTAAACGCTTCCGGAGTGTCGCCAAAGAGGACAGGTTTTTCCTCTTCTTCTCCTTCGGCGGCACTATATTAGTGTAGGAGCCGTCGGTAGTCGTGCCCTGAGTTCCGTGACCGCTGTCCGACAGCGATGTCCACGAATTGGCCATTTCTAGTGAGTCCTGCGATGGGGTCACTCCCGAAGATATGGAACCGGAAGTGGAGCCCAATTGAGTTGAATTACTCGCACCCATTGTCTCACAATTTGTTCGCAAATTTGATTAAAAGATGAGATAATTGTATAACTAATTCATATCAACTAAAAGACCAAATGGTGTCACAAAATCCCATCGATTTGTTGGCAAAACATTTTTATCACATAATTTGTTAATAAAATACTGTTTTTAATCAAAGAAATGATTCAATTGTTTGGATTGAGTTAAAGATTGTCTGCAATTAAAGAATGGCTCAAATGATGTCAATTAAAGTCTGAATAAATTGTTTTGTTTTGTGTTTCAAATCATTTTTAAAATCACTTTTTGGCAGACATTTTGACAAACAATCAAAACAGTCGTCCGTTTTATTCAATACTAAAGTCTGTCTTCACTGCAACACACAGTCTAACAGTCGTCCCATTTGTTTGTTTTGCATAAACTTTTGTTTTCAAATCCAATGCTTTTACATAAATTACAACCAAATCAATACAAAACCCAATTTAATGTCGTAATAATGATCTAGATCGCCTTTTACCTTGCTTATTTCAATTATTTAATTTATCGTTTGTTTAGAAAATAAATTCATTTATTGATTTAAATTTGAATTTTATGACAAAATAAATGATTTGATGAATAAATCAAATAAAAAATCGATAAAACTTATGATGAGTTGTCTCTGCTTTTCAACTATTCATCAGATTCTTCGTCGGAATCGCTTTGTTTGTCCCAATCTTTCATTTTTGCGCCAATCATGAAGTCATCCCTCAATACCTTCCACTTCTGGTCGTCTTTCGGTTTAGACTCCGAATCGTTTTTATTGTCCTTTAAGTAAAGAAATGTTTAATTAGTTTTGTTTTGTTTGAGAAGAGAAATAAAACTCAGAATTACTTTATTTTTATTATCCATTTGTTTGAGTTTATCTAAGAATTGGTTTTTACTGAATTGAGACAACACTTTGTCTCTTCTCGTCTCCGAAGAACCCACTTCTTTGATCTTAGTATCGATTGTCTTCTGCTGTTCCTTAACGGCATTAAACAATTGGACGACACCTTTGGTGGCTATTGAACACAAGAACCGTTCCCTTTCTTTGTCATCTTCTTTGGGCTTCAATTTATGCATTACTTCCCATTCGTTTTTACTCAGTTTTGTCTTCTTCTTCCTCTTCGTCTCATTTGTTTGGTTTGTCTTTAATTTTTTGACAGTTTTGACAACAGTTCCGTCAGATTTGACTATTTCTATGTCTTCTGTTTGTTCATCACTTTTCCTCTTCAAGTCTCTATCCTTTTTAGCTTTCGATAAAATAATTGATTTCTTCTTCGGATTAACCGAAAGTACTTTATTGATAGCGTCGGCCCAACCCGTGTTGGCCGACATCGACCCGACCTCAGGATCGCTATTATCGTTGTCATTATCATCAGAGTGGCCGACATTGACTTCATTATCACCATCTGATCCCTCATTGATTTGTGGTTCGTCTGAATTGATGTCTTCATCACTCGACACATAATTACGAACCGAAGCTTTACTTCGTTTGGAGTTTTTTGTCGACATTTCTATTATTTAAATAAAATATTATTTATTTGTTTTCTTTTAATTTCAATAAATATTATATTTTTGTTAATAAATATCAAAAACTCAATAAAATTAAAGTCAAACAAAAATCTGAAAATACTCTCAAAACATGTGTTTTGAAAATCACGTGACGTTTACTACAAACACATGTTTTGCAAAACATAAACAAAACATTGAAATCAAAGTTCAATTGATTGTGACATTTGATCATTGATTCAATCGATAGCTCACATCAATTGATTCATTGAATTGATTATAAGTTGAGCTCAAATAACAAAATGAAATCCACAGTTTGTAAAATGAACATGCACAGTTGACATTATTTATACAAAAATGACCGGAATATCTCAATTTTTGTGCTCTGAGTCCTATTTTCCGATCTCTAATCGGACCTCAAATGACAACAATTGGTATTTAACCGATTGTTTTGAGTCTATGGCCATAATTATCCCAATCTATACGCTGTTGGCTCTTATCTCTTCACTAATGATCGGTTGGACATCAGGTCTGAATCACTCCTTTCCTGTCACTAATGTATGGTTAAAGAGATTATTCAAAACAAAAACTTTAATTATTTTAATAATTTTGACCATTATTTTGGTCGAGACTATAGTTATTTGCAATGAATTGACTCAAATCAAGGCTTTCTTTATATCGAAATCCATTGAAATTATTTCTTTAGTCTTATATTTACTTAATTTGGTGTTAATTATGAGACAAAACTATTCATCAAATGGTAGACAAACTAATATTGCGATCAATTTTACTCTTATATTAATAATGATTTCAAATGTCAATCATTTGTATACAATATTTGCTAAAAGAGATTATTTTTTGCATCAAATGATTTGTTCACTTCTTTTACTCATTTTATGGATAATTCACTTGATTTTGAGTATTTTAATTGAAATCAAATTGAAATCACCTGAAGATCAAAATCGATTGCTTAGTGAACACATAAATAACATTTCGATAAACTGTGACTCAATTGACAATCAGTTGATGAGCGAAGAAAATGCAAACTTTGTCTCAAAGTTATTACTGGTTTGGGTATCGCCTCTCATGAGGAGAGGCATAGAGAAGAAGATCACTTCAGCCAATGATTTGTTCCGACTTCCCAACAAAATCAGTGCAAACATTGTCTCACAAAAGTTTGAATCAAAATTTGAATTGAATCCGAATATCAGTTCCAGAGTTAAGACAAAATCATTATTGAAATCTTTGCTCAAATGTTATGGTTTTGAGTTACTATTCATCGGATGCCTTAAATTCAGTTCAGATATACTTTCGTTTGCCGGTCCCCTCCTTCTCAATAAATTAGTGCAATATCTGGAAGGGGGAGATCACAACAGTACTGATGGCTTCCTCTATACTATGGGTCTCTTCTTGAGTACATTTGTGTCATCAGTTTTGATCAGTTTATTCAACTTTTATATAAACAACATTACTCTGAAGATTCGCAGTTCAGTCATAACAAGTATTTACAAAAAAATATTTAGCGTTCGGTCAAACACTTTGAATTCACATTTCAGTACCGGAGAGATACTGAACTTCGCGAGCACTGACACCGACCGAGTGGTCAACTTCTGTCCCTCTTTATTGCAATTCATTAGTCTTCCGATTCAATTATCAGTCACTCTATATCTTTTGTACCACTTATTGGGAATGGCTTTTGTGACGGGAGTCGTCTTCGCTATTGTCTTAATTCCAATAAATCGATGGATTTGTAACAAAATCGGAGAATTGAGCGCAAAAATGATGGAATGGAAGGACAAGAGAATCAGATTAATGACAGAAGTATTGATGGGAATCCGTGTCATTAAAATGCATTCGTGGGAAGACCTCTTCGAGAAACGGATCCGTCACCTCAGAGAACAAGAAGTCAAATATCTTAAGGGAAGGAAGTATTTGGACGCCTTTTGTGTCTACTTTTGGGCCACAACTCCTGTTCTCATCTCTTCTCTAGTGTTCGGGACTTTTGTTTTACTGAACGGAAAATTGACGGCTCCGGTAGTGTTCACAAGTCTGGCGCTGTTGGGAATGCTTATAATGCCTTTGAATGCCTTTCCATGGGTTTTGAACGGAGTGATGGAGTCCTGGGTTTCAATCAAAAGATTGCAGAAACTCTTTGATTTGAATCCATTAGAACTCGAAGAGCACTTCAACCTCAAGATACTGGATATCAACACTAAGGTAGAAATGGTCGGCGCCTCCTTCAACTTGTCTGAGACGGGAAGGGTTGACAGAGATCTTATTTGTCGCTTTGTTTTGGGACCAATAGATTTGACTCTAAAGCGAAATATGTTTATAGGAGTAATCGGTTCGTTATTTTCAATCATTTCGTTTCAATGGTTTTGTTTCAATGATTTATTGTAATCAAAGGGAAAGTCGGGTCCGGAAAGAGTTCTCTTATGAACGCACTGTTGGGTGAAATGCAACGAATTAGTGGCAGAATTGGTATCACTGAAAATGATTTACAACAGGGAATAGCTGTCGTAACTCAGGAGCCATGGATTCAAAACACAACTCTTATGGAAAATATATTATTCGGTAAACCGTTTGACTCCGAACGCTATTACTCTGTTTTAGACGCCTGTGCTCTCATCGACGATATTAAGGTATGTCTCAGATTTGTTTCACTCATTTATCTAAAATAGCTATAATTCAGACCTTTTCTGAGGGCGACCTCACAGTCATCGGTGATAGAGGTATGACTCTCTCAGGCGGACAAAAGGCCAGAATTTGTTTAGCGCGGGCTATGTATCAAGATTTTGATATTTATCTAATCGATGATCCCTTCGCAAGTGTGGACATACATGTGGGGCAACACATATACAAGAAATGCATTTTAGGTCTTCTCAAAGACAAAACTAAAATCATTTGCACTCATCACCAAAAATATCTGTTTAAGTCAGACCTCGTCATCAAATTAGATGCCGGACAAGTCATGGCCGCCGGCCCTCCAAAAGATATACTCAAAACAAAAGACAAATATTTAGAAAAAGAGAGAAAAAGTGGCGAAGAATCTGAAAAATTGGAATCAATTGAAGAATTTGAGGAAAAGATAAGAGAAGAAGAGCGCGAAGAAGGAGTCGTCAAACTTGACATTTATATAACTTATTTGAAATCCGTTGGAATAAAACTCTCGACTTTTATATTGATATCAATACTATTGATGCAGATCTCGAAGAGTGCGTCCGACTGTTGGCTCGCGTTCTGGACTTCAAACAATCGGATAGACATTAGTGCCAAGTCTTCCACCAATTATTTGATAGTCTTTGGAGTTATTGCAGGAATCAATTCTGTGTTAACTCTGATCCGATCCTTTGTCTTCGCGTACGGAGGAGTTGTGGCTGCGCTCAAACTCCATAACGAACTCTTGACTAAAGTATTCAGAGCTCCGGTAGTTTTCTTCGACTTAACAGCTTTCGGACGAATAATTAATCGATTCTCGACTGACGTCTTTAATCTCGACGACGGACTGCCATTCACTCTCAACATATTTTTGGCACAACTTTACAGTCTATTGGCCTCAGTCTTCATAACAGTGTATGGGTTGCCATGGATTGCAGTCGTGATTATCCCGCTATCGATTCCTTATTATTTCATTCAAGTGAGCAATGATTTTGATTTATAGCCTCTAATCACACCTCCATTACCTTCTCTGACGGCTCCACTCTATTAACTCACATTACTTTTAGCGCTATTATCGATGGACTTCCAGAGAACTTAAAAGACTGAGCGCTATATCCCTTTCCCCGATTTATGCTCAGGTATTAAAGTAATTGAAGTCTTAATTGAATTAAACTTTTATTGCAATTAAGTTAAACATAAAAATGAAAATTTATTTCCGAACCCAATATGTGTTCAGTTGGACGAAACTCTTCAGGGATTAGTCACTATCAGAGCGTTTGCTGCTATCGATAGGTATTATCAACTCTTTTATAATGAATAATGTTTTTACAGTTCATTTATCTTTCATTTAAATGGTTTGAAAAATTGTCGACAGATTTAAGAGAGAAATGTGCCATAAGTTAGACATTAATAATCAAATACAATACGCGACGGCCGCTACTCAGCAATGGCTTAACCTCAGGCTTCAGATTCTGGGTGTTATTATATCGACAGGGGTTGCCCTCATGGCTGTGGGTCTTCACTACTGGTCCGGTCAGACAATAGATTCGGGTCTCGTAGGGCTGGCACTCGTTTACTCTCTATCAGTTACGGCTCTATTGAATGGAGCGGTTCAGTCATTTGCACAGACAGAGATGGATATGGTTTCGGTGGAAAGGGTTATGCAATACATAAATAATATCCAATGCGAACAATCGATAGACAGAAGTGTAGGTTGTCTTCAGTTATGGCCCAATAAAGGGATCATTTGCTTCAATGGAGTCTCAATGCGCTATCGCACGGATTTGCGTTTGGCGTTAGAAAAGGTCTCTTTCAATACCAAACCCTATGAAAAGATAGGAATCGTAGGTAAAACATATCACATAATGTTATATTCAAACCTTTCATTCGTTTCATTTGATCCATAAATTGATTTTATTTGTCTCTTCGTCTGTGAGGCCGAACCGGTTCCGGAAAATCCAGTCTTTTTCAGGTTTTGTTCAGATTAGTCGATATCGAAGAGGGAAACATCACTATTGATGGCATCGATATCTCAGAAATAGGTTTACAACAGTTGAGGTATACTTCAAATCATTATTTATTCATTAGTTTTTCACTGAAAACACTTTTATCGCATAAAAACACTTTTAGTTCACATAAAAGACTTGAAATTTCATTGAATTCTTATTTCAATTTATTTTTTTTAAGAATTGCATTAATTTTATTAATTTATTCATTTGATGGATGAGTTTAATCTGATTAATGATAAAACTTTATTTGAATCGAAATTATTTTTGTTTGACTTAAAAGCTTTGGACTTAATCTGAAAATTTATTTGCAATTAAAGGTTTATTTCTTTGAGTTTTATTCATTGAAAGCCCTATTATAGAGAGTTTCCAATAGAAGAAGTGCTTAACAATTGGGAAGTCTATACAATAGAGGAATAGTTTCTAAAAGATTTGCTTCAAATGAATAAATCGATGGGAATATGGTTTTCATGCGATAATGACATTTGTTTTGTTTGATTATATATTTGGTTGTCTGTTGTTTAGGTCCAACTTATTCATTATACCTCAGGACCCGTTCCTATTCAGTGGCACAATAAAGGATAATCTGGATCCTCGCAGTCAATATTCAGATAATGAGATCTGGCATTCGCTACGAGAGTGTCATTTGGAGTCTTTAGTGTTAAGTCTGGGAGGTTTGAGCGCAAACATCAGCGAAAGAGGAAGGGATTTGAGTTGTGGACAGAGACAACTCCTATGTTTGGTCAGAGCACTGCTAAGTAAGACTAAAGTCTTGTGTTTAGATGAGGCCACCGCTAGTATCGATCATAATACTGAACAACTCATTCAACAAACCATAAGAAATGTGTTCAGTTCGGCGACAGTTCTGTTTGTGGCGCATAAGATAGAGTCAGTCCTCGACTGCGATCGCATTATTGTTATGGAATCCGCAAAAATCGCTGAAATCGGATCTCCTGACGCTCTCATACAAAACCCAAACTCTTTATTTCACAGTTTATGCAATCGATAGCTCAGAATAAAGTTTACAATTTATTTGTCTTCTCTTTCGATAATATTTATTGTATTTCTCTATTATTTACTCACGTTTTGACAAATTGTTATATAAATTGTGAATATTTTATCCAAAAAAATAAATAAAATATATTTTTACAGAATATTCTGATCGACTAAAATAATGGCAGAAAAACAAGTGATTAAACACTTCTCTCATTAGATTTCTTGCATGTCTTCAATGATTGCTTAAATCATTAATTAATTACAAGTTAATGGTCTGTCGAATCAGTTTGTCTTAATTGCCTCCGAATCGGGATTTCATCCGAAATAACAAACTATTTATCGTAAGACTCAGGAAAACAAATGAGAGAAACGAATACGAAAATTGTGTTAATATTGATATTCAAATATAATCTATCAAACAAACGATCATTTTTTGATCTATTGTTTCATAACTCAAAATAAATTATTTGGAGAGAAATGTCTTGTATTCCAAATATTAGTGATTTCCATAAAACAGTTATTCGTTATTCTGTTTAGTTTTTATTCCGTTGAAAAATAAAGCGAACACTTTGTTTGGGGTTCTGTAATGAGTTTCAAATTGGTCTTGATGCTTTGTCATCGAATTTTCTAACAACTTTTAGCCTCACCAATGAATGGCTGTGCGATCGATAGTGATCTGAAGCGACGCTTAATTCTGTTTGCGATGCCTTTCGACTGATTTAAACTTTTTTCTCATTAAGTCTGAGATTCCATTATTTGGATCGAAATTTAATCTGACTCTCAAACAGATCTCTAAAAAAAGATGAGAAAAAAATATCTCTAATTCAGAGGTAATGTCTAAAAGCGATTCCATAGCTATTTATGGCGATTTGGTTGATCACAAGATGTTGCCGATAGACATATAAGGCATAAATATTAAGCACAGCATAAGAAGAAAAATAATCGATTCATTTGGTTATTAGAGGCTCACTATTATTCACTTATTAATGATTAGAATATTTTCTTAAAACTTAACAAAAATTTTATAGTAAACTATTGATAAGACTCTAATGGAGTTCCAATGCTTCCATTTATGCAAATATTTATAATTTATGAATAAATTGATGGTTAGATAAACAATCAAAATTGAATTCCAGAGTTTCTGATTTATTTCAGTTTTAAACGCTTTTCTTTAGTTTACTTTTGTTGCAATCCATTAGAAATTATCGGATATAATGTCTAACTAATGGATAAGTCATGCGCTTCCAATCGGAACCCATTCCTTAATTCATGTGGTGCTCTGTTTTTGTCTCCAATTCTGTCATCTCTTCCCTAAATATTGAATAACCGGAAAGTGGTCCCAAATTTGGATCATTTGTTTACCTCTGAATTGTATTATATTTCAAACTTTTAATTCGATATTCGTTTCAAATTATTTGTTATTATGTTTTTTTTGTTGGCGAAATTGTTCAATGAATTGAGCACGGTAATCACGACTTTGTTGGTCCAGTTAAGTAGCTTTAAGTGATTCCGTGAAAGAATTTGATACTCTTATGGCTCATATGTTTTACTTATGAGATTGGATTATAATGTCAACATTCTTATGAAACCCAAGTATTCAAATCTGGTCCAGTCATTAAAATTTATTCTTTATTCTGCTCTCTCTCTCTCTCTCTCTCTCTCTCTCTCTCTCTCTCTCTCTCCCCTCCCTTGCAATAAAAGCGATAAACTTATAATGAAATAAATGAAATGTGAATCGTTTTGTTGTCAAACGATATACTTTTGGCGAAATACAAATGATTTAGAGATTCGTACAAATAATACAATACTTTCTATATTTAAATCTCTGTTCTCAACATCTGTTTCATAAGAATGAGTTCAATATTAGACAAAATATAAAGAAAAAGTCGATTCAAAGAATCAAAATATGACTACTTTTTTAGAAGTCAACAAACTTTGGATCCTTTGATTAATTTAAAATCAAATGTGAATTGAGTTTTACGGAAGACTTGAGTCACTAATGAAACGAGACTTTTGACATAATGTTTGGTTATTTGGTTAATAGATTAGATTAAAACTTTTTTAGGAATTCCTACGCAAAGGGAATTCATACTATCTATCAATTATTATATTTTGGTAATACTTTAGTTGACAATAGTTTATATCTAAGTTAATATACTTCACACCCGATATAAACCATGTGTTGGCCTTTCGTGTCATTTCATATACATATTTATGTAGAGTTGAGTTTTTAGAAGAAAAAAATCGAAATAAGATCAATATCTATGACAATATAGTCGAGGAGAAGTGAAGCATAAATAAAGGTTATCTCAAATTTAATGATATCACGTACTACTGCCTCAATGATTATGTTTGCATGACTGCGATGACTGTAGTCACTCCGCTATGACTCCAATGACTGTAGTCACTCCGCTATCACTCCAATGACTGCCAACTCTTCTAATCATAATATATATACAAAACTCTTCTCACTTCACAATTAATTGATTGTCTGAAAAAATAAGTGTTTTTATCCCTTATTAAGAAACACTTCAAATATTTCCTTAATTTTTAGTCAAATATATTTCAAAACGACAAAAGCTTTTGAAGCACTCAATCAGAACAGAAGCCTTAACTCAAGTTTGGCTCAACTTTTATCAAATATCAAGTATTCACTTAAAACTTGAAATTTTAATAAGTTTTTTATGAAATCAATTTTTGCTGATCTTTTAAATTCTCATATAATACATGTTTAATGATTTTTTGGGCCATAATTTTGTTTTAATTATTGCTAACACTGTGTCACACATCAGTCGTAATGAAAATGATATATAATTATAGACATTAACTAAATTTGAGTCGATATGAGTTAATAAAGGCTTTCAATTTATTCTGAGTCATCCGTTGAATCCTAATTTAATTGAAATTATTTTCAAGAGTTTTATTTTTCATATTTTAATAACTCTAAGAAATTTTAATAAGAAATTAATGAATTCAATCCAAAAAATTCAATATATTCTGCATATTCTGTGCCTTGTTTTGGTCTGAATAACAATTTCTATATTAAATTTTGTTTTGAATTTCAAATATATTTCTTTAATCAAATAAAATAAATCAAATGATTTTCACCAAAAAATTTAAGACATAATTCACTGAATATTTGACGAATTGAATGAATAAATCTCCAAAAATGTTGTTTAAAAATTTTTGGTATCCATCAGAATAAGAATCAGAATATAAGAATTTCTAATAAGGTTTATATTGTATTGGATTCGGATCCCAATTGAGTCTTCATTTCTTACGATTCGTGATTTGGATTCAAAATAATCCATTGAGTCGTTCCCTCTACCCGTCCTCTAATTTGGTGTAAAAACTCTTTCATTAAATGAGTATTTATTCACTACTCTTCGGATTTTGGATAAGATATCGTCGAATAAATTAAATTAAGATTACGTTTGAGAGAGACTTAAGTCAATGTTTGGATAAATTTGTTTTGTTTGAGTCGTTTTTTGTTGACAATTATTCTGATAAAAGTGTTCAATACTTAACTATTTTTGAGATTCAAGAGTCAAAGTGAATGCAATCAATAAAATCAGTGGAAAAAACTCTCCTCTTATTTGATGTGAAAATTTGATTCAAAAATATTCTCTGAAATAAAATTGTGCCCAAAGTTGTAATACTTTGTAATTCAAATTGAGTGAGAACTTAGTTTTTCAGTTCATTTCTCTTTAGATTCTGTTTGGCATTGAGTCAAAAGGTGGAGAGGGGGGAACACCTTAAGAAAAATTGTCTTAAATCCGATCCATTATTATATAATAATAGATTGAGTGAAATATTTAGCGATTCTTAACTTCACTGCAATTCAAATGATTAAAATTTGCAAATTTTATTCCTCCGAAGGCCTGAGGGGACCATCGATTGGCAGGCATTGGCTATCATTGAATTACTTCGTGATCTTTACTGACTGTTTGTGAGCACAGATTCACTACTGAATGTCTGAACAGCACTACTGGTATCGAATGGAAGGCCACAGTTTTGCTTCTCATCGGATCTGTGGAGAAATGCCGATAAAATTCAGACATAAATTATATTTTCCATTGTATTACAGCACAGAATGAAACTGAGTCTACAGTCTTTAGAAAAGTGGTCTGATATCAACATACGTTCAAAGAAAGGGAACGGCACTCAGATTCACTCAGATAAGGCAAAAGGCATTGATAACTCTGAGAGTCTATATTTTGTTCAGGGTAAGGCTGGTCATAGTAGTCATCAATTCCTTTTGATCCTTGATAAGCACTTCGAGGGTTTTGTTGGCTATGCCTCTCCTTTTGAGAAAAAGTTTGAGAATTGAGTCAAAATTATTGTGTAATTTGTTTTCGAGAAAATCCTGTTTGAATTCAGCACAAGATTTCACTTACAATAGGGTTTTCCTCATATTTTAAAGATTTACTAAGAATTGGAGTATTAGAAGATATTGCATCTAATATGATCTGACACAGGAGATGAGCCGGATATTAAATTTTTCAGGTTATCAGAAAAGTTTTCAAACGAAATCCTATCTCAAATATCACTCAATAGATTTTAATAATAATTATATTTATTATGATTTTATAGATTATATTTTTCTATGAAAATTGATCTAGTTCATAAAAGCTTACTCTTCCTATAAAATGTTCTCCTCATTTAAACTTTCATTTTTATATCGAAACAATTTAATCAGAAGTCAAGTGTTATGCTGTAAAAGTGTAAAATGCTCAAGAATGATCAAGCACCTTTCACCACAAACCATAACTCACTCAACCATTTATTTGTTGATTGATTTACTTATTTTAGGGTTATATCAAAAAATTTTCAAAACAATTGTTTTCAATACTCGCGAAACAAACTCTGACTTTCAAAACGAGTGCTGACCCGACGGCGCGCCTGCGTCTCAACAGACGAACCAAAAACTGGATCTCGAGGTTTGCTTTAATAAACAGGTATTACAGACACAGCACTCAGTTGTGAGACAAGGAATGCAAGGATTCGCACGAATTCGTGATTCAGTCGATACTAAAAACTCATTCAAAGCTTTTATTTGGGCCTCAAATACAGAATAGGATTCAAAAGAATTGGTGGAAAATATAATAATCGGTAAGAATAATGAACTTTCATAACTACCATAACTATTAATATGAGATTACCTTGCTAAATAGTCTCAAAATTTTCAAATTTTGTCAAATTCTATAGTTTTTTATTATCACTTTGAAAGTTTTTTTTAAATGACTATTCTTGGTCTGTTTATTTATTTTTACAAATTTTTAACCTTGATCAGTTTTATGCATATGTAATGTAAAAGAGTGACAATTGATTATTCGTCAGATATTTGGTCGAAATTCTTCATTTATTTTTAGTTAACTGTAAATCAATAACAGTTTGATTGGCGTTCCCTTCCTTAAGGGCTAACTATCTTTACTCCACTTCTGGTGAACTAATTAATTGTCTGAAAAGCAATTCAGTGTTTGTGTCGTAACATTTGGAATACAGTGACTATACTTCTGTCAAAATTATTCAATTGTTGTTTACAATGGTTTGCAAACCATTTTGAGGAGCGTTTGACAAATCCTTTTGAGAGAAGTTTAGAAGAGGTTATCCAATGAATCAAACAATAAGTGATTTCTGAGATAAACTGTTGACAACAAGTCTTTCATCGAAAAATACTTTATTTAGAAAATTGTTTTTATTAATGATTAATAACTGAATCTATTCTGAAAATAAACAATTGAATTGAATTAAACATAAGTAGGTTATTCAGTCGGAACAGCGCTCAGGGATTGGCCTTCTCTTACATATTATATTAAAACAAATGAATTCTACATAATATATTATCTTTTGTAAATGATCTAGACTGTTTTTCTCTTTCAAACTGAGTCAACTTGATATGAGAGAAAACAACTTTTAATAATAATTGGATCTTCAGATCAGACGTGAATTGTTATAAATGATTAATAAAACGTTTGTTTCGGTTATCAGATAATTATATTCATATTTAACTGAACTTCAAATTAGTTTTTCGTTTTAATTAGATTTAAATTGATTTTTGTTAATTAATTTAAAATTTAATGAATCGATGAACAATAAGTTTGTTTTAATAATTTTGATTAGAATTTATTTTAATTAAATATCAATTTGTGGTTAATTACGAAATTATTAATAGAAACCAATTTTTTCAATAAAAAACATTCAACCGGTTCTCAAATTGGCTCAAAACAAAAGGATCTTCAAAAGGCCTTTCGGCGATCCCATATAAATGTATGATTTGACCAAGATAACTTTCATTGCTTTTCTCTCTTATTAAAGTCTGCGTCTGATCTCAAATTTTTATTAAATTTATGACTTCTTTATATTAAAAGAGTTTTCATTTGAAACCAAAATAATGTTTTCCTTTTGAAATGTTTTTTTTTGTAAAAAATTCAAATAAATTGATCGCTTTTTCCACTTAAAGGTCTAGCATTGGGTTATGTTTACCGAAAGCCTAAATCAATAAATGACTCGAAATGAGTTTCAAAGCAAATAAAATTTATTATAAGAGTTGACACCTAATTAATAGGTCGCATAGGATCTGTTTGAATGACTTATAGACCAATTATTTGCGACCATATTATAAAGACCACTAAAATATGGCACATTTGCTGACTTTTGATGTCAGCCCTCAGATGACTATTATTCGTTAAAATTAGTCTTTTTTAGTGCTTTTCTTGACGTTTGTTTCACTCAAACTCAGTACTGAATAATCAATTTTGGGAAAACTTAACGCATTTATTAGAAAATTCCTTCTCTTATGATATTTAGTGACAAAACATAACATTTATTCGCAAATAATCTCTACTTTTATTGAATTGTATTTCACTGTAAACCGGATCCTCTATGTTATCGTTGGCAAGACGTGTGGGTCGGGTCTCTCTCCTGCATACGGGAGCCGTATTTTTTAGTATTCACTATAATTTCAATTTTTCTTTTGAAACAATAATTTGTGCGATCATTAGGTTCTCAGCAAAAGTAATCATTTATAAGCATTCGTAGCACTGGTAGAGCCCCGACAGGCCTCCAGCCCTTAGTTGACTGACAATCACGAAATGCTAGCATTTGGATAGCTTTGGATACTGTGGCACAACATAAGTGCACCTGAATATTGGCCGGAGTGAAGGCGTGCACTACTAATCAGTTTTGTAACTCTGATGTAAACGCTCTGCAGTTCTCAATCGAGAACTTCTGATCGATTATATGACAGCAAATATTGTGGTCTCACACGAAATGTTAATATAGCGGACAGTCATTCGCTTTTAGCAAAAATAAAATCATTAAATCAAATGCATTATCGAGTCTATCAATAAAAGTATATATGAGTTACCGATCGCTTCAATAATATCATAACTTAATGATTGCTTCCAATCATAATAAAGTTAGGATCAGTTTATGCAAGATTATGATCATAAAATGTTGGGCCATATGCCTGTTCTTATAGACTATAGTCTAATATTTTTCGTGAATTATAAAAAACTATTCGATCGGATTTCAAATACATTTATGAAAACAGATTCCGACTTATTGTATGACTTATAGAATATAGAATACAATAAGTCTTACAATTCTTTGGTTTTATTTTTAAAACTAATGGAAATCTAATGGTTTTTTCTTACTCTCCATTATTTTCATCCATTGTTTCAAAACATTTAAATCAATATTTCTTTTCCTTACTCTTAATTCAAAGAGAATTCAGTGATAAATATTAAATCAATGAATAATTCCTTACGATTGCAATAATGTCACCGAATCGACAAAAAAATGTTTACTTAAAGTGATTTAAACAAAATTTTTCTGACATTTCGCACAGATTTGACTGAAATTCTTGAAAATAGACTATATTTTCAAATAATATGACATAAAGTACTCCTATTTTGACCAAAAACTCAAAAATATGAAGAGAGAGACACATAAATAACTGGAATAATATTGTTATTTTGAGTGTTAGTGTTTCCCAACAATAGAACTGTTCATTTAAGCATGGTATTCATTTTAATGAAGTTTTTAGTGGAATAATTGGAGTGACTCTAATCCGTTTACAAATTGATATAATTTGCATAAATTGAAGAATTGCTTAAATTAATTGTTCAAAACAAAGTGCTTTCAAAATGAGTTAGAATTGACATATATTTGCTCATTATATCTATGTATTTCATCATTACCTTGATCAATTATTTAATATTCTATTAAATATATATAAGTGATGATAACATATTTGACATTATTTGATTACATTTCACTCCTCCAACGCATACCTTCCCAATGGAAGGCTCACAGAATAATAGGAGTATAAAAAAAAAGTTAATATTGTGTCGGAATCTCTGCAATCATTCAATTATTTGTCACTTTCTCTTCCCTTAAAGGGATTCCCAACATATTATTCGTAATGTTTTATCAATTTTTCACAACTCAGTGACAGATATGAATAATTTTGACTAAAGTATGAATTTTTTAAACAAAAAATATTGTTTTGAGGGCTTAATGTTTGTCATTAGCTTTTGGTTATTACTCTATAATCTTTTCGCTCGAATTCTTGAAAACATTGTTCTAATAATTTGGGGACTTTTGGCAAGAATTACATTATTTATTTAGAATATAAGCGATATTTTGTGTAATCATTAGAAATAACTTTCAACTTATATTCATTTCTTCACAATATATTGAAATACAGTGAAACCCAATTTATTTTGAGCTCAATAAACATAATTAGTCTGTTATTATGTTTTATGAAAATTTTCACTTCAAAAGACAAGAGCCTTTGAGCAGTACTGAAGAGTACATATGCTTTAAATTACTTCAATTAATTATTGTTCAAAAAAATTAAATCGACTCTTCGTTATTCAAAAGGCTTTAAATAATTGTTGTTTGAACTGAATGTTAGTCAGAATTGTTTGAGTTCTAAGGGTTTGCGTGTATTTCATACGGAATATGAGTTTTTCCAGTTTTAATGCCTCTAACGATCCGAAAGCAAACACAATCAAAATGAGAAGAAATTTTCATTTCTTCCAAAAAAAATATTAATATAAGTTTATGGCAATCAAAGTTCATATGAATTGAAACCCACTCCTCTATAGTCTACCCCTTATCTAATGCAGATTTTTTTCATTTGAATTATTATTTCAATCGTTTGTTTTGTTATGATATCAAATATTTGGATTTAACGACAATTTATGTCAGAATAGAGTCACCCGAAGGCCAACAGATATATAAATGTCAAAAACTTCGTCTCAAAGAGAAGTTGATATTAATCTGAATAAAAAACACAATTGAATGACACTTTAAACTGAAAATCCACAAATACCAAGCTCAATCTATTAACAATCTTACACTAAGACATCAACATTTGTTTAGCCTTGCTTGTTTTCACCAAATTTTATCTAATAATAACAAAATATCGTAATTTAGAAAGAATTGTGTTGAGACTAATCTAAGTGAGGCTTCTTTTATATGTTTCGCTTCCCATCACTACATTTGGATCCTTTTTGATAAGTATTTGAAATAATGTCTGGATTTTCGATCAGAAACATTGGATTTCGCCTGAATTGTATTGAATTGCATTTGAACTGCATTTCACCAAAACTGACAAAATATTTTCCGCTTCCATTCACTGCTGTTCTTGTTTTGAATAAACCATTTGTTTGCTATCGATTCCATTCTTCCAATAGTTTTGTTAAAAATTCTATAAAGAAGAAGAGGTCTGAAGTTCACATTCATTTTGCAAGATTATTGATAAAGCAGTCATACAAAGCTGTTTGACGGTATGGTATCCACACCAATAACATTTTGTATGAAGACTTTTTAATTAAGAAAATTTGAAAATATCCAAAACATTACTAACACAACTACTAAACCGATTATTAATTTAGCAAGTTTAGTGTTATCTTAACCTTTAAAGAGCGAATAGAGTGAGGCTAACAAACACAGCCTTCAGTCAATTTGATTGACACATAGTTTCAGATTCTGTGAAGTGTTAAACGAAGAATTGGATCCAATATTTTCGTCTCAATTGACTGCATATTAATCGAATAGATTTCCGGTCCATTGGTTTCAAAATTCAATTTTTTTTTTGTTAAAACCATAAAACGTTTTCTAAAATCTTCTGTTTTTTGGAGATCTCTTTGCGTAACATTTGAATGCGTTATACAAAAGATAATTGGGTTTAGAAATAGTTTTGCACTCAATTTCAAGTTTAATTAGAGTCTGTGCTTCACTTGCTTTAGATACTCGTCATTTAGAAACACTTCTGAAAACATATTTTTTTTGCCAAAAATTTCCTAAAATAAATAAATTGAATATCAATCAGATGTCGACTGAAAATAATTTTTCTGTTTATTCAAAATCAAAAACTTTTATCAAATAATTTTATTTTTGCGGATATTCTTCGACCGCATAAATGTTTGAAATATAATCCAAACTGATTCGTGATTTCTAAGAAATTTCTTCAAAGGATTTATCAGAGGAACTACTGATTGAGTTAAACAAAAGTTTTGTTTTTATTAAATTATGATATGATATAAGGTTATGAGCTATTGTCGGCTTAACTGACAGAGACATAAGACATGAGGACAGGGATGCGTTTTCTCTGTTATTTAATTAAGAGACAAATTTTTCTTTGACTTAATTCAAAGTTTGTATTATATTATGAAAAGACATTCAATAGTTTTGTTAATTATATTTACTCTCTATTATCGAACAGAAAAGTCAATATAAAAGAGAAGAGCGAAGCAGTTCTCCAGTCCTACAGTTGTTGTCCTCTGAATTACAACTGAACTGACAATCAATTTGTCGAACAGTAGGAAGAGTTGTGACAAGACTTGTAATTGAGATCAGAAGATATGCCTCACTCTCCGTCTCCTTCTTCTCCTTCTGAGAGCCAGAGTCCCAAAGATAATCACGAATTAATTAATGCCTCCCTTTGTGATGGAAATTCTTACGGAACGGCTATATCACAACAGACTCCAATACTGGACGTACACAAAGGCAGGCCAGTCAGGCTCCAGGTCAAAGTGATGGTACCAGTGCAAGACCATCCAAACGTAAGATTAGTTGAGATCTCATTTCTCCCTTTCCTTTTGAAATATAGCTTAGAATTAATCCCTGCCTCTAATCGATGTCATTATTTACCGAAAAAAAAGTTAAACAATTTTTTTGTTGTTATAATTGAAGTTCAATTTTGTTGGCAAACTTTTGGGCCCAAAAGGCAATTCCCTGAAGTGGTTGCAGGACCAGACACAGACCAAAATGGCAATCCTAGGCCGGGGCTCAATGAGAGATAAACAAAAAGTAAGATTTATTATAGTTTGAGGTCTGACTCAAATGATTTATTGAACGTCTATTCGACGCCTAAAAGGAGGAAGAGTTGCGTCAAACTATGGATCCAAAGTATTTTCATCTGAACGAAGAACTTCACGTAGAGATAACAGCCTTCGCACCGGCACCCGAAGCATACATACGAATGGGCAATGCTTTGCACGAAGTAAAGCGTTTTCTGGTTCCGGTTTGTATCAAATCATTAGCTATTTTGGTATCAATTCTATGGAAAGTGTTGTCTGTTATCAAAAGGACTATTACGACGACATACGCCAACAGCAACTCAGGGAACTGGGAATACTCAACGTCGACAAGAAGGCTAACACCAAATTAAGGTACTCTCGAGACAGCACTGGTTTTTGGCCATAAAACGACTGATTGCCTCCAAATCAATGATTTTAATCGATTGCCTTATTATAGAACAAACGACTTGAGCGCAACCCGACCCACACTGAGAGACAACGAGCCATCCATTCATCAAATCACAGTAAACGATAGCCCGAGTCTCTCGACTGCAACGCATCCACATCTGGTCAGTCCAACGACTAATGGTTACTCCAGTAATGATTGTTTGCCTTATAATATAAACGGGGAAAACGATGCAGAGCTGAGTCGCTGTAGGTTTTCAGGCATTAAAATTAGATTCAAAGCTAAACTCAATCTAAATATCAAATTAATATATTTATTCTCCTGTACTGTAGGCTGGGATCAGAAATCGAAATATAAACTGTCGGCTCGTCTTAACAATAAGGGGCTATTATTTCGGGATAAGCCCTACTCTAGAATATCCGATTCCATCAATAATACAGTTTTTCATTGAATTGATTATTAATTTTCACTCAACACTAACTCTAATCAATCGATTTTCACTAAAACTTTCCTAAAAGATATCAATCAATTGTGAGATTAAATGTAAATAAACTTTTCTCTGAAAAATAATCGCAAATTGTTATTAATTGTGTCAGAGCATAGACTTTCTAAAAATTGACTGCAATTAAATTATTTCATTTCAATTCATTTTGTTTTTCAATTATTAATAAAATTTATATTTAAAACATACGATAAGTTTATCGTTGATTTCGTTGCGATTCTTAAAACCACTTCTTTTCGGAAATGACAACAATTTTATAAGAATTTCTAAATAGAGAAAAACACTCAACTTTTGCACAGCACTCATCCTATTGACTGTTCTTGAAAGTTGGAATAACAATAAAACAATCTTGTTAATCTAAGAGAGACTAAAGTATTGTCTCATTAGATTTGGACAAAACAATCAAAATCTTATCAATCGTTTGGAAAAATCAAAGGTCTCTTCAGACTGAACTCAATGCGAAATATGAGCCAAATATAGACCAAAAATAGGTATTTTTCGCCAACTCTACCAAACTTTAAGAGTTTGAGAGCACAGACATAGAGTGCGACCGAAATTGTGATGTATTGTGAATATTGTCTGCTCTCGACTGAAGTCAATATGACTCGAAGCGAATAATCCATAAAAATCGATATCACATAAGAATCGGTTCAATAAAACACATGTCAGGAAAGGACTTAATTCTCAACTCAACTCCAAATACTCTATTTTTGGAGAAATACTTCACTTTTCTGTTTATTTCCAGATTTGAATCGAACCATAAAAATATAGAATTTCTTCCAAACATTCATTCATTGAATTCTCTGTAAATATCATCAAATAAACCATCAATTCTTTGATGTGTGAAACACTCAAATTCTTTTCAATGAGAAGCAAAGAATTGGTGCAAAGAATTGGTGCATTAGAGTTAGACAATTGCAAGATCATAGTTGCTCTCTCTATGACAGTTGCAGCTTATGTTTGAATAGCGAAAACTCTTTCAAAATGAATGAAAAATTTAATATTCCTATAACAACATCTATAACAACATGCAAATGAATTTTACTCATGAATATTCTAATTTATTGCAAGTTGCAATTCTCGACAATTTCCACCCATTATTTCCATATTCAATGATTAAATTGGGAATAGTTTTGAAAATAATTTTGAGACTAAAATAAAATTTTTTAAACAAAACTTTTGGTGAGGACTCGATATTTGATTAAAAATGAGTAGGAGTTTGAAAATTATTATCTTTGTTATAAAAATTAAACAAATAAAACGAACCTGTTAATTCCCACATTCTAATTATTAAAGTTATTAATAGTCTAGTTAATCACCTTGCTCTATTTTTAAAGATCAGACTATTTTATTGATTATTCAAAATGAAGAAAATTTTTCAAATAATTTATTGATTGAGAAAATTGTCGTCAAAACGGAGAGGAATGCAAAGAATCGAAATTCAATATCAAAGGTATTGAAAAACGATTCTTAAGAGGAATTTCTTATTAATCCTTAGAATTATTTATTCAATAGTTTTCAATAAAATTCACTTTCAATGCGTTATTGAATACAAACAAAACAATTAATGAAAAACATTTCAATTATTAAAATCGGCGATAAATTTGTCAAAATATATAATAATAACAAAACATTTGTTTGGTTTGTATTCAAAAAACACATTAATTGCGTCCAAAGTATGACAATAGAAATGAATGAGTCTTTAATTGATTTGTTAATCGACTGAAAGCCATACTTTTTTATATAAAATTTATAAAATAAATATAAATCTATAGTCGATTCAATCGATTGTATGGAAAACTCTATCATTTGTGTTGGGATGCGGTTTGCAATTGTCTCATCATATTTTGGAGGCCAGACATCCCTCCCATCTGTTGCAGTACTCTCGGGTCCATCATTTTGGCCATTTGTTGGTTGAGTTTTGCCATTTGTGTTGGGTTTACATTCTTAGCCATATCTCCGCCTCTGAATAATCCCTTAATTCCGCCCATCTTTTTGACGACTGCAGCGAATTTCGTGTATTGTGTCAGCAATTCCTGCACTTCCTTTTGTGTGACACCACTTCCTCGGGCGACCCTCACTATTCTTGTCGGCTGTTTCGTGAAAAGTTTTGCCCCTTCTCTGGAGTCCAGCTCTGAGTCACTCATTGAGTCCATTATAGTCATCAACCTTTTGAGTCGAGACATGGACTCCGCCTCTGAGGCGCCTTTCATTAGGTCGGCGCCGAAACCGGGAATCATATTAAGGATTTGGTTAAAGGGACCCATTTTCATGATATTCGTAAACTGTTCGTACATATCCCTGAGTGTGAACTCTCCGTGTTTTAACTTTTCGATCAGCTCTTCGTTGTCGTCGAGTTTGAGTTCATTGACTTTATCGATGAGTCCTTCGATGTCTCCCATTCCTAACAGTTTGGACACAAATGGCTTAACTTTGAACTGTTCGAAGTCGTCGATGTGTTCTCCCGTTCCTATGAATATAATGGGCGACTGAGTGGCCGCAACTGCGCTCAAAGCACCGCCACCTCTGGCGTGTCCATCAAGTTTTGTGACGATCACAGCCCCGACGTCTACTTTACTCTTGAAAGCTCTGGCCTGTCCTTCGCAGGCCTGACCTATCGAAGCGTCCATAACGTATATAATGAGGTTTGGCTGAACTGTTGTCGAAATGGCTAACATTTCCTCAAAAAGAGAGGCCTCCTGTTTGTGTCGACCACTGGTGTCGACAACAATTATTTCAAAGCCTTCGTTCGTAAACTTTTCGACGCCTTCGTTGGCGATGACGACGGGATCGGACTCAGTGTAAGAGCCATAGAAAGGTATTCGAGCTTTTGTCGCGTTTTGCTTCAACTGATCGAAAGCTCCGGCTCTGAACGTATCGGCGCAGACGAGGGCACACTTCCATCCTTTCCTCACATAATAATAAGCCATTTTAGTACAGGTCGTAGTCTTTCCACTGCCCTGTAGTCCCACAAACATCACAATATTAGTCCTCCCTTTGACTGGTGTCCAGGCCTTGACTCCGGGATCCACTAATTTGACCAATTCTTTGAATACCGCCATTTGAATCATTCTTCGTTTGTTAAGACCTGCGGCCATCTCTTCAAAGTCGATGACTGAGCGGACATTTTCTCGCAATTGTTTAACTAATTTGATGTTAACGTCGGCCTCCAATAGAGCGGTACAAATGTCTTTGAGGAGTCCGTCCAACACTTCCTTATTAATGATCGTCGCATTTCCCAAAGACCTCAACGCGGAGGTTATCTTTCGGCCCAAATCCGCCAAAACCATTGTTTTGTCACTTTATTTGATCCAATAATTGAGTCGAAGAAAAGACAAAAATCTCAAAAACACTTGTTTTTGGTTCTCATCTAAAGTCCAGTAAATTGTTATACAATTCAAATGTTATTCAATCGATTGAATGACAAACAAATTGTTTATTATTTGATTTAAAACGATATTTAAATCGCGTTTTAATCGTATATTAAATATATTTAATCATAAGATTTGAGTCAAACGACACGTTTGTATCGTTTCATACAAAACATTGAAACGTAAATAACGTAACGAAACATCCGATGAGAAGTAAATAAAATTGTAATGTTGTTTATGAATGCAATGCTATCTAAACGGCTGATGTTTTTTAGTGAGAGTTTAAAGTACTGTTCAGTCGGTTATGTCTTATCTGTTATACCGATAGTAAACACTTGGATAAGAAAACTATTAATAAGATATTCGGTAATTAACCGAGAGTTCAATCGGACAGTCAGTACTGTTAACAATGTTTGAGTACAAATATCTATCAAATTTACATTTAAAAGGATTTGAAAACTATAAGGTTTTATACACTTTTCAAATAACAAATGTTTCACTTTTTTTTCCCTTCAATTGATTTAATGTTTTTGATGACTAATTTGTTTACAGTACAGTTCACAAGACACCAGTCCTCTCAGCAATTATGTTATGCACCCGTTTTGGAATCTAACTGTCAAGGTACTTTCATTTCTTCATCAATTTATCTTTTTATTTCATTTTTTATCAATCCATCGGTTAATCTCATCGATAATATTATCTCAAAAAATGTGTTTATCTCTTAATCTCTTATAGATTGTCCCCAAATGGTTGGCACCAAATGTCTTGACTTTTACCGGATTTCTGTTTACTGCCGTCAATGGACTTTTGCTGACGATTTACGACAAAGACTTTTGTGCGTCCAGTGATTCTATACCGTGGTGTCCACCGGTGCCGGCGTGGGTATGGTTTGCCTGCGCTCTCAACCATTTCTTAGCCCATACTTTGGACGGAATCGATGGTAAACACGCGAGACGTACCAATTCTAGCGGTCCTTTAGGGGAACTGATGGACCACGGATTGGACAGTTGGGCGGCGCTATTCATTCCGTTCTGTATTTACTCGATCTTCGGAAGGGCTGATTACAGTGAAAGCCCTCTTCGAATGCTTTTCATATTTTGGACAATATTTTTGACTTTTTATTTGAGTCATTGGGAGAAATACAATACTGGGATACTATACCTCCCCTGGAGTTACGACGCCTCACAAATCACACTATTTGTTATGTATTTAGTCACGTGTTTCAATGGACACAAGTCCTGGAAGTTTGTGTTACCGATCCTCGACCTCACCAGCGGTCGACTCTTCGAAATAATTTGTTACAGTAAATAGTTTTTCACTTAAAATTGTTTACCATTTCTGCCATTGTTTTTGTTTTTCTTTCAGTCGGAGCTTTCATTTTGTCGGCTCCGGTCACAGTCTATAACGTATATTCGTGTAAAGACCCAAAACAGACCACTTTTTGGGAATCGTTTCGGCCTTTGATACCATTAATTGTGTTATTCTCAATAACTACGGGTTGGGCCGTCTTCTCACCGAATGATGTGATTTCAAGTGATCCCCGAATGTTCTACTTTATGGTCGGAACAGTTTTCGCTAACATTGCGGTCAGTATTAAACCGATTCGTAATTATTTATTAAACTAATTGTTATTATTCAGTGCCGTCTGATAGTGAGTCAAATGTCTTCGACGAGATGTGAA
Organism: Tectocepheus velatus; assembly: GCA_034700625.1. Classification (NCBI taxonomy): domain Eukaryota; kingdom Metazoa; phylum Arthropoda; class Arachnida; order Sarcoptiformes; family Tectocepheidae; genus Tectocepheus; species Tectocepheus velatus. Next base: position 151,235 of record JAQIXV010000015.1, on the reverse strand, counting down.
GCCGTCAATTGGTTTCTATTGCCGTTAGCCATAACCGTTCTGATGGTGTTCGCCATCCCAATGACAGGACATCACGAGTTATTTGTGTTACGTTTGATTTCAGTGGCGTTTTCTCTGTCGCACATCCACTATGGGGTGTGTGTTGTGCGGCAAATGTGCCAACACTTCAGAATCAATTGTTTTTCGCTCAAAAAGAGAGACCGAACTGAAGAAGAAGTGAGTTTAGGTAAATCAAAGAATTGAAACAATGGTTCGATCGATATTTGCAAACAATTGTCTTCTCTATAGTTTGAGATACGTTTGAACCGGAATTCCATTTCGACTCAAAATAAACCAAAACTTATTTTACATTTGATTTATATTATAAAATGATTTAAATATATATTTACAAAAAAAATTTGAGATTAAATTCTAATCAATTCACGTAATAAATGATTGAAACCAATAATTGTCGACCAATTTCTGTGACTCCAAGACTTCGAGTCGAAGTACAGAATCAGTTCTAATGAGACATCTGTTCAAAAAATATTACATAAAGTTATTTGAAATCACTTCCAATGCGAACAAAACTGAATTATATTTAGTTATTGTTTTGTAAAACACTTTTGAAAAATCATTTCAACGATTAATTCAATTATTTTTTTATAATATCTCAAAATCACTGATAAGTTCTTCGACTGTAAATACTCTGAACAAAAAAAGACATAAACTTCTCGTTATTTCAATGGTTTCTAATGTTTTTTAATGACAATTATGTCTCTATTATTATCTTTTAATTAGATTTAAATCAAAGTTTTTCGAAAACTAGTCTAACATTTTTGAAATTGTTTTTTTTGTGTGAAAATCTGAAATATTAATAAATGTTAACAAAAATTCTTGTCTTTCATTTAATTTTTGGAAAAATTCTGATAAAAATATTTTATTTGAAATGTTTTTTTAATCTTGTAATTGATAGTAAGGACAGGCCTTACACCAAATTTTTGAGCGGATTTACAAAACTGATTGCAAGTTATCAATAGTTTTGTCTTAAGAGAAGGTATTTCTTAAGACGTGATCAGAAAATATATGTTTAAAAAGTAATAAATAAAAGAAAAAAAAAAGTTAAGAATCGGAGATAAAAATGAGAAGAAAGAGCTAAAAGTGTTGTGGAAAGGGGTGAAAGTGTGCCATCGATGGCATTGATTGCATTATTGAGTTATAGGACAGGTATTCAAATGAGATGTTCGGCCAATTGGTGTTCGACTAAAACACTTTATTTTAGTTAAGGTTTTTGCAATTCAAGCACTTATTGTAGGGATGAGTGAAGAGAGTGAGAGAGCGATAGAGAGTGAGAGAGAGACTTGTGTTGCGTTTTGTGGGCTTTTGTTGGCTTTTGTTGAGTATTGGATATCATTGGATATCATTGGATGAGTCCATGCAATACATGTGACCTTCAGTTATGGCGTCTTTGTTTGCATTGCAGTCATCGCTTCCATTGTATCACTTGAGGCACTCCAGACACTGAAGACACGCCGACACACACATCAACTCATTGACCACCGATTCAAACGACCACTCATTTGATTAGAGCTCAAAAATCCACTGATTTTGTCCTTTTTGTAAGTTTTGTGTTTAATTCAAAACAAAACAAAAGACAAAACTCTTGTAAAAAAAAAATCTTATCTTTTGTTTGAAAACAAATACAAATCTGAGGTAAGACTTGTTTTCATCTAAATTCTGGGATTAACTGTTTGTTTACGTTTTTGTATTGAATTAATTGATTTTTGTATTAATTTATTGAATGCAATGATTGTATGAAAACTATTTTTAACATTAATTTATTGAACGGATGTCTTAACTCTATATTTAAAGTTTATTTGATGTGTATTTGCCGTTAACTATATGTCTGTCCGATTGATATCTTATTGACAGCCAATGATGTGACGATCGGATGAAAGAGGAGTCGATTCAATACATTCAATGAATGAATGAATTGTTATATAATGAGAAACACTTCGATCTATACCTCTAATGGTCTAAACGTAATGAATAGCATTAATGTTGAGACCAATACTATTCCCACAATTAATGCCGACAACGAATGCCAACAAATGGGTCTTCCAGTGGCCACCAAATCCCAGCCGAAGCCAAAGACCAATAAATGCATTGACAGCTGTTCCCGACCAACAAAACGGCCGCCGTCTGAGAGACGCTTCAAATGCGATCAATGCGAACGTTAGACAACTCTTTGATTTAATTGTATTTTAATCTAATTTGTTGTTTGAAAACAGGAATGTTCTTCACTCGTAAGGATGTGAAGCGTCATCTGGTAGTGCATACGGGTATCCGTAACTTTGCCTGTCCTTATTGTACCCAACGGTTCGGTAGGAAAGACCATTTGGTACGACACGCAAAGAAGAGCCACAATCGCGACACCAGGTCTTCCACTTCAGTCAAAACAGTGGTCCAGACCTCAGATAAGGCGGCGCCAAATGGTGTGCCGACTCTGATTCAGTCGAAAAATAATGGCATTTCGTCTCTTCCTTTGGTTCCTTCAATGAGCCAATCGTTGGCTCAGAATCACAACAAACAGTCCTTTAATTATCCGACAAATTGTCAAAACGGCGATCACTCGGCTCTGGTTTTGTTGTCCAACTCTAACAACAATTCACTTAACAGTCATAACGAACCCAATGCTGACAACCAGTGCTCTAATTATATAAACCATTCGACTCCGAACCCAAACCATACGAATCATGTGATGATCGCTGGAATGCATGGAAATGAGTCGTTGTGTCAGTATATGACTGGAGTCCACTCTTTCGATGAGATGATAGCCTCGAATGCCATTAAGAACGAGACGCCTCCCCTCACACCTCACCATTACTTTGCATTTCCTGTGGGTTCGAGTGGTCTGACATATCCTCTGCCGAGTCCTTCATTTCTACCGAACTGTTTGGTGTCGAACTCGAGTCCAGGTCTGAGTTCGTGCGCCAGTTCTGCTTCAGTGGCAGCTTTCGGGATACCGGTGTCTAATGTGTCGAACGCCTCCTCGACTCCAATCCATACGACATTCTCAGTGGATGTCAACCCATCTCTACCTCATTTCAATCAAGCCTTTCAATAACGACAGCAAACAATGAAAAAACAAATTCTACGTCACTTTCACTTCCAATCGATTTAAACGATTTGCTCAAAAACAGTGCCTCTGATTGTATTGGAAATGAATTTACGATTCAATACTTGTATTGAAAGCGCACACAATCGACAAACGACTGAAACAATTCAAATCTACCTCAAGATTGACCTCAAACTGAGTTTCAAAGTATACCTCAAAATAAATGTTTAGATTCAAAAACAGAATCTAATAATAAGTTCTTTAAGTTCAGACTTAATGCTCAAAACAAATGAAACAATTTTTTTATTCAAAGTTTGAAAATTATTATCGATTTTTACTCTATTTTTATATGTTTTATAGTAATTGCCATAAAATTATTGCCAATCATTAGATGTAAATAACGAAAAGAATGACTGTTTTTCTCATTAATTATTATATTTTTTTGTTCAATGCGTTCCTATATTTGTGCCAATCCTTGTTTCGCCTTAAATCAAGTCTTAATGTAATCAATTAATTAGTCTTTTATTCGTTGCCATAATTACCGGTGAATTAATTGATTCAAAATTTCAGTTAAATTCTTCTGTTTTCGACTGATTTTATTGTTTTTTATTTTTGTGTAAAAAACTGTTTTTTCGATTTCAAGCTTTCAATTAATGTTTATATCTTTTGTTTAATAGATTTGTTGACAAAAAAAGAATATATTTTTTGAATTCTTTGAAAATATTTTGAATGAAATCATGTTTTGAATTAATGTTAAAGAAATTGAAGTAATAATTGTTAAACGATTGCCATATAATTACTGCCAAAACATTTGAAACAATTTATACCTCAAAATAGTTTTTAAACTTATTGTCCAAAAAAAGAGTGAAACAGTATTTTATACTAAAAACTGAATTCTACCTCATTTTTGATTTATTTCAATAAATTTTTATTCAAATGAATCGTCATTTTTGAAGTTCTTAAACAATAATTAAAGTTGTCTTAAGATAACTGTTCTCAAGAAAATTGTTTTCAAAACCTGAACAATAAGTTCAGAAAAATCTGAAAAAAACGATTTGAGAAAACGAATCAACGCATCGATAGTCTGATATCCGACCCGAGATGTGCTTCAAATCGATTTCGGTCTACCCGTCCGGTCAACCATTATATGACCCTCTCTTCGAACCAATGCTTTGGCTATTATTCTGTTTTCAAACAGTTGGCACTCATTTGTTATTATAGTTAAGTTTCAAATTGACTTTCGATGGATCTATTCTTTCCGTCAAATATTAGAATAATTTAATCGTATTTTCAATTCATTTCAATAATCTTTTGAACAAAATTCTATTATTTTATGAATTGATTGAAAAGAAACCATTCATTTGTGATATTTTCAGACGATTTTTCTTAATGTTTGGTGAATTAAAACTTCAAAGTACTGTAAAATATATATTTTTAAACTCTTCCCCATTTGGTACTCATATATCGACTTTAGGATTGATTTCACAAACAATAAAATTCCAAAGATTTTAATGAATTGCAAAAAAGTTTCGATATATTTAAAACTCAATTTAATTAATAATATTTTAATAAATACAATAAAAATCAATAGATTTTAAAAATAAATTAATAAAATGAAAATCAATTTAAAGATTTTGTTAAATATTTCAAATATTATTCTGATCTTTCAGTTCGAACGGATTCATCAGAATTGTTGTCAACTTCTTTACCAACGTTTTGATTGTCACCGGATTTGTTAGGATTTTGTTGTGGAGGCCCAACAACTCCAGAATTGGGTTCATTTGCATCCATTTTCTCGACTTTCGGACTCTTCTCTTTTGTTTCACTTTTCAATATATTTTTAAAACTCAAAACTAAAGCCAAAATCAAAAGAATAATCAGAAGAATCGCCAGAATATTAACCAAAGTATTAGGCGCTGAAGAACTCTCGGAACTGAGCTCTTCTTCTTTTTTGCAATAATTGTTTGTGTAATCATTTTTCTTTGAATTTCATAAAAGAATAAAATAATTTTTAAAACACAATAATATGTAATAAAGGAGAACAACCTCTAAGAGATTCCAAACGTGTTTACCACTTATGAGCTCTTCCTTTCCGTCCTCTCCTTTTTGAGTCATTTGAAACTCAACCAAATTCTTGGGCGAAGTCTTATTAGTGGCCACGAGATAGAGATGAGACGCATTCGGTTTCAAATAGACTCCAATTATATCATCGAAATACCGAATTTTGAAATCACTGGTCAAGTGTTGCCAGAGTTGTCTCTCGTATTTCTTTTCAAACATAAAAGTGAACTCCGATTCGGTTTGAGTCGAGTGTAAGTAAAAGACACTCTCTTTCATGTGTTTCAAAGGGTTGTAACGAATAAATGTCTCAAATATTATGAATAAGTTTTGTTTGACTTCACTATTGGGCAAAGAATAGTAGTTCGCCATCGAATGAGTCAACTTTACTGAAGGCCATAATATTTTTACGCCAAAAGTAACGGTCGGTTTGAAGACAGAGAAGATTCCGTCATATATTGGTTTAAGAATGGAATCCATCGATTCGTTAACAGAAAACATAGCGAACATCGAATCACCGAAATCTTTGAAACGAAGACTTGTTTTACCAAAAATGATCACTTCATAAGTGTTTGTGTCCTTCACTCTCATCGAAGCGCCGGTCAATCGATGCCTAGTGTCTAAAAATAGATAAATATTTTTAAATATATTTCTTAAAAAGAGTTTTTTGAATCGAACTGAAGAAACGATTGAATAAATTCGTTGAATATCTATCAAAACGAAACTTTTTGCCATCGATTGCATAAAAATATCGGCCGATTTGGTGATAAACTCTTCCTCCGATATTGAAGACACTTTCGGAGACGTCGTACTCCCGGTCCTCACAAAATCTTTCTCTTCTGGCTGTCAGTACAGAAGCGCTTCGATTGAATGGACAGTTAAATAACTTCTGGATTGTTGTCGAAGAAGTTTCCTGAAGTAAATTATGTATTAATTGATTGAATAAATGGATTGAAGGCTTACTTCAAAAGATTCGGGGCTCGACACATATAAAAACGAATATAAGTTTCCATTAGATTCCTTGCCGTAACCCCAGATACCTCTGTAGGCATTGAAAATGAATTTAACTCTTTGTTTGTTCCCTTTTATTGGAATGTCTTTAAATGTCACTGAACTCAGAGTTTCGTCCGATTGAAAGGTTAAGAAGACATCATCCGATGATTTTCCCTCCAAAAGGACCAATCCGTTGGGTGTTTCCATTTTAGACTTCAAATATATGTTTGAATTAATTGATAGGAGTTTCAAATCACGAATTTCTTTAAGTTTTTTATAAAAATCTGAACAAAATTTTAGAGTTTTATCGAATAGACTCTTGGTCTGGAATTTCTTGAGACCCGATGGCGTGTAGTCATAGACATTGAGATAAGGGGCTTCACTGACGACATTGGAGTCAATGTTTCTCCCGATAAGACAGACCCGGAAGTACTCATTCGATGAGAAATACTTTTGATTGCATTCGTTATCATTTTCACCACAAAAGTCGTAAGTCTTTGCATGAAATGCGAAACTAATGATAGGGTGGAGAGTGTCTGTCGAAGAATCAAATATTTGTTTTATCTTTCAATTGAATCAATAAAATACCGAAAGACTCTCTTTCGAGAAATCCAGTCATATCTGAATCGAAGCGAATTGGAGTCGATTTAAACGATGGTTTGTCCTTAAAACGAGTGAACCCGTTGTGATCGTATCTCCAGAATCGACCACTACTTTGAAAATAAATATCTTCTCCTAAATTGAAGATCGAAATGAAGTTCTGATTTTGATTACAGAAGTAATTCGGATCAAAAGGTTTGATCCGATGATAAGGACATCCCAACAATACTTTCAAACTAAAAGGCTTTTCAAACCATTTATTAATAATTTGAGAGTTTGTCTTAAGCCGGTCTCACCTCTTGACGAATAAAATCATTAGGTTTGGAGGCCTTCGGATCGATCCAAACTAAAGTTGAGTTTAGAGTACAATCTTCTCCACAACTGTAGTATTTGTGATAATCACTGAATTTGAAGACGAAATAAACGGATTTTTTGGGATAAGACATACTCATGTCTACTGTTTTGCCACTTTTTACAAAAATTTTGACCATTTTCTTAAGTTTACCAACATAGAGAACATCGATTTCCTTAACCATAATATGGTTATAATCTGTGGGAGGATTGACCGGTTCACTAATAAAAGCCAAAACAGACTCTTCCGTAATGTCATCAGCCGAGTGCTCCACTGATATGCAATTGTTTCTAAACATTTGTTTGAGAGTTGAGTTCATTAAGTTTTCGAGAGTTCCGTTCAATGAATTGTATTTAAACGCTTCCATTAAGTCATTCCCTTTTTTGTCGACTGATTTCAAACAAAAAGTCGATTAAAATAATTATATATTCAGTGAATGAATGGATACCTCCGTGAATGCAAACGAATCGTATAAATGGCAAGTCATTAGTGGACAAGAGCTCAACGCACGAGTCATTCCGGTTTTCCCAATTTATGTGAGTCTGTCCGCAGCTGATCAGCCAATCAATCTTTTGTGGGACGACATGTCCTATCATTCGCTTCGTTGTGTCTGAAGTCGAGTCAATACAATATTTATATTGATTTCAATTGTATTTCAAATCAATTCAATACAAACCAAAATCGTTTGAATCGATTGTCTCTTTTATATTGTTAGTCAAATGAATCAAAACTTTCATATTCTCGGTATTTGGTATCCGTTTCGCTCGATTCGGTCCTAAATTGGTTTTCAATCGCCAGAAATCAATTGTCGCGGAAGAGTCTCGAGTGTGGATAAGTAAGTCATTATCCAAATTGAAAAGACTAATAATTTTGAGCCCCTCTTCATATTTGGTGTCACAAAGAGATGGTCCATAAGTCGGAGTCAGTTTCGGGTCTTCTGGAATAAAAGGCAGTAAGTCTTCTTCAGATTCTTCTTCAGAGTCTTCTAACGGATCCAAAGTTTTAATTGTTGTTGAAATTGCCGGCGAAGTGATGGTCGGAGTGGATATTTGAGAGCAATTAATTAGATTCTTCGGATTCTTGCACTAAATTCAATGATTTTATAGAAATTAATTTCAAAAATGAGTCAACCCTTGAGTCTTACGACTTCTCCAAACGATACTAAATTAGTCCAACAGTACTGAAGAGTCGCGTCTTTTTTGAAGAGCAAAATAATACCGTACTCTTGCTTATCTACTCTCCATTGAGGCAAAGCTCCTATCAAATCAAACTCAGAGGGAATTTCTTTGAAAGTTTTGATGTTATTGGAATCTTCGGCTGATTCCTGGTCGGGTGGTTTGGCCCAAATTGAATCCTCGTCAATTTCGAATTCATATGCCTTGAGATCGTATTTACCGGACGTTTTCTGGACCACGAAAACTTGTTTTTCGGGGAATCGGTCGACATATTGGAACACAATATAAGGCTTCGAATCCAATTGAAAGATATCAAACTCTTTACTCTTTTTGTATTCACTGAGAGGTAGGGGTTTCTCAAAGTCATAGTCTTCTTTGAAAGCCTTTATAACTTTCTCGTCAATGAACTGTTGGTCAAAAACTTAATTTAAGATCAAATTCAGATATTAATTGAATATTACATTAAAGAGGAATGGATTGCAATGATATTTGAGATCTTTTTTAAACTCAAGACAAGCGGCTGACGAGTATTTATCGGAGAAGAGACTGTTCTCACCACTCATATCATTGCCCATAAACTCGAGACTATTTGTTTGTTGCAAATATTTCAAACCCCAAAACTGTCCATTGATTACGATTTGGGAAACATTTCCGGGAGTATTAAAAACATAACTGATTTTATCATCATTTCTATTGAAGGCATCACAAAAATGCGATTTAATTTCAACCACAGGTAGTATTGGAGTGGTCGGAGTGGTCGGAGTGGTCGCAGCGATGGTAGCGGTCGTAGCGGTGGTAGTGGTCGTAGCGGTGGTTGGAATGGATATTTGAGAGCAATCAAAAAGAGTCATCGGATTCTTGCACTAAATTCAATGATTAAATAGAAATTAATTTCATAAAAATGAGATAACACTTAAGTCTTACACTCGAGAGAAAACTGTCTGAAGGCGTCCAACAGTACTGAAGAGAGGCGTCTTTTTTGAAGAACAAAAAGACTCCGTTTATGCCTCCGATATATCTAGGTACAACACCTATCAAATCAAAATGAGAGGGAATCCCTTTCAAGGAATCCACATTAATGTTTGGCTCTGTTTTGGCGGTATATATCACTTTAATATTTGGATTAATCAAATTAAAGTCATAACACATGACATCGTATTTATCTGTTTTCTCGACGACAAACACCTTTTGAGACTCGTATTGGAAGACAATAAGAGATTTTTTGCTCAGCCCTACTATACGGAACTCATCTCTGTTTTTGTATTCACTGAGAGATTGGGAGCTCTGAAAGTCATAGTCTTTTATGGAAGCCTTCAATACCTTTCCGTCAGTGAACTGTTAGAGAAAAAAAACTTAATTTCAGATCCAATTAAGATATCATTTGAATATTACATTAAAGAGGAAGGGATTGCACTTATATTTCTTATCCCCTTCCATCTCAAGGCAAGCGGCAGACGTATAGGGACCAGAGAAGAGAGAGTTCTCACCACTCATAGCTTTGATCAATTCAAAACCCGATTGTTCTTGCAAATATTTGAATTTATTTTCAAATAGTTGCAAATATTTGAAAGCCCAAAATTGGCCATTGATTACGATATTGAATATCCCTCCGTAATTGATAAACACAAAACTGATTTTATCACCATTTGCTCGGAAGGCTTCGCAAATGTTTTTGGTTTGAATGTCATCAATAGAAGCCAATGTCATCACTACTACTATTTAAATGAAATTCGGTTTAAGTATTGAATCAATTGGAGGAATGTTTACCAAAAGCCAGAAGAAACCAAAAGACGAAAATCGGTTTCATTTCTGAAATACGTTTTGAATCACTTCTCAAGAGTTTATGAAAACGAATACAATTCTGAGATAATTCTTATTTGAAATAATTGGAAAAAATCTAAAGAATTATTTAGCGATAAATCATTAAAAATCAAATATTTTTATAAATTTTTCGATTTTAATATAAACTAATGTAAAATATATACTAAACGATGAAATATAAGTCAATCGAATGGTATTTACTTTTCAATAAAATGATTATTTGTCGCAAAAATCTCAATAAAATCTTAAAATTCTTTGAGAATCGTTTTTACAGTTTTACATAAATCACATAAATTATGTGTCGTCTCAGTCCAGTCACAATCCAATGAACTTCCTTACAGTTCAAATGATTTCAAATGCATTGAATAAATTTTCGATACATTTAAAACTTAAAACCATTTTTAATACTTTGAATTTTTCTGAAAACATTTTTATTTAAATAAAAATCAATATATTTTACAATAAATTAATAAAAATGAAAATTAATTTTAAACTTTTGACAAATATTTCAAATATTATTTCAATCTTTAATTACGAACGGATTCATCAGAATTGTGGTCAACTTCTTTACCCGACGTTTTGTTTTGCACCGGATTTGTTAGAATCTGGTTCTGGAAGCCTAACCACTATATAATTGGGTCGATTTGGATCCATTGTCTCGACTCTCGAACTCTTCTTCTCTTTTGTGATAATATTTTTGAGACTCAAAACTAATGTCAAAATAAAGAGAATCAACAGAAGAATCGCCAGAATTTGTGTCAAAGTATTAGTCGGCGAATAACTCTCAGAACTGAGTGCATCTCTTCTGCAATAATACTCTTTGTAATCCTTTTGTTGTAATCCTAGTATATGATTGAAGGGCGGAAACGGATCCGTAGTGTAAGTTTGGTTCCAATTTTTAAATGAGTCTTCATATTCCATATGTTTTTTAAACACAGAATAAAATTCATATCTTTCGGAAGTGTTTAAAACTGTAAAAAACGTGGCGTTCTCTTCATATTCATCGAATTTTATGAATATGGGTTTCTCGATGTCATTGAGTGATGGATCGAAGTAACCCATGGCACGGGTAGATATGACCGTGGGAACATAAGGATTCTTTGCTGGGAAGCCAAACGTTGCCTTTAGCTTAAGGCCTGCCACAGTTTCCTCAGAATTATTAGAAATGGGTTTAAGAATTGGAATGTCTTCGTTGAGAAAAAAGAGCCCAAACATCGACCCTTCGTCACCAAAATCTTCTCAACGACGCACCGGTCAATCGATAAGTAGTGTCTTTAGAATAAATTATTTTCAGTGATTTCACAAAAAAAGTTTTCATACGAACCAAAGAATTCGTTGAAAAGGTTTGTCATATATCTATCGAATTGGAAGCGTTTGCCATTTATTACGTAAAATTCTTGTCCGATTTGGTGATAAACTCGGGATCCGATATTGAAGACACTCTGAGAGATGTCGTCCTTTTGATTCTCACAAACAGACTCTCTATTGATTCTGAGTACAGATGTGCTCGCATTTAAAGGACAGTTGAATAACTGGTTTATTGTTTTCGAATAGATTTTCTGACATAAATTATAAATTAATTGTTTGATACTAAGAATTGAGGGCTTACCTCAAATGTTTGCGGCCCAACATTAATTTCATTTTTATAATACAAGTGATTATGAAACAAAATAATGCCATTCACCTTCAGATGCGTTACCGTTCTTATATATGGCATGTATGCGGTTCTCATTTACTGAGAGTCTCTCATAACTGATGGATTTGATAATATAGGAATGGTTTCCCCCGGTATACTCAACCTTACGACAATTTGAAGTGGTTTCCGTTTGTGAAGAAGATGTTTCGAAATTTCTGAGTCCCGAAGGTGTGTAGTGAAAGGCTTTTATAACTGGTCTCTCATTTTCCCCACCGATTTTGTATCCGAAAATACAGGCCACGAAGTATTCATTCGATGAGAAATACATTTGATTGCATTTGTCCTTATCCTCTGTATTACCCTTTTTAACACAAATGTCCTCTATTTTTGACTGAAATGTGAAACCGGTTATCGGTTTAGAAGTGTCTGTAAATTGAATGAAAACAATCGGATAATTGCATTGCATTTCATCGATAACAACAAAATTACCGAAAGATTCGCTCTCAACAAATGAAGTGATATTCCAGAACCTTCCACTCCTCTCAAAGTAAACATCGTCTCCCAAATTGAAGATGGAAATGAACTTTTGTCCTTGATCACAAAAGTTTTGCGGATCAAAACTTCGAACTTCTGTTTTACATCTCAGAAATTGTTTGAGCGTTAGATCAGTCTTTGGTTTCGATAAATAGATAATTAGTTTTTTTGTGTTATTATTATTGTAATGAAAACTCACATCTTTTGTAATGATTAAGTCCTTCCTTTCAAATTGTGATAGTTTGGTATTGAGATTGCATTCCTCTCCGCACAACAATAAGTATTGGTTGAAACGGAATAAGAAAGAGGCTTTACTTCTGGGGTATGACTTTTCACTGATTTCGTTAGAGGTTTGATACTTGTAAATAAAATTGACCATTGCCGGCAATTGATCTGGCACTGGCACTATATATATATAGTGAAAGTCCCTATTTTGATTATCGAAATCACTCCAAACCGATAAAGTGAATTTAATTTGACCGACTTGAGGTCTCCCATATTTCAGATCGTATTTAAGACAATGACTTTGAATCTCTTGATTGAGATCCGTATCCAAAATATTTGTGAACTTTTCGTCGATATAGTCGTATAAAATTGTTTTGACTAAACCCTTGTTCTTTTCTCTATCGACTTAATTCAAAATAAAGTCAATTAAAATGTTTTTATTTTCTATAAAATGAGTGAATGGATGGGTGAAGAGGATATCCTATGATATACTTTCCTTTATCTGAAGTTGAGATATAAGATACTTATGTCTCGATTGATACCGTAATTACATATATTTTTTTTACTGTAATATATTTTTTTAAAAAATACTAAAAAGGTTTTTCTTTTAACCATGGTCATGCAATGGTAATAAGACTCAATTTAATTGAAATCAGTACAAACCGAATCCGTTGTCGACGATAATCTTTTTGACAATTCTCGTTGAGATGTATTGGTTTTTCTATAATATGTGGCTTTGGTTTTGGAAAAATATGTGGTTCCTCGTAAGGTCTATGGGTGAGTGTCCACAATTCAAACTCTCCATTTCTATTCGTATGAAAGACCAAACAGTTCCTCAAATTGAAAAGACTCATCACTTTGACTCCCTCTGCATATATTGGGTCACATAGATCCGTAGGTATGGGAGGCGGAGGGAATGGGAACGGTGGCGGCGTTAAGTGGAATTGTGGAGCCGGGGTGGGAATCGTCTCACTTCTGACCGATTGATGGAATAGAAAACAAATGAAGAGTTTAAAGACAAACAAACGAATGACACAAATGTTAGACATTTTATTTGCGATTAAAATAACTTTTGAAAGAAATTCTTTAAAATCAAAGACTTTTCAAACAATGAATGAATTGAATGAAACACTTCTTATGTTTCAATTGTTATCTCGTTTTCTGATTAGATTCTCATTTATTCGTTTTGAAAATCATTTCAAACGAGAATTGAGTTCTAATTAACTGAAAATCAAATCTAATATATATTTTGAGTCAATCTGAGAGTTCTTATGCCAGAAGATCCCTGGAAACAAAAGCCAGAAACCGGTTCATTGAAGAAGAAGAGCGGAGACATCAAAGAAAAGAAAGATATGGCGGACAAGAAGGTCACCTTCAAAGAGGACAAGAAGGAGCCCAAGAAAGGCAAGTCAGAGAAGTCACAAACGCGGAGCTCTCGACGCCATAAGAGAAAAAAGGTGACAATCAAAAGTGTCGTATCATTTATAGGAACGGGTGCTCTGATCGGTGTGGCCGCTGTCGCCACCTTTGTTGTCGTCAGTCGTTTGGCTAAAAGACTCGATTGAAGACCAAATTCATTGAAAATCAAATTAGTTCTTAAAGTTCTGTAAATTTTTCCCTAAAATTCAATTGAAAATAAAAAAAATGTCTGAAATTTGAATATTTTCTAATTTTTTTGTTAATTTCAATGGATATAAGACGTAAGGAATGGGTTCATAAAAATTATAAAATTTATTTTAAAATAGCATTGAATTGAAATCTCGAGACCGACTATTGAGGACATAATTGTTTCAAAAGTTATTATTCGAACAAAATTTCGTATATTTTGAGAATCAAATGAATTTATTTTTCAGACAATAAATACTTTTTTTGATACTAATCTCAAATGAATTATAAAATATTTGTGATTTCGAGTAATTTCCGATAAATTTTTATTTTTATTTTAAACTAATTTTTCTTCATTTTGACAGCAATTCTGATGTATTTGCAAATGAGTTGTGAATCAAAACAGTTTTGTCAGACATTTGTCGCCAACGGAAACAAAATTAGTTTCATTTTCCGCCGACTTTTGAAGAAACCTTTGGAAACAACTTCTTTCGATCTCTTAATTGATAGCCACTACTGGAGGCTTAGATTTACCCTTCAGTCAGACGAACCTCATCTTGAATTTGATGATCAAAACCATGAGAGCAAAGAGAGTCCGTTCTTCGGTGGCAACTATAGAATGGGTGCATGTCTTGGAATATATGGTGGCGGCTGTTGGCCTCTCCTCTTCACTGTTATATCTAATATTTGTTTATTCTGTCCTTAATTTGACTAATTTTCTGTTTGGGTTAAAATAGGGCTCAGAAATAATTTTGGGAAAAATATTTTCAGACGACTCCTTACAAGAAAAAGACCTCTCCCTCTATGAGGTTTCAAAGCGAATTCCCGATCATTTCAATATCTCTCAGACACAAGATATGGCTTTCCCTTCACTTTTCAATTGGACAGACAGTCCAATGGATTTTGTTAAGAAAGTGTCGTCCAATGGGACTAACAATTTGATTGTTAGTCGATATAAGTTTGAAACTCCTTCTCTCGAGAATCAGATCCCAATGAATGTCTCATCCGATGAAATGACAGTTTTGAATGAGTTTAAGACAAATCAAGAGATCATTGGAATCCACTCAAGTCCTGACTCTAACTTTAATGAAGGACTTCTGTTACTTCTCAGCGAAGGTAAGAAAGTATTCTTCTGTTGGACTCAACACAATATTCTGAGCGAAAGTGTAAGACATTTGTTGATTTCCTGAAACTGTTATTCATTTTTTCTATAATTCAGTGCAAAAACCCGAAACAACTGATCGACTGCTCCAAATATGAGCCGACTATTGATAATACTGTCGCTCCCGACGGTATTGACGAGACTATCACTACAAACGAAACGACTATTGAGCCAAACAGGGCCCAGCCGGCAAAAGGGCACATCTGGTGGTATATTATGGCAATAGTTCTGATTATTTTGTTGTTAATCATAGGATTTCTAATCTATAAGTTTTACAAAAGAACTTCAGGTTTGGGTTTGATTTGATTTTTTTGACAAATAATTGTTTTAAATTTTAACCACAAAATCAGTTGCAGCCCAAAATGCTCCGGACTTAGATAAGAAACCTGACCCCAAACCTATGACGAAGGCTGAGACCAAAGAGGCCGACCAGAAACCAGTCGAAAAGACCGAAGAATCATCTGTTCGTTCAAATGATTAATCAATTCATATGTTTCTTAAATTATTTTTTAATTATTAAATTAATACTTCATTTCTGTTTCTAAAGCAATAAATTTTTATTCAGCAAATATTTTATGATTCAATCATTTCATTTCAATTTAAAATACTTAAAAATTAAAAAAAAATATATCCCTTAATATTTGAGACCTGAAGCGCGCGAAATGTTTTGAAGACGTTTTCATTCAAATTATATAAAATATAAGAAAATATTGATTTTAAAAACTTGTATTAAATTAAGACTTTATTTTTTATTAGTTTTTACAAATATTTAGAGAAAATGTTTGAATTTCTATCAATTATTTTGTTATTTGTGATGAAAAAAGTTTTGACAGAAGTCATACAAAATGATAGCAAAAGTAATATAGAAATGTCTGATTCGGAGGACGAGGACTCGACTGGACTCAAGTCTTCAATTCGCAACTCTTTTGTCTTCTCGAAGACGGCTTTCTTTGTCTTCGGAGTATTGACAGCGATTTTGGTGGCAATTGTTTTATGTATTGGATGTCGTGCTTTGGTTTTGGCTTTTTATACAAACTTTTTCCGAGACGAGACACCCCCTGTCCTCATCTCTAACCTCCCACTCGTACCCGAAAATCCTGATTCAGGAGAAGGTCGACAATCGGACCAAAACAAGGATCAAATCATTGATAAAAACAAAGAAAAAACTGATGAAAGTGTTGACAACCAAAAGAAAGGCATCAAAAGTGAAAGAAATGAGAAAAACGGCGAAAAACTAAAAACAGATTTAAAGGGAAATACAAAAAAGTGATTAAAATTTAAATATTTTAAAATAAAAATTAATTCATTAAATAAATTCAAAAAGTTTTTGAAGTTTTGAAGAATTGTTTTGATTTGAGAAATGATTTCGTCATTGAATTGCAACAAATGTTTACATTTTGTTTGATATGATATCATATGAAATGATTTGTTGTTTGCGTTGTTTTACGTCAACACAAGTCAAATGTCTGCCATAAAAGTGACTAATCTTTAAATTTTTAGTCTATTTATTAAAATTATTTTCTGTTAAACATATCATTATTTTTGAGTTTATATTAAATATTAATTTCATTTAAATAATTGAAATATGAGTGCAATTAATGTAATGAATGTAAACCAAACGCCATATCTATTGGCGACAAAACCCGTAAAACATTTTTTTTTCTTTAAATAAAACAAATATTTGATAATTGATTTGTTTTTTCAGAATATTCCGTACTTCGGAACACTGCCGGCCCTCAGCTCCGGGTCTTTGATTATCATATATGGAAGAGTTCCCAATGGATGCAAAACGTATGTAAACTTATGCCCAAAACATTTGTTTTTAATATTTTGTTTTGAAATAGTTTTGCCATAAATTTGATGGTCGGTTCAGTCATTACAGAACAGCTCAAGACTAGCGGCGATATCGCACTTCACTTAAACCCTCGTTTCGATGACCGTATGGTTGTGCGGAACAGTCGACATAAGATGGTTTGGGGTCCCGAAGAACGTGAGCCACGAGTTATGCCTTTCATCGCCGGCCGTGAGTTCGAGGCAATGATTTTGTGCGAAGAGAGCGGATATAAGATTGCAATCAATGGACAGCATTTCGTTGAGTTCTTGCATCGAATACCCCTTTCCTGTTGTGGTGTTCTCAATATCGTCGGAACGGTAGAAATAAGTCGAATTGAATTTCGTCGCGAAATGCGTTACATTCCGCCACAAAATCCGGTTCCAGTTGTCAACCCATCCGTCGCTTTGCAGCCAATATTCAATCCTTCCCTTCCTTTTCACCAAAAGTTTTCTGAAGGACTCAGAAATGGTTCTATGATTTATATATCGGGTCGACTCCATCAGAGTCCTGACCGCTTCAGTATTGACTTATTGAGTACAACCCTTACCCACAACGACATCGCATTTCACTTCAATATTCGGGTCAGGGATTCAATGGTTGTCCGCAACTGCTATCAGAGCGGAAAGTGGGGCGAAGAGGAGCGACAAATACCTAACTTTCCGTTTTATGCCGGCGTTAACTTCGATCTCATTATTAGAGTCGAAACAAATCAATATCTGATTGCAGTGAACGGACAGCACTTCCTTCAATTCAAACACAGGATTCCTCACAATTTCGTAAACGGAATGAACATAAGTGGAGACGTTGTCATCACTTCTATTCGTTTCTCTAATAACTGAAAACCACTTAACGTTTCGAAATCGACCGAAAATTACGAACAATTTTAAAGTATTTTTTTAAATCTTTTGCTTCAAAACTAAACGAATTTATTTACAAAAACGAAATAATTTTAACTAATTTTCAATTTATTATTAATTTGCTTTGAATTCAATCCTTTTTTTGATAATGTTTTCAATTAAAATCAATATTCGGATAACTCTTTTAAATGGAAAGCCTATGTTTGACCTCTAATTAAATATTTAATCGCAAAAAACATCGAATAAAGAAATATTTTAAATAAGAAAAAATCACTTTTTATTGATTTTGTTTACATTATATATAATGAGAACAAATCTAAGTATTGATACAATAAATCATATTTTGAAGACATGTTCTGTCCGTCAATTTGTATGCAATAAAATCAGAACCAATAGAAAGACTCGACTTATATATAAAAATCATTTTTCGATTTCATACAAAAAATGGAAATAAAATCGCTTTTGATCTGACATTAAGTGAATTATTAAGAAAAATGAGTCTAAAATTGTGTCTCATTTTCCTAAACCTAATTTTTTTGCTTCGATTTCATAAATCAAAAGTCTCCACATCTTAACGACAAAGACCTCCGCCTCGTCGTCCAAAACCATCGCCACGTCGTCTAAAATACTTTGAGCGCTACTATTGGACTGAAGTTTGTTACAAATGAAGTCGAGGAGCGCCTGTTCCTCTTCTCCTATATATTCGGCGATCTTTTTGTTAATCCATGGCCTGATTCGACGCTCCATTAATGTCTGTCCAAACAAAACAATATTTAACTCAATTTTACTGTTAATCTCAATAATCACTTACATTATCGACGAGAGACCATTCGATCTCATATTTGAAGAGCTCTTCCTTAGAGGTCGGGATCTTTTCTATCAATGCTTTGATTTGTTTGCGTTTCTCTTCAGAAGACATCAACTTATTGTCTGCGCCTCCGATGGAGTTCTTTGCGGGAGAACTCAAATTACTGTCAGTATTGTCATCGATAAGTGTCGGTAACTTTCGTTTCTTTGTCTTTGAGTTGTCGTCGTCTTCGTTAGGATTGAATACTTCAGAAACCGAAAGCTTTTTCCGTTTGAGATCTGCGGATGAGTTCAATGGCTGACCAGAAGTTATAGTTATGTCGATAGAGTCCGGAGTGTTTACGTTTGACGAGTGATTAGCGGCCACTCTCTCGGAGCCATTGTTCACATTATTAGTTGGATTACTATTTGAGATACTGTTGGAAGTGGTTTGTAATTTCATTCCCGCGAAACCGAATGTCTTAACCGTTTCCTCTTTTGGTGTGTCATTAGAGCCAATGGAGGCGTCGTTGTCGCCGGTTAGGGCCGGACCTGACTTTTGACGGGCCTCTAACATCAGGGCTCGAATCCTATCACTGACTACTCGGTTATTGCGGTCGCGTTCGGTCTCATCGGTCGAAAGCATTCGTTTCCTAACTTCACTGTCGGGGTCGGGATGTCCCTCGAGAGCCAACTTCTCTCTGAGTTCTTCTAATTCCCTTTTTTCCAGTTGTCGTTCATTTTCATCTGCGATCACTTCTTTCTCTCTGTCTCTCATACGACTCAACAGATTCCTTCCCTTATAGTACTTGTGGTCAAAGCGGTCGTCGTCATAGTCTTCGAGGAATTCTTTAAGTTTTCTCTTTTCGTTTTCTTCATCGGAACGCCTTCTCTCCTCTTTTTGTTTCTCTTTTTCAAATTCCTTTGATTTTCTCATTTCTCTCATTTCCCACTCCCGAAGCCTTCTCTGATAAGAGGCCTCCTTTTCCTTGAGCTGCCGCTCGAGTCGTCTTCGTTCGTAAGCCTCCTCTTCGTCTTCAATGGGAGTCTCTTTAGCTTCAGACCTACGCTCCCGTTCTCTATACCGGTCTCTATCTCTTTCACGTTCTCTATCCCTCTCTCGTTCTCTATCTCTGTCGCGATCTCTTCGGTTGCCTTCCCTTCGAGAGCGGTCTCTATCGGGAGATCTGTCCCGATCTCTGGAACGCTCTCTACTACTCCTTCTGTTAGGTTTGACCTCTTCTTTGAGGGGTTTGTTGTCGTCTTTAACTTTGACTTCCTTTTCCTTTTCGTCTTCAATCTTCTGGAACAAAGTCAACAAAAGAGTCAAATAATCGATTTTTAAAAACATTTTTAGTTTAAAAATAAAATGAATTCAATATTTTTTTGCTCACAAACGAAGAAATGATTTTAAACCAATCATTTATTGAGAGATATCTCATAAATTCTGTGCAATGGAATCCAATTATTGAATTATCAATTAATTTACAAATTTCTTAAAATTGTATTTACGTTTCGGTTATGGTTTGCATACAATTTGACGACTATTTCAATGGCTTCGGAGGAGAAAACAATTACTTTAAAACAAAAGTGTTGTTGTAGTCAATCAATGAGACAATTAAATGAAGGTTTCAATTGTCAAAAGGCTTGTCTGCCTTACCTAAGGATTGGATCGCATTTTAATTTGTAAACACTTTGTGGCTGTCTATCACTTGTCGCTAATCTTATACATCGAAAAACACAATACGATTAAACTAACAAACGGTTCGGTCTTTTATCCGAACTCATAGTATTTCAAAATTAAAGTCACAAATAAAACGGAAGTCTATTGTCGACTGACTCACCAAACATAGGGACAACTCTTCCAATTAGTCTTCGAACGATTGACTCACGAAATCAAAAGCAAATAAAATTTTGTTTTACTTACAAAACGGTCAGAAAAACCATTTCCAGAACTCATCACATGATTGGTCGCTGAAAACTCATTCATTTTACGACAATAAACAAATCAATTAAATAAAAATTATTCCCATTATATCTCAATTAAAATAAGAGAAAAATAATTCTTTAATCGATTGGTTATTGTCATAAGAGACCCACAATTAAACAGACAGTCAGTAAAAACTTGTCTTTCGATAAAATAAATTTTCAAATACTCACCAATTGGTCGACAAATCGATTAAAATGAAGAACAAAAAACTTAACTCAAAATCTTAAGGCAAAGCATTACTCACCGACTAATCCTATATTCTCTCATATATTCGGCTATTTTTCTATCAAAATAACGCCTTTCAAGTCAAGAGTCGTTCGTTTCACTCAACACACAATAAGTCCTGGTTTTTGAGGGAATATCAATATATCATATGTCAGGCGTTGTCACTAAATTACTACTCAATTATTACAAACTATTATATCAATTAAACGCAATGCGAACACAAATTAATATTTTTGGACTCAGAGCTCAACTTAAATAGACTTAAGGGTTATTAAAACTATTCGGAAAACATCTCAAGTGATGAATGAAAAACGAGTCTCTGTTCCAAAAGCTAGAGTTCCCTAAAATTTGGTAATAAAATGTGTAAAGAATTCTTCAAATACCTTATAAGTGTCCCGGAATTTGTCGATCTCTCTGTGGATTAGCGAACGTTTGTCGTCTTCTAAATCCATTTCTGATAAGTTCTGATTAATTCAAAAACATTTTAATTGAAAACTAATAGAAATATTACAATAAAAATACCTCTGGTTTTGTCGGATCTTTAATTGCATTATTGGTTCGACGCTGTCTTTCCCTGAGGTCCGGCTCTTTAGATAATTCAATTTCATGCTCTTTGAGAACAGTTTGCAATTGAGATAATACTATGGAATCCTCTTCTTTGGTCTGTTCGTCGAGATGTGAACCAATGAGTCCTTTACTCCTTTGATATTCGTCTAACTTTTCCTGAGTTTTTGGGTCCACTTTAACCACAAGTTTTTTGTCTGCGATTTCAAAGTCTTTCAATAGTCTGACGGCTCTCATCGCCGACTCCTGATCACAGTATTCACAGAACCCAAATGCCTGGAGCTTTCCATTTGCCCCCTGGACTCGCTTCCAATTGTTTACTGTTCCGCACTTCTGTTTATCACAATTAATAACAAATTAATTAACAATTGAGTAAAAAGTGAGCAAAACATTGAATACCGATAATAATTGTCTGATAAGCATATCAGAGGCCCTGTCAGTGATGTTACCGACAAATACAGTGATAGTACTTCCCGGCGCCGGTCGGGGTTTTCTCAACTGTTGAGACGTGTCCTGAGTCGCGGCCGCCATTTGTTGGAACATCTGGTCATTCATTCAAATCAATAGATTAGAGTCAGTTCTAAAATCAATTAATTAATATGTTATGACTGACCGGATTAGCGCCGGGATATACTCCCAGAAGGGATGGTGTCTGTCCGCCCTGACCTATGTTAGGGTTAGAGCTTAACGTTATGTTCCTTACGGGAGGAGCAGATATAGTGGTCACACCCGAGGGTACAGTCACTCCCATCGGTGGCATTGGAGGCATCATTTGCATCTGTATTAGACCTGCTATTCATATAAATCAAGATTTGGTTAAAACTGTTGGAAATCAATCATTTGTTTACCCATTGGTTGGAGTCCTTGGATCTGATGGTAAGGCTGTGGAGCCATCGATTGACCCATCATTTGGGCCATCGCTGCCGCCATCAGAGGGTTATTTGGCGCTCGAAATGACATTATTTTTAATAAATTCAATCAAAATATTCGTTAATTTAATTAAAATAAGTGATAATTAACTAAACAAATGACAAAATCACTTAAAATATGACTCTTTTTGATTGATTTTGTTTTGAATGAAAAAACATAAATATTTTTTTAGTAAATACAACAAAAAAACGTTTCAATCAATAAATAAATTTATATAATATTTAAAATGAATTTTAATCTAATAATTGTTATTAAAGTTTATTAATTGTATACAAATTGTAATCAAATTAAATGTTATTTGTATTGAAATGTAGACAATTGGACACCATTTTGGTCTGTTTAGACACAACACATAAATTACGTCAAGTTTTCGACAAAAAGTTTTGTCACAAAAACTTACAAATCATTGGATTTTGAGAAAAGTTTTGATAAAAGTTTTGATAAAAGTTTTAAAAAAATCAAATCAATGTTTGATTCGATACTTTTTTAAGTAAAAACATAATTAGTTTTAATTTTCAATAATTTTGTTACAATTTTTCACACCTTTAATGGTTTTGCCTTATTTTGTATCTAATTGTAGGTTTTCAGTGCTTTCAAGTGAACTGAGCCGTGATCTTAATGAATGACCTTTTCATGTCTTTGATTGATGTTTTGCTTTCATATGAATAAAAGATTTGAATTTTAATTTAAAATTACAGTTTTGTTAACACAATAAACAGTTATTTGACTCTTTGTTAGTTTATGTTAGGATTTGTTCTTTAAAACAATTGAATAATTATATATTATTTTGGGCACAAAGTTTAAGCTCTCAATAGTTACTTAACTTTCATTAAGTATGAAACAAAATAGTCCATGTTAATCTGTTGATGTTTATCTCAACTAAATTTTTAAAATAGAAAAAATCTAGATGGTCTATTTGATATTATCATCATTAAAACTTTTAAAGTCATTGAAAAATGTGATAAATATTTATCAAAACAAGAACTACTTCTCTTGCGGTTTGATTTGACAAAATCTTGACAAAAATAGTGACAAAAAGAAGCAAGGTGACTCTCAGATAATTTTTATCATCATTTGATTTGAGGACAGATGAGGTTTATGTTTGTTGTTTTGTTTGTTAATTTAAAATTAGACGTTAACTGAAGTAATAAACTGAGGGAACAGTTATCACAGTATCCTATCGAACAACAATTATGAGGACAACACAAACACAAAGATTGAAAACATGATTATCTCTATTTGAATGACACACGAAAACAATTTCAATATTAATGAGGAATGGCTTTGATTTCTGCCAAACCAAACAAATATTACTCAGAATATACAATAATAGTCTGAAAATGTATTCATGAGAACCGAAATTAATTGACTTTTTCAACGATCGAAGTAAGAAAAGGATCTATTTTTTTGAATAGCAAATTGTCTTCTCATCGATCATAAAAAGTATTCAATGCTTTTCTAAAATGATATTCAAATACAAAAAACTCAAAACCGAATCCAATTATAGCTATTCTTTATTGGTTTTTGTTTGAAACATACGAATAATACGAATAAAATTGACTTTTTATTGCATTATTTATAATGAATTGTATTTTATTCAAATTGAATAACAAGTTCTTCCATTCATATGACTATTATATCAATTAGTGTCAGAATTTTTTTTTCAAGTTTAAAAGTCATACTAAAAATTGATTCAATTCTTGTGTATCGGAGACTCACCTCAAAAATACTGACATTTAGGTCCAAATCATTGGAAATTCCTATTATTATAGTATTTTTAATCTCTCTTTTGAGTGGATTTCTCTTTTGTTAGATTAGTTTCATTTATTAGAGTTGAAGAGCACTCGAATGCATTAGTGAAGCACTGGTGACCTCATTATAATATAAACTTAGTTACCATAGTTTAGGCTCAGTTAGGCTCTTGGCTTCATAAAACATGTCAATAAACTTTTGATATAAATCAGATGCATGTTTAGGGAAGAAAATGAATGGTATGCCAGCACTTGAGTCATAGACTCTTAGTCTTATAGAAGGAGAAAGGGATACCCGGACTCAAGATATAAGGAGAACAGACTCTTCAAGGAGTCACTCACTTATGAAGAGGTCGTCTATTCATTCATTGTATGCGATATTTGAGACTTGTTTTCAAACAATGAAATCTTCTTTTGATTTACTCTAAAATAATTCAAAAATTCAGTAAATATTCAAATTTTGTTTTTCTTAACATCTCTTTTATAAAACAGAAGAAAAGTATTTATTTTGGTTTTATTTTCGGAATAATTTGTAGAAAATTCTCTTTTTATTAATTAAATAAAAGTTTTTCAAAGAAAAAAATATTTGGTATCCAATGTTTTAATAGTTAATAAAAGTTAGTTGAGCTCCGCCTCCGAAAGTATAATATTAATGGTGACGTTGAAAGCATAAAAGGCATAGACTCTTCGATGGCGAAAGAGCACCGGCAGGTCCGCCTCATTCGCCTGTTAGTCGTGATGTGATTCTTTAATGTTGGCATTAGTCGAGTGAAGTGAATGCGCCGATCAGTCGAGTGCTGGCGAACTGTAAGAGCACTGAACAGAATATTTTTCTTTTTCGAGACTAGTGTTTGTGTGAACCCAAAAGAAAACTTTTCTCTTATGAGAAACTGAGTCCTGTTTTGGCAGACAATCTGTTCTCAAATCATATGTTTTTATTGAATCGTTTGCGAAAACTTTTTTCTTATTCTTGAGACCAGTTGTGAAAGTAATCTCACATTTAATATATGTTTGGATTAGATTTTTTCAGAATCTAATAGTGATATCACGAAAGTCATTGTCGACACAAACATCGCTTAAGAAACACGTTATCATTGAAAAAGTCGAATAAAAAAGTTGGAAAACATTTGAGAGGTTCTCGTCGTTGAAAATAATGAATTTTCTTCCATTATATTCATCCAAATCTCATGTGAATCCGTTTTGAGGGATAGACTAATGACTGGCCAAATAAATCTAATAATAAAATGTGTTTTTATTTAAACTGATGTTAGTTTCAGATGAAAGTTGTGCTACGTTTATAAAAATCAAAAAAAATTTGTTTCATTTCTTTTTGTATTTTTTTTCATGAATTTTCAGACTTAAAACTGAATGACTCATAAAAAAACTCAGTTTTGGTGCAAAAATAAATATAAATATTATTTAAAAGTTATCGGAATTCAAATAAAAATCGTCTAAAACTAAGTTATTCTTAGAATTTGTGCAAAACTCAAAAGTGAGAGAAAGTACTTCAATGAGAGAGACTTTCCTTTAAATTGAATTTTAGACTTTTTTATGACTCATTTATTTGATTCAAATGCTGTAAAAATAAATAAGACTTATCTGTTTTGCCGACAAAAATACTTTTTTATCGTCAAATACTTGGATTGCAATTTGATATAAGAGATAAAACTTTGATAAAGAATTTGTATACAAAAGTCATTATTACAAAAAAGTCTAATTTGTTTCTATGACTTCGACTAACAGTAAACAACAATTTGAATCTCATTTGAATTTTTTGGGAATAAAAATAAATCGATTGAATTGTTTGAACAGTTTGTTTGTGCGCTAATCACCAAAACATTGGCCATTAATTGAGAGACATCTGCAGCAATGCCTCCTCTATATCGAGATTCAACGTCTTGTAATCTACTCTCAGATAGAGAAAAGTCGTCAGAATTCGCTAATAATACAAATACAGTGACTCGAGTCAAATGTGTTTTGGTGGGGGACGGAGCCATCGGCAAGACTTCTCTTATTGTCAGCTATACAACAAATGGCTACCCCACTGAGTACGTCCCCACCGCTTTCGATAACTATTCAGGTAATTCTCAACGAACTCCAAATAAAATATAACCATAAATAAGATTTTGTGTTTGAATTATGTGTTTCAAAATAGCAAAAACTAACGCAAACCCCTTCTCTTCACTCATTTTTGTTTTATTTCTATTTTTGTGGAGAGAGAGAGAGAGAGAGAGAGAGAGAGAGAGAGAGAGAGAGAGAGTCCTTTTATGGTTTGGATTAAATGAAAGTTTTTCCAAACTTTTTACTTTACTATAACTCCAATAGAATTCCAATTAAATTCTCATTAAAGTTACGATTGAATGCACGGATAGTTCAGAATTGAATCTTTAATAGAGTATTGAGATGTTCGAGGAAAATGACAACCATTTTCCCATAACTTTATGATCGGTTGACTGAAATATTTGATATAATTTTTAGCGTTCGTCGACAGTAATGACATTTTATGACTAATATTTTCAAAACTTTTTTTTTCTCTTTATATGACTTTCGTTTTGATGTCATCAGTGGTGGTGACGATTGACAATAATCCATGTCAATTGCAATTATGCGACACTGCAGGACAGGTATGTCTGCACACAAATTATTGCCAACAAATACAATGATAATGATTTTCCTCCACTAAACTTATTATACAATTAAAGCTAAAAATAGTGTTGAGTTTTCCTCAAATACAAAGTCACTCTTCTTTCTCTTTCTTAACACAAATTGCAAATAAATTATCATTTTTTCTGAAGTAAAGAATCCTTGACTTTGGAAATGTTTTTCTGCCGAAAATTTATATCTAATGAATAGTCAAATGGGCGGTAAACCATCAAAAGGCACATCACTTCCTATTGCAAACATAATTTTAAAGAAAATATTCTTATGTTTGGCTCATAATAAGCCATTAGTACTTCAAATACTAATTATGTCTTATATTCAAAAAAAGAAATAAAAGACTTAAAACTTTTATTTTTCTATTTTTAAACTTTATTTTCTCATAACATAAGAATTTGATGAAAAAAAATATTGAAGAGAAGAGAAAACTATTATTATTAATGCAATCAGTGATTTGATAAAGACCATGATCCTGAATCCTGGTCATTTTTCAAAAGAGTAAACATATTTTTCAAGGTTTGAAAGATTTTAAGTTAAAGAGTTTTATATAATTTGATTGAAAATTAAAGTAATTTATTGAAAGGATTGAAGAGTTTTTATTTTGAATTGAATTGAATGAGACCTCTCTTTCCGACACAAATTATATCTGAGGCCAAAGGAAATACATTTTTTTTGAACACAAATATAATTTGTTCCTCTGATGAGTGATAAACATGTTATGCATACCTCGGAGGAGGAATTCCTTCTGAGAGGATGTGAAGCCTTCTGTCGTATGTTTTATAATGTTATATACATTTAAATGATAGGAAAGATAATTATCTACGAAATACTTGTAGTTTATGTCTTGTAATGCATTCCACTATCAATTGGAGTATAAAAGGATTAAATAAATTCAACATTTTTGAAGTCTATCCAAACAAATCAGTTTGTCTTTGATTACTGTCTTCACGTTTTGAACATCAATTTGTTTTGAATGTTGAAATGTTTGGGATAACAAAACTTGAAAACTGAATCCAAGTTTATATTGAATTTGACTTCAAAACCAATTTCCTAATGAAAAAATATATTGTCATATATTTATTCAATATATTATTTATATCTATTTCTGTATATCTTTGAAGATTATCTTAAAGATTATCATTTATTTTGATAAATCAATGAGAAAATCGTCAAATTATACGAATAAATGACTTTAAATGTGTTTTAATTTGAAATTTTAATTTAACTGAAAGCGAAAAATAATGAAATCCTTGAGTTGTAAATCAGTTAATCCGTCTATAATTGCAAACAAACTATTACTGAAAAAAAAACTAAAAATTTTTTTTCCAAACCAATCATTTTAATTGATTTTATGCTCATTTATTGTCGATCAGCGATAGAAGTGTTTTTATCTGTGAAAGAGATTCTTGAAAAAAATCAAATCAGATAAGAGTTCAAACATTAATCATTAGAGAGTTTCAAATAAATATAATTTCTTTTTTGAACTGAATTTTAAGTTCAATTCATTGAAAAAAATATCGATTTATTAATAAATTTCAATCAAAAAAAAAATTTAGAAATAGTTGAACAGAAGGGACACGAAGTGCTATGTTTTGTTGGAATCGGTCCACAAATCTCATTGACAGCCAGACAGACAACAAGAAAAAAGGAGTCTATAGTTTTTTCATAAGTCTTATGCCATTCCTCACAACACTTTCGTATGTAATGAAAGAAATTATAGTCGAGTTTTGTTCGCATGAATTGATAGTAAAGCGGTTATCACTCATACCATATGTGTAACCATTTGTCGATAAACTGTGCAAAAAGTAATTTGAATTCTGTCTAAACGAGGACTGCATACCTGAGCTGTTAGTCAGAGCCTGTAATAGTGAGGTCTGTCGAACAGCATACCTTCAGGAGGACCCGCACTCAGTCATATATATAATTGTGTTTTGGGTTTTGTTATGAAAGTTTTTCTTATGAAAGACTATTTCCTCTGTCCTTCTGTTTGAGTTGACTTTCATTTGTGTCTCACAAATGTTAGCCATTCTTCTGAGACGAAGACCAAAACCGAGGGAAGAGACAAAACCATGCCTTGCTCAGCTCAAAACAGCTCCAAAAATCAAACAAATATTTCTCACTTTTCAGTTGATTAATGATAGCATTTCCTATTTGGTTAGGTTTCCTCTTTGGAAATATTTGTTGAACTCATTTGAATGCGAATCAAATCAAACAATATTTCAATAGATTTAATATAAAACAGATTTCGTTTCAATAAAAGTAGTTTTTGAAAAAAAAAGTTGAAAAAAGTTTTTGATTTGAATAGCTTTCGATGGAATCGATTAATAATTCGATTGATTTTATGATAATTATATCAAAGATATCTTCTTTTCTATGGCCTTAGTGTCAGAAAATTAATAAAAATGTCATATTTTTCTTCATTTACGGTTCAGATACAGACATTTGATTAAAGCCAACAAAATATAAAATCAGATAAAAGTAATAAAACAGACATTTATTACAACAGATATTCTTTGCATTAAAGATGAAGTTTTGTTTATCGCTTCCAAAAGCGGACATTCATTGGATTTTTCAAATACAAAAAAAATTATGACTTATCACGACTTTCATTGATTTTAGTGAATACTCTTCAAATTGAGAGGAAATTGTGAACAGGAAATCAGTTATCAAACAAGTATTAGACATCTAAACAATTGATCGGAGAATAAAAATGTTTTTAAAATAACTAATATTTGGTTAAAAACAATTTGGGTTTTGGGAGAAACAATAATTACTTAGCAAATAGAAAAGCAACTAGTTCAATTTGAAACTATTATGCGGTTGTTTGTCAAAAGCCTTCCTCTATTTTTCATCATTAATTACAGTTCACTCAATAATTACATATTTAAGCAAACAATAAAATTTTTATTATTTGCATTAAAAGACATAAATAGTTGTCGTTTTGATGTTAGATATGATTTATAACGTTTTAATGAAAATAATTACTTGTTTTACATTTGAATTAAATATATATTCTTTAGTAATAGTTTTGAATTTATTATGAAATATAGTCTTAATTACAATCAATGCTCTGATTTTATTTCTAATCGTTTAATATTCTGATGATATTCTGATGATCTGAATATTTTAAAAGCGATGACTCATAGACTCAGATCTAATTACAATATATTTGCTGAGTATTTGAATTTCTAATTAAATTCAAATTTTTTTAATAAGAAGTTTCAATAAACTTATCATTCAGTTAAATATAATTTTAAATGAGTTGGAGTCAAGAAAAGGGTTAAATCAATCATTTTATAGGCAAACCAAGACTCGTATTAATTAATTAATAGAAGACTTATTTTGTTATTCTTTTGTTCAATAGATTTAAAAAAAAAAAAAAGATTTTAATTTTGAGAACGATTTAGATCTGTTTCCGACCCTAATTGGAAGGCAATGATTGAATACAATAGGAATTCCTTCCAAAGCGATGCCCTTTGAAGGCATTTGAACGCCAAATGAAAGGCTAAATAATTTCAAAATTGATTACAATATTAATCACAATTAAATGAGTCAAAGGATAAAAATATATTACAATTGAAAAGTTGAAACTCAAACTCTACTATTGTGTTCACCACTCTATTCAACAGTTATTTCATTTGAAAAGACGGCCCACACCTGAAAAGTCAATTATTTTTTGCCGATTTTAAAAGACTAATGATATCCTTAAAAGTCATTCTACAGTAGGAGTTATTTATTGAATGATAAAAAGGTTTTTCAATGAGAGAAAAATAGTGAATAAAATACATTTTTATTATTCATTTTCATTGAAAAGTGGGACAATATTTTTGGTTATTTTTCGATAAAATAATATCAGTTTTTGAAACGAAATACAGAAGAAGAAAGTAAACCACAAAATGTTTTATCACTTTTTTTTTCGTTCATTGAGAGGAAAATACCAGAAATTCTCGTTATTTTGATTACAAGAAACTGTTTTTACTGAATATTTTTTTCAATTCATTTGATATATGATATAATGAATTTTGGTGTTGAAGTTAATAATAACTTTATTCGAGTAAATACTCGTCAAAAGTGATTGGCAACAGTTGTTTGTGGGTCACATCCATCCCACGCCATCTCATATTTAATCTGTCGCTGTCTCGAACATAAATAATCTTGTTCTGAATTAGTTATTCCCTTTCACCTCTGAATTTACATATTCTTTGAGACTTTCTTTAAGACTTTCATCGCTTTTCTCAAACTTTCAAATCCAGAGATCGGATGAAAACTTGAGCCAAAAAGTGTTGAATGTTTTGTTTCAAAATTATTGACGTCTTGAGCATTGATTTTGTTTGCCTTAAATCATTCAAAAAATTGATTAATTTTCAGATAAACTTATTGAAGGAAATCAATAAAAAGTCAGATAAAAGTATCAGAACTTTCGGATAGATTTGGGGAAAATTCAAGTTATGACTAAAATCTAAATTTGAAACCATTTTATAGTCTTTGCACTAATTTTAAGTTCAAAATAGAAGTATAAACCCTTTCATCGATTATATAGAACTTTGGCATCAATTTTGGAATTTGAGTTAAGAAGAGATAAAATTAATTTTCTGTTAATTATTCTCAAAATTATTAAAAAGATTTCATTTCATGTTTTTCGGTGACAAATGCCAGTCATTTATATATAATTTTCAAAAGAAGTTATTCTCAAGACATGGACTGATTCAGTGAAGACTTCGATGAAACTGAGGAAATGACTCACAAAAAAAATCCATTGCATACGAAGGGAAGAACTTCAGTCAAATTATCCATTGTTTGGCTTTCATTTAATCAGACTTTTCAGTCATTTCTTATAATTAATCGATTGTTTAGCTCTTATTTAATTGAAATAATTCAATGAATTTTCCTTTCAATTCGCGAACGAAACTACAAGTCATCGGATATTGAGTCTTGAAAAACAGGATCAAAAAGAGGGGAGAGAGAGAGAGAGAGAGCTAAAGTCCGTTTTACTATAAAACAAGGATATGAGGGATAGTAGTCTCTAATTATCTTTACTTTGGAACCACTTTTGGCAATGAAATCACATTTTCCCGATGTGTGAGTCGTTTGGTTCAATAAATTTCTTTATAGTTTTCTCTACAACACAAAAGGTGCGCAAAATATGATGCCTTATGCGGTCCCGTAGGGCATGACATCCAAGGCAAAGGTCTGAGAAGGAAAGTAGTCTTCAAATAGTTTTCTGTAGTGAAGCACAACTTTGAGGTCTAACAAAAATAAAGAGGAGGTTGTGTTGATATGCGCTGATGAGCTGCGAACTGTTGAGTCCGGGTACCCATCTGTACCCACCTGTACCCAATCCAGGCCCCACTCACTCTCGTTTGTTGTCTTCTCTATTGACTCAACTCAGGTCTGGATTTAAAGAAACTCTGGACTGAAAGTGACGTTCAAAGAGAAAATGATTTATTCATTTATCAGTCAAAACACACTCTCTTTAATCGATACAATTGTCGACTAAATGACTGCTTTTTTCACTTAAAATAATTTTTTTCAAAAAGAAAAATACCGTAAAACCAAAAGCGCCAGAAATTATCAAATATATTAGTGAACAGAATCTGACAATACATCCAATATCTGTTGAAAATGTTTTTTCTCCTCTTTTTTATGTAGAGTTTTATGTTATAGTTTGGGGCAAAATATGCCAAATATTTTTCCTCTAAATGGAGATAAGGTTTTCTCACAAAACATAATTGCTTTTCAAACCAAACTAATAATTGTTTTTAAGGCTATATTTTCCACAAAATTTAATATAATGTCACAAAATTGTGTACAAAAGAAATTTCTAACAATTTATTGCACATAAAAACATTGGTTTTAATCGACTGATAATAAAAATATTTCAATTAATTTGATTAATAAAAAGCCTTTCGACAAACAGATTGTTTGAGACTAAAGTATTTTTTATGTTAATTAACATAATTTTTGGTGTGAATTGTGTTGTATTTTATGATTTGGGATAAAATTTGTGCCATTTGTCAGAAGCCCATATAAATTTACCTTGGTTATAAGGGATTTTCAACCGATTGCAAGTCAATATCTGACAATAAATCTGAAAAACTTTTGGGTCAGATATATATCGACTGAATTCAAAGCAATTTAATGACCAAATTATTTATATATTTAAAGGTGTGTTCGGATTAATGCTATTATTTTAATTATAATTGAAATAAAGTTTTTCCGAAAATTAAAGATTTGAGCCAAAAATAGAGGTGAGACATAAACTGGTAATTCAATTGAATAAGTGTTTTGATAATTTAAAGAAACACTTTTGACGGGATTTTGCAATAATTTTCAAATTGATTATAACTTAAATTCATTAAATCATTTTATTTTTGGAAAGTTTTCTATTTAAAGGCTTTAACTCTAATGAACTCAAACTTGAATTTCTTGGAAATTTGATTAATAATGAAAATCTAGTTTTTTTCAGCAAAACTGATATAATTCTCACTTAATTTGGTAAACCACTGATTAATTCAATAGAAAACTCTTTGAAAACATTGGATTCAAAGTAAAAAATGATTTAAAATTTAAATTTAAGTTAATTTAGAGGAACAGACATTATCTGAATTTCAAATCTGAGCCATAGTTTGTATTAATGTTTATATAACTTCTCATCAGATTATAATTTTCTTAATGAAAATCACGCAAACATTTGAACGAAGTTTTATTATATATGCGAATATCTATTAGACATCTCATAACTTATTGTGAGATAAGATAAAAAAAATATTTGGAGAATAACACAAATATATAGTAAAATGAAATCAAATCCTACAGAAGATCCACAAATAGATTGTATTTTCAATTAAAATGATTTAATCGAAAGCAAAATTCATTTCATTGAAGATTTATTGTAAGCCAATTAGGAGTTGGAAATATTTTTCTTGCATATAAGGAATGCTAACAAATTATCATGATTTGTTATCATGGTCATACATCCAATTTATTATTCTGTACTAATCTTTGCGTAAAATCTCAATTATCTGACAAAATACTCATTTTTCTAACACATATTTGAACAGACAATCCAAAAGTGAACCCCTTATACAGTTTTAATGAGAAATAAATTGAATTAAAAGTCGATTTCCATATATTATATGATTGAAGATGACCTGTCATGTAGTTAAATATAAAGAGCAATTCTACCTCTCATTCACTTAAATATCAATTCAATCATTTATAAGGATTTTGTTGTTTTCAAAAATAAATAATTTAATGCAATTCCCAAACAATAATCAAATTACTATACATTTGAGAAAATATTTGTTTGTTTGCAAACAATTACATAATTTATCAACAATTCTGGTCTGCGGTGAATAAGCCCTCAGTCTCTTGGCTTTCGTCTAATTTCATTGTAATTCAAGAATTGATCGATCATTTGGTCTAACATTGAGTGGGATTACCAGAGGAGTCGGCCATAGATTTATTACGAGTTGTTTACTAATCATTTTGATTGGCACCATAAAAGAGCTAGCAACTTTTATGATTGCCCTTATTCTTGAAAATAAGATAAAAAAAATTTTAAAAATATAAAAATTGTTAAGTAATCAAAAACTCATGAATTTATTATGACTTTAAAATTGATTAATAGACGGAATGAAACCTTAGATTATTGTGAGTTAAGTTGTGTTTCGTTAAAATCCCAAAAAATTAGATAAAATTGTTTTAAATATTTATGAAGACATCTGCGAATCGATGCCAAACATATTATATAAAACTTTAAAGCATTTAATTTTATTTTTAACCGAAAATAATTGGAAAACAATCGCTAATAATGAGAGTTGTGGTCACATCTGGCCCTCAATCGCGACCCAAATTGATGGCTAAATATTGAATGAGAATCAGAGATGAGTCACGTTTTGGTCAGAGATATGTTTGTTTAGCACAAAAATAAAGCTATCATTCATCAGGTTTTGCGGTACCTGTTGGCCAATCAACTATGACTATGGCCAGCACTCCGGGTCAGACACTGAATAATTAAATTATCGCATGTTTTTAACACAATAACTGTTAAGACTATTTTTGGCTCAGAATATTAAATTACAATATCTTTAATCAATTGATTTTATAGATAATTGTTTTTAAAAACAAAACTTAATTATTATTTGCGTTGAATATGAAAATAATTGGATGAAGACATTGTTCTGTTTGGGAATCACCATAAAAGCCATTTAAACTACCCGAGGTATAAGACAGGGCCAAACTATTATAGCGTTTACTTCAATAAAAAGTTTCGGAAAATTGATTGAATAGAGTCTATCATAAAGTTTATAACACATGAAATGCTTTCAATAAAATTACTTTTTTTTCTTGAAAAACATGAATGAAAATCATCGCTGACTTCGATATGATTTCCTGATTTTTTTTCGTTTGAAATCAAATCAAAACTTGAAATCAAACTTTAAGTTTAAAAACCGAATAGTTTTTTCATAATTCAAAAACAATTTCAAACTTAAAATCAATTTTCTTTTGATTTTGAATATCAGTTCATTTTTTTCAAAAGACTATTAAAGAAAACTTTTTTCAAATTTAATGCCACGAAAAAACATTTATTTAAAATCTGCGTTCAGTTTATTTAATTACTTATTTAAAGATTTTTCATAACATGTCTTCCCATTAAATCTTGAAATTATATTTTTGAGGAAACGATTGCATGAGTTCTCCAGAAGAGACCAATTTGTGGAAATCGAGACAAAGAATCGTGAATTTGGTTTAAGCTTTGATTTGATCCAAAAAACAATATTCAATGAAATATAAGATATAATTTGGTTTTGGATCTAAACTTTTGTTAAATATAATCCTATTTTCCAAATATATTACAAATAAATCGCCAGAAAAGTAAAGAAGAAGTTCAATGACATGACGACCACCGATGAAGTGTTGCATTAATCTGAGAGAACCGTAAGAACTGGTGAACAGCACTGCACTCGGTTTCAGATGGTTTCCCATTGAATAAACAGTTTTTAAAATAAATGTTTGGGTTTGTGTATAAAAATCACATTAACACAAATTGTTTGCAATTGTTGTCACAAAAAATTATCTCTAAGTTTGGTTCAAATGACCTAAAGTTTAAAATATAAGACATTTCAATGAATTTATTGCACTTATATCTCAAGTTTAAGAGTGGAATGTCTTTCGGGTCAGAAGTATTTCGGATTCAAAACAAACCCCAAAATAGATAATAGTTTTACAGTTTAATTGAACTATAGTTTAATTTGAATGTCTGTCAAATCCAATCCAATAGTTTTTTTTTTCATTGAATATAATATCTTATTCACGAAATGTAATACAAAACGACAATTCATTGAATTCTTTTTTAAAGAATAATAAATACATTTCCAATGAAAAGATGTTTTATAGAAATCCTTAGATCACAGTTCGGCTCAGATATTAAGCTTTGAATTAAAGTTAATTAAATTCACTGAATGTTTTGACTCCAGGATTCAAAACGTGAGTGATTTCGTTGATTGCATTTCAGATGTTTATAATTTTTTTCAGAGAAAAAAATATTTGACTTCTTCTGTAATTCTTCGGAGGTTTGGATCAGAAGTGGAACAGGAATTAAAAATACAATAAATTCATACGAAAAATGTAAATACAAATTGACTCGAATTACATACGGATTAACCGAAATATAACCGAAAAGTATTTTTGTATCGTCTGAAGGGTTAACACACTTTTTGCAATATTTTTGTTTTGATATCTATTAACAAAACCATTTGATAACTACTAATTGACACGAATGTGAATATCGTTTACAGTCTTTCATTCGCATAAACTCTAAATACTTTTAAGACTTTAAATACTTTTTTCACATCACTTGAGTTGAAAAGCCTTTTCAAAACCCTTTTAGGAAACCCTTTTCAAAATAGAGTAGACTTTTGCGAAATCTTTCGATAATTAAAGGCTTAAGAGTTTTTGGTACTCAAATGTAATGCAATTAGAAATGGAAAAAATTGATGCAAATTTGACATTGCTCAGTTGATTGCTCAGTTTTTTAGTTGAAGTATTTGAAACAAATTTATGTTAAATCAAATGAATGTATTCAATAATTTCGAAAATACAAAAATGAATATTCATTTTGTTATCTATCAAATGCCAAACATTTTCATTAGAAAAAATCGCGTCAATCGATACATCATTTTATTTGACAAGAGGTTTGGTTTTTAAGAAACTATTTCTGCAAACCATTCAAACTATAATGGGTTTAATATAACTTAGACTTTGAGAAAGTTTTTTCATAGTTCTCATACCAAAGGGTCGGAAAAGATTTGGTTTAAAACAATTTTTGATTCTATTCATAACAAGACACTGAAAATCGTGTGAACTTTTCGTTGAGTCTATTATTAAAATCAATTATCAATTTGTTGGGCAAAAGTTCTTCGACTTTCGTTATACGAGTCCTGGTTTTGAATTTTTAATTTTTAATCACATCACTTATCATAAGGAGAGCACAGCACAAGTCCATAGAACAGGGCACAGGTAACACTTGATAGCTAACTAAATCTGTGATTGAATTCGTGATTATTTTCAAATTCTTCTTTACTTTGAGTCGAGTTTTAGATAAGAAAAGCCTTTGATATACCGATTGTCAGAATACTTGTCCATCACTTAATGTCATTAGAGATTATTTTTTGTTATATTATTTATATTTGTATTACTTATGTAATCGTTTTTATGTGAAAAACGACTTTAAGATTAAAAGATATCAAAATTATATTTTTAGTATTCAATCAAATTATTGTTTCTTTTATAAAATGTGAGTGCATTAGGAAAAGCTTTTTGTACCTAAAAGTGTACCTTGGCCAATTACAAGATTGCTTTTTAGATAAACAAATTTGATTTTATTCATGTTTTTTAAAAGATTTTTTTTCGATTAGTCATATATTTAAACAAAATTGAAGCTAATTTCAAGGATCCATTGAGTATTGTGAAATGATCTAGGCCCAATGCAGGCCCAATCTAGATTCACAACCATTTCCTTTGTTGTTATTTCGTTCCAGTCTTTGATTTTTTCCGAACAAATAAAAGAATGACTTATTTTCTGAAAAGCTTTTCTCAATTTTAATAAACCTATTATTTGTTTGACTACAGACCAGAGGGTCGACCGAAACCAATGAACTGAGAGTTTTTCAATGAAATGAATAATGAATTCATATTTTTCTCAGTTTTAAAAATATTATTCATAAGATTGAGAGTATTATTGAGTTGGTGTGAAATTATGATTATGAGTCAGTATTAGCAAAATAAAGTATCTAGTTCACTCATTCACTCAAATATTAGCTAAAACTAAAACTAATAAAAGATGGAAAGCCGTCTCCTTTTCAATTTGAATGTCGAACCGGACTTTTCGAGGCTATTAAACTGGTCTTACACTTTACCTTACACATTTTGGGTCTAAAAACATGAGCTCAGGTGCTCTATTCTGATCATTGGCCGCTTGACTCAAAGGCTGAATGGCTTATCAATAAGAAAGCTGTCAAAAAGGGTCAATAGACAGACCGCTCAAACCCCTCAAGAAAGTTGGTTTACAGTGAAACAGATTTCAGGTGATATTCAAACACCAAAATAAGTTGTTCTCCAATTGAGTCCCTTTTGTGGGAAAATTTTCTTTCGTTGGAAAGACTATCACTTCTTGGGATTGGGTTTTGTCTGAAATTGAAATCCATGCAAATGAACAAAATTACCTGAAATTAGTCGAAAATTGAAAGAAAAAACATTTTATTTTTGTTATATTCAGTAATAAATTATACTTCAGTTGAAATAATTACGAAAAATCAGTTATTAATCAATAATTATGAGGAAAACTAATTCAAATGAATTGAAGTGTTTTAGAAATATAAATAAAATTCAAATTAGTTTTGAAATCAGTTACGAAATCATGAAATCAACTCTTTTTATATTTTGGACTAAATATGAGACGCAGTTAATAATGTTTCTTGTTGAATTTTCAATTTTCAATATTGAATAATAACTTATTCAAAGTTAAGATTATAAGTAATAAACAGGAAATATAATATTCAGAGATTTATTGGAAAAAGTTTTGATTTGCAAATCGATAGTCAATTGCATTTAATATTCAAATTCAAATCAATGATTGAAAAGTGTATCGAAATTCAATTCAATTTCGCAAACACTTTGAAAAACTCACGAAAAACATAAACTTCAGGAAATTGAAAGCCTTTAGAAAATATTGACAACAATTTGATAAAAACCAAACATTTTATGTCTAGTCTCTGAAATATAGTTATTATTTGATTGAAATCTGTTTTGAAATGAAGAAAATTGTTTCCAATTTTTTCATTCAGTTATTAACCTATAAGTTATGAATGATAAAACTTCCTTGATATCTCAAAATTATTACATTTAAATGAGAGTGAGATCTGAATCATTAATCTTGTGTTGAAATTACTTGATTTACTTTTTTTTGTTCATTGTTTGTACTTTTGGTGAAATAAATTGAATTATCCAAGATACTTATCTTATACATTTGCAAAATTTCAATTGAAATTCAAATCAGATTATAAAATACTGTCCCAAACCAGAAGACAAGTGATCCCATTCATGTGCCGACATTACTATTAGTGGTTTTCACTCGTTTTTCATAAGAAAAATAAATTAGTATTCGCTATGAGTTTGAGATGAATGTAAAGAAGAGTCAAAAAACTTATTAAGTGTTGGAAAACATTTGATCTAAAAAACGATTTCAAAGGGAATGTGTTGTTGAGACTCGAGTTAAGGAATGTTTGCAAGACTTCCAAAAAATCAAAAATAAAAGTTTCTCCGATCAAATCAATCTGAAAGACAGGCTCAGAGAAGATGAGATGAAAATATTTTTCTTAAAACTATATAACTCTTAAAATTTTATGGCTTTTGAAACACAAAAATTATTATTAGAAACATTGAGTCGACGTTAGCGTGACTTCGGAGTACTTTCGAAGTCGGTTTCAAACCTCTCCTCTATTTATAATAACTTCAATTATTTTTTGTTATATTTCTTTAAAATCATTTATTTAGTCTCTGGGAAAGCCATATATAATAATCTTGGTATTCATTCCATTAATATAGTGATTCACATACAAAATGATAGGCATTAAACTCATTCTTAAATTCAATTAAATATTATATTTTTATAACAAAAAAGAGTGAAAACCTTTTCAGTAATGGATCTGATCTGATCTTGATCAATTCGCAAATGAATGATACATGTTTAAACTATCAAAATAAGCCAGATTGTTTTTCTTTCGAGTAAATAAGATTTTGCGATAAAACTATTGAATTATTACTAAAAAGAAAAATTTATTCAAAAGATATATTCGCTTAAAGTAATTATCAAAATATTTATCGCAAATAAAATCCTCGAAAAATCTAAAACAAAAAACTAATAAATTTCTTGTCGTTTAAGAAAAACAAACAGAATCTGAAAATTTAAAAATAGATTTTTGGGAATAATTCAAAAATAGAGAGAATCAGACCATTGGAGCACTCATTCAATCATTTGTTTTTTGTCAGACACCGAGACATATGAGATATGAGTTTCCGGTGCTTTTTGTTTGGGTCCCAAATAACTGCAATTCTATTGTTTTCAATGTTTTATTTGTTTTCAATGAATGATTGTTAACTTATCTATATTTTTTTTCTTTGATTAATTGCAGGATGATTTCGATACCCTGAGGCCCTTGTGCTACCCTCAGACCAATGTATTCCTACTGTGCTTTAGTGTGGTCTGTCCCACATCTTTCCACAACATTCAAGAGAAATGGTTGCCTGAAATCAGACGCAACGGAAACAAAGCGCCGGTCATTCTGGTGGGCACTCAGTGTGACCTCAGGCATGATGTCAAGGTTCTCATAGAGTTGGCCCAATGCCACGAACAGCCGGTGAATGGTGAGGTCGCCCGAAGAGTGGCCAATAAAATCGGTGCAATCAAATACGTGGAGTGCTCAGCACTAACACAGAAGAACCTTAAGGTCAGAATAAACTCTTATTTTTTGAAATTCAATTGAATCTCAAATATAAAACTCGAATCGATTTCCAAATAATTGTTTTATTGGCATATATTCCGGAATTATATTTTTATTTGAAAATAGTTTTGAAAAATAATTGATTCAATTATTTCTTTTTCTATATTACTTTTGAAATAATCTTTAATTCAAGAGATCATTATTTTTGCTATAATTTCAATAATGGTTTTAAAACTGTTTTCTCATATGATTTGAAATGAGGTTAATTAAAATAATAATAAAAAATATGTAATAAATAGTTTTAATGTTAAATCTATTGAGAGTTGATTTGAACTTTGAGTGTAGAGGTCATCAATGAATTAGATTTGAAGCAAAAGATGAAAAATCGATGTTTTTTACGGATTTTTGTTTATTTTTATCTTTGAATGTATAGGAAGTGTTCGATACGGCGATACTGACTGGCATTGAATATGAGCAGCAGTTACTACAAAAGTCAAGTGTTAAAAGTTCATCAAATCTGGTCAGTTGGGGCAAAGCTCAGGGCAAAAAACTCCTGAAGACCCGTTGCAGAGATCAAAATGCCAGCACTTGTTCCACGTCTTCTACTACGAGCACCTCCTGCACCAGTGGATCAAACTATAGCTGTAGTGAAACAACACTTCCGCCCAAACCATACCCCAGAAAGGAGTCGACGACAGCTAACGGAGCGTTCACTGATGCCGGTGCTCAACAACAGCATCTCTTTTGTCAACATTCCAACAAAAATCAAAATAAAAATTCAAATAGAAATAGACTACGAAAAGGTTGGCGAAGATTCTGCTGTGGATTGTGATTGTTATCTACAAATTGGTTCCAAAAGTGATCCAGCAATACAAATGGCAACAAGCTAGAACAATCTAAAAACAAATAGCAAAACAGTA
The DNA here is from genome assembly GCA_034700625.1 of Tectocepheus velatus. Lineage (NCBI taxonomy): Eukaryota > Metazoa > Arthropoda > Arachnida > Sarcoptiformes > Tectocepheidae > Tectocepheus > Tectocepheus velatus. The sequence goes on along the minus strand of JAQIXV010000015.1, from coordinate 109,459 downwards.
ACAAACGCCTATCGATGGCATTGAAAATACAAACTTTTTCTTTAAATATGAATTGAAGTGCTGTTAATGACACCGAAAAGTCTGAATTTTTTTTTCTCGACTTAAAATTCTTTTCGGATTATTTCAAAACTCTGCAGAAATCAAAGTTTTTTGTTCAATATTTTAAAGTAATTTATGAGTTTTGAATACGATATTAACGGTTAGTTTAAACGTCAGTTAATTAATCAAAGTCTGGAATTCAGGAACAGAATCGAGAAGTTCTGTTAAACCCTTGATTTGTATTATATTTGTGTCAGACGTTTGTCATCAAAAACAGCAAAAAGTCGTTTTATATAAACTATAAAACTACTGGAAAACAAGAAAAACATTTTGACAAAAGTCTATTTCTTCTTAAAATAAATAAACATCAAAAACAACAAAAATTTGAAACTTTTTTTCTCTTCCAAATTAATGTCATTCTGTTCTCTGTCTGTTATTTCCTTATATTTACTGATAAAACAGATTTTAAGTGCAATTAAAGGAAAAACATATTTTTGTGGATAAGTTCTGAGAAATAAATAAAATCAAGTTTTTGTGAAAAAAAAACATTATATTAACGGTATTTGTATGAAATTTAAAGTGTTTTTTAAGATAAGTGAAAATATTTGAATAGATATGAATCAAACAAAAATCAATACAAACCAAGAATATGAGAGACATATCAGTTGTCGATAAAAAAAATGTTTTTCGTAATATTAATGACAAAAACTTTGATATTTAAATGAATGTAATATTTGAACAGAGGATAGAATACTCCAAAAAATGAGTTTCTCAACTAATTTATAGAATTTGATAAAAATTAAGTTTAATTTAAAACTAAACTAAAGATTGTTTTTCTGTAATTTAAGATCCGAGTCATATATTGATGTAAAAGATATGCAAAAAAAACTATTTAATCAAAATATTATATAAATCTTTTGAAAACTTTCTTTCAATAAAAATACAAATGTTTTGTATTCAATGAAAAACTTGATTCAATTTTTAATAGTCTGATAATTATTTGAAAAATTCCACAAAAAAAACAATCTTTTAGTGGATTCTCTGCTAAGTTATCATCAATTTTTCAATTTTAATAATTTCGAAGTGATATCAATCAGTTTGTATTGAAATTTCATTGAATTGAAAATAAAAATCAAATTAATTTGGATGTCATTCAAAATGTGATGAATCGTAAAACAAGTTGCGATCAATTAATCATTATTTCATCTTTCAGTTCATATCCCGATTCAATCAAAAACATATGAATTGAATATAATTTGGTCGCAATTCAGACATAATTTCAAATTGAAGTTTAGAGACGAGAAAACATTAAATGCTTAATAATTATTCAATTTTAAGTAAATAGTAATTAAATTAAAGTCAATATCTTGTGATCAGAAATGACTGATAAGATCTGATGAGATGATTGAAATTGTTGTTGAGATAAAAATGTCCACATTTTAATACATTAGGGAAATATCAAACATTGAATAGAAGACAAATTCAATCAGATATTCATTACTCAAAGAAGTTTCTGGTCATATATAAGTGGATATTTCGTATCTAAAATAATCTAAAACATTAAACAATCTATAGATTCAATATATAGATTGAATTGAAAAATATAAGTTTATTTGAGTTTTGATTTTACGATTGCATGTGTGGTTAGAAACCAAGAATAAATAACTTTCATCTGGTTTATGAAAAGTCGAGTAATTAATCGATAAACTATCGAAAAGTTTAATGAAATAAAGACTAACGACTCTAACGAGCAATTAATAGACTAACGAACTTATAAGTAGTAATTAAAGGACGGAATAAACCATTTCTTATAATTATTAAGTCATTTATTTTGTCTCAACGCCAGACATTATTTTCTGAATTAAGTCTCCAATTAATAGTTGAAAGGATTGACAGTTAATTAAATTGATTGGACGGCAGTTCTGAACAATAATAAATCAAAATCAATAAACTGAGGGTCAGATTCTGTTCAATCAAACGGAACATCACTTTCCAAACACTTAATGTTTTATAAAATCACTCAAAACGGCCACAATATTTCAATTCATCAATTTTCCTATTATTCATTGAGCATCGAATAAGCAAGGATAATTTATCTGATCAAGCAGTCACTATACGTTTATTGTAATTTGAGTCAAAATCATTTGAAACAATAGACAAAATTCAATGATTTCTTATCTGAAGTTAATTCAGAATCAAATATAAATTCATTCAGTATTTTACGGAATCAATGTATTTAATACTTCCTTAAGATTTAATGAGTTTCAAAACCTTTTGAAAGAATTATTAAATTGAAAATCAATTTAGAAAAAGGTAGAGATTTTTGTTGCGATTTCTATAATAGAGGGACTAATTTGCATTCTTTGAGATTCAAAAAATGGGAAAACATTTCCTGGAATTGTGTTCTCTTCACACATAAAGAAAAAAAATTAGTGAAACAAAGTTTGAGTTAAACTTACGTTTGATTCTCAGTTCAGGCAATAAAATAATTGATAAATCATTTAATACCCGAACAGAACATTAAGAGAGAGAAAAATCTACCGAAAAATTAATGTCTGAATCCATTTGTGATAAATAAAAGAGTAGTAAAGAATAAAATGAATGTCAATTATATACCATTTGTTTTACTAACACAAACTTTTTTGAAGGTTTAGTTCACTCACTAATCAGATTTTTATTTATATTTTTTTCCGTTAGATTTTCAACTCTTATAGAGTATATCAGATCTAATCTAAAAGGCTTTTATTTTTATCATTTTTAAGGCCAATGACATACAGTTTCTATGAGTCTCAATATTTTTACATTTAATTAAATTCATTAAATAAAAGTATAATTTGTTGTAAACTCTAACTAAGTTTGACTTCGAAACGATTGCCACAAATAAAAAACTGATTTTATGTGCATTTATTATATCAACTATTAAATAATAAGTTGAGTTAGTTGAGTAAGGTAGTTTTTTGTGTATTCACTACTCGATTGGCCTGTTTTTTGGCAAACGATTCTCCAAATGTATTTACCACTCAATTCAAAGGAGTTGTAGTTTTTGCTGTTTTGCTCTCAATCTGTATTACAATTTCGATGTCAAAACTCTTTCAACGAGTCTTACAATTATTAAAATTTTTTGTTTTGTTTTGTTTCAGAAAAGTTATACTTAGCTTATAATCAATGGGATTGGTCTCGAAAATCATGTCAATGAAAAAGAGTGTGAAAAATATAATTATGTATTTGACTGACAAAACAAAATGAGTGGAAAATATTATTCCCAAAAATAATTGCTTTGAAATTATATGCGATTCTTATAATGAGATTCAAATAACTTATGAACTGAAGAACTCATGTATTGGAAAACCTCAAAAATAATCAGTCATTCAATTATAGCAAAACTAATTAGATTTACATAAATAGTTGTGAGGTATCCCTTTAAAGGGCACAGACTCTTAAAACAATTGAAATCATGAAAAATTCTCATCAAAAAACATATTATTAATGATTTTCTGACAACTTTTTCAGATAATTAAAAACCAAAACAAATCCCATTAAGACATCGATTTTAATACATTTCAATATATTTGAATTAATTAACAATTTTTTCAAATTAAGGTTTAATTAAATTAAATATTTTTCTTCTCTAAAAATAATTGAAATACATTTCGACAGCAATTGAACTAAAATTAGATTCAAAACCAAAAAAGTTTTTAATGTTTTTCAAGGGATTCACTTAATTTCCTGTATCTTAAGAAGTGATTGATATTAAGGAAAATCTCTTCTCATGTAATGAAGAGTTCGTCTCTTTTTTTGTTATTTTGCTTTAAATTTCTATTATATTTAATTCAGACTTCCTTTTGAAAAATGACAAAAATGTGGGACTCGTCTCAAAATAAATGTTTAAAATTGAAACTAAATGTTATTTCAAATATAAATCTCTTCCTGTATTCATATGTAATGCTTTTCCAGACATAAAACAAGAAAAAATGATGACTTAATGTTAAATAAATGGTATAAATAATTGATTCTAATGTCTGGCCATCCATTCATTTCTTCTAAGTATCAAAAGAGTTGGTACTGAATAATAGTGAGTACAACTAAGTTGTGAATTGACCTTGCACACCAACAAACAATACCTCATCTCTCATCAGACAGCAGTCAACTCTTGACTTTAAACCTGAAATCAACTTTTCTTTAATTGAAATAATTTTAATAATTTATTTAAATTATAATAAATTAAATAATTTTAATAAAATATGAATAACTTTCACAAGAATTCATTAACACATATAAAACAAAGTGATGTCAAAGTGATGTCATTCCCCGATATGAATGAATAAACCCATAAAATATGAATTGAATGGAATATTTCAGTTCAATAGTTGTCTAACATTTGGTGTCAAACTGTTTAGAAGTGAGTCCAGCCATTACTCCAATGATTTTGTTTGAGTATTGTTTGTGGCATCAGTGGTGACCCTTTGGAGTACATCTGCCTCTAATAGTCGCTGCAATTCCTCGTGAGTGAGGGCTTGCATCTGAGGAAAGAGCCGGCGCTCAACGCATTGATAAAGTGTTGAGTTGTTTGTGATATTCAAGTCATGCGTTTGACTCTCGAAGTCATTACAATAATTGTGAGAATCATTTGATTGAAGCAATTGTTGTAAAATTGCATCCCTTTTGACAGACAAACAGTTCATCACATCTTTAGTCGACATCTCTTTTGTATTTCCCCTCAATTTTTCCAATTTTTTCTCTTTATATAAAAAAATCAAATTTAAGACAAATTTTGAAATCAATTGAAATGTTTTTTGAACTTTTGAACAAAAATTTATAAAATTTATGTTAAGATTAATATTGAGTTAAACCGAAGAGAAATTCATCGATTAATCAAGAAATCTAAACTTAGAACAACCTTGATTGTCAACTTATCTTGTTACTTTAATTGGTTATATCGTATGATAAGGAAATAATTTGTTTTAATTAAAAATTAAATTTAATTAATTTCTGAAGAGATGTTTGGTTTTCAAAGCAAATATTTAGTTCAAAATGAGTTCAAAATTAGATAAAAATCAAAAATATTTTGTAAACTAATTACAAATAATTACCTAAAGATCGGATGTATTGCTGAGAATCTGGTAATGAATTATCATTTAATTCTTCTGTCATTTGTTTTGTTGTGTTTCCCATTTGTGGCACAAAATTATCGCTAAATTTCAAATCATTTTTATCGACAACTGGTCTCTCATTGATCTCAGATAAGGAAAGCCACGGATCTGTCGATTGACCGTTAGATGAGTCATTCATTTTGTTAATTATTTGTTATAAGTCTCTGATATTATCATTAATTAATAATTTGATTCAATTTAAGGACTTTTAATGTTTTGAGTTTTGACTCGAGTTTTGGTTTTTGTTTACTTTTGTTTCATATGTTTTTGACAATCGATTCATTCATAAAATCCGTTATCAATAGAAAGCAAATGATTGTTTCAATGACCCCTTTAATGACAACTTTACTGTAAGTATAATAAAATTCTTAGGTCTTCCCATTTTTTTGGGATACCACGTCTGGTCATTAAAATACTACGTTTTGGTTAACTAATTGTTTTTTATTTTATTGAAACAAATAATTAGACAAAAATTGGTTAATAAATAAAATCAAAACATTCATAAATAATATTCTAATATTAATGAAATAAAAAGTAATTTATCAAAAGTTTTGATCTCTTTTCTCATTGAAGTAATCGAAGAAATACTGATTTTCAATGAATACAAATCTCATTAACTTTACCATAAAATCTGATTACAAGAGTCTATCAAAAGTGTTGTCAAAATATCGAGTCTTTTGGGGAAAATCTAAAATGAGATTCAAAACTAAAATAATTGTTATTTATATTAGTTTTTATATAATTTAAAATAATATCACTTCTTATAAATGTCTATATTATAAAAGTTTTCAAAATCTATTGATTTTCAGACAAATTGACTAAATATCAAATCAAAGATAACAACAAATCTCTTGAAAACAGAGAATTTTTCGAAATATATATTTATATTAAAATTATTTTTTCTCAATAAATGATTGTCGAACGCCTTAAGTGCAAGAAAAGGTCCTCCGACTCAACCGGGAACTGACTCGAGGCTCTTCACTCGATTCTGTAGTATATTGTCTCTTGAGTTGTCTCTCTTCTTCGTCAGCCTTTTGGACCCATAGCTTAATCTCTTCGCAATACATATTACAACTGAGAGAGAACTTAGTCCGCGGTCTCATCCCTTTGTACACTAAACCCGTGTAATCACAACTCGAAGAATGAGAATTAAAAAAGTAATTACTGTATCTCAACAGTTGTGATATATTTTGAACATTATATGCATTTTCTGTACAAAATTTAATCTCTTCGTGAGTTAACGGAATCTCAACAGTGATTTGTGAGTCTTCTGGTGTCAAACAAATCAATAAAATAATTAATCATTCATTTGGTTATCATTTGAAGACTTACTGTCGATATCTCCCATTTTATGTCTGTATTGGATTCTGAAGAGGAATGTCTCCAAAACTAAGGCCACAACTATTGTGATGACAACTAAAGTCATTATATAGAAAGTCATGAAATAAAGTCGACTCCAATCGGATGAGACGTATGCATAGCCTTCCATCAGAACAAACCAATTGTTAACAACCATTAACTCGAATAAAGTCACTGAAAGAGAGAAGAGATTGAGTTTTGAGAGAAAAACAGACAAAACTAACCATAACTGGCGATAATATCAGTGAAGTTATTCAAATAATAGAGTCCATTCATTGTAGAGCTCTCACTGTAAGCGAAGAACATTTCAACGGAAGTGTTTTTACAACAATTCTTCAGATCGTATGCAGAAAACAATTCCATTCCAAGAATTGCGAAAATATAGTAAACAATGAGAACAACGATAGAAAGGCTGACAAATCGTTTGACAATAATGAAGATGAAGGCCCCCATTATGTCTTGGAAGCGGCGCTTCTTCTCTAAAAGCTTTAGAAGACGTATAGATCTCAAGACAAATATGAAAGCGAAGGGCAAACTCATGGTTCCGGCAAACATCAGACCAATTATTGCCAAACAAGTGATAACAAAGTCGAACCGATTCCAAAAGCTTTTGAAATATTGAATTAAACCCAAACCAATGAGTTTGAGGGACGCCTCCACTCCGTATAATGTGACAAATATTAGCGATAAAGGCGTTGATTCGATGAATTCCATCTTTCGATGAATCTCTTTGGAAGAGTTGATAAAAATGGATTCAATTAACTGATAGACAGCCGAAGCGCCGATCATTATATAGACGAAGATATGAAACCATTTGTGAACAACCAATTTGTGGACAAATCGAAGAAACGTTTTACACCACTTGTTGTCGATGGCAGAGAACCATTCGATGCTATTACTCTTGAGTTCCCATTTGAGTTCAAACACATCATAGACGTCGTAAAACTCGTCGAGTGTTATAAAACCGTTGCGATTGGTGTCCAGTGTTTTGAACATTAGGTAAGCCTCCAATCGAGTGGTCGACGGCTTATAGAATTTAATCAAACCCTCGAAGTGTTTGAATGAAATCTTTTTTGGCATCTTTTGTGTCACTAATAAACCGAATGCCAAACGACAGGCTTTCCTCCTATGGATCAGAAGTTTGCGAAACTTATCCTTTTCTATTCGAGTGAACGCCTCGTAAATGACTGCCAACATCTATGGGATAGACATCAAAATTAAAACCAAATAAATGCTTCAAATTGTGTTTCACTTACAATATTCATCAGAAAATACAAATGAATTATCAGAAATGCAACGAAAAAAATGCTGGAAATTCTGTTCTTGGCATAAGACGGCATCATTACGTCCGGAAAGCTTTAAAAGATAGCAAAACATTTGAATCAATAAATAAATAAATTATAAGAAAAGACATACTTCGCTGTCGTTAACAATACAAACAAAGAGACAAAACTCTGACCAATCGATGAGAAGTACTTTTGAGATAAAAATATTTTAATATTGAAATCAAATTCAATGTAATGTCTCACAGGATCTGAAGGGTTGGGCGAAAACAAATAGAATCCAAGAATAGCGAAGACCAGCATAAAGAAGAACAATAGGAATAGCATATCGAGGAATGGCGGCAATGATTGAAGTATTTGACGGATAACTCGTCTGATTCCTCCGCAGTAATGATTGTCAATAAGGAAGACGGGTCTCAGGCCTCGCGTCACACGAAAGTGAGAGTCACGTCGTATGAGAACAACCAAAGCCTCCAAAATCATTATCATTAGAACAACAGATTTGATGGCAGTTCGGGTGTGACGTAAGAAGTACTGCGTTTTCATCCAACGATATTTCATGAAGAGCTCAATTCCAACGATGGAAAGCGCCAACAGTTCCAAAGACGCGTGAATCTGATTAAGACAACACCCATTATCTTAAGCTAAAAATAAATTGAAAGACTCACTCCTTCTTTAACTTTAAGTCCATCGACGGCCGGCTTCTCGAAGAATGCGAGTGAAAGAAGGAGTAGAGTCGCAGACAAATCCAATGAATAAAACCAATGGTTATGAACGACAAGATATGCCGGAAGAGAGGAACGACTCTTCGGATGGAAATCAAACTTATCGTTATTGAAGCCCTCCTCCAAATAAATGGCGGATTCGTTGTAATTCATTTTCCAGACGTCATCCGTTTGGCTGCCATTTAGTGAACTCGAGTCCAAACTTGATATCAGTTCCGTATAATTAAGTGACGATCCGTTGGATTGAATCAAATCTTCGCTAAGAAATGCGGAACTGATTTGATTCGGGATTTCGTTGTCATTAGAAGTCGAGGACAACATATTTGATGGCAAAGTATTGATCGCAACTAAAGTCATATCAAAATTCAAAGTCATTACAAATTATTGGTTAGAGATAAGAATTGAGTGAAAAAATCTTTGACTTTGAGATCAACTGATCAAAAGTTGACTTACCATTCGTTGAATTGGTTGTGGCAGTCGTCTGATCCCTGTTCTCATCGATAATTAGTTGTAAACTATTAAACTGTTCATCAATTTGTGCGTCAATTATGTTGTTTGCCATCAATTAGTCGAAAGAATATGTTTTTTAATGAATAAAAATTCAAAATTTCAAAACATTTGCTTATTTTGTAAACATTTCTGAAGTCATATGTTTTTAAATGACTGACCAATCAGTGAATGAAATGACTTTATGACAAGAATTGGCGCTAAACTCAAAACATTAATCATTTTTAATGAGTTTTAAGTGATTTCTATCAACACTTCATAAGTTATATAAGACTTCAAATAAAGTCATTTTGTTTTAAAATATTTAAAATTTTTGAAAAATCGATAGTTTTTAATGAATTTTATGGAAATTGATTTTCAATTCAAAGTCGATTACATCTGTAATGTGTGTAAAGCCTATAATAATCAATAATAATGAGAAGTATTACCTAATAATCCATTTAATGCTCAGTCGCTCTGTTGTCTCCACACGAGAATCGATTTATTTTCTTTTTGGTATCCATTGATACAAATATTTGTTTTCCTCTATTTTTCTATTATTTTTGATACTATTTACTTAATACTATGATTTGAGTAAATTAGGCCCTCGGGAGTCACACTAAAATGGCTCTTGCAAGGCAAGTGACCGTCAATTTATATGAGAACTGCGATGAGTCCGATAAGATCACTCCAATAGATGAGATAATTTTGAAGCCCTCCAATCTTTCCAACAATATTCAGGTCAAACCTGAACTGCATCACCAAAACGATCAAAGTCTAGACAACGAGGAAAATGGTATTAAATAATATTCTGTTGTTTTCAAGAATTGATTTAAAAATTGATTTATTTGGATATCAGAGGAAAACTTAGACGACGACCAAAATGCCGATTATATCGATAACCCGAACACAAAATTTGCGGAACAAATGAAAGGTTTGGCCAAAGCTTTCGCTATGAGAGGAGAAGAAGTGAAACGCCGTATCAGTCAACCCCTCCAAACATCCAGTCCTGAAGAGTCGATTGGAAGTGATTTTAGGACATCGCTCTTCGAAGAGGAATGGATGCAGAATATGGACATAACTCGTGTCTCTCAACTCAAAAGAACTGCTTTCAGCGAATTTTGTGATAAAATAAAGACCCGGGAGTTGGGTGTGTTTGAGCCCCAGAGCTCTATTTATATCACTTGGCTATTGGTTGTGAGCCTCGCTTTTGTCTACAACTCTGTTATCATTTTCCTCAGAAGTGTCTTTCCTTACGAAACAAATGATAATAGGTTTGGATAATAATCAAAGAATTCAATTCTAACGGAGATTATTTTTCACCTAGATTAATATTTTTCTTATTCGACTACACCTGTGATGCTATTTATTTGATTGATATGATTTGGTTTAAGATGAGACTGAAATATGTCCAAAACGGTCAGTGGATCGAAGAACCGGAACTGACCCGAAAAAATTATCTCCGAAAGAGTCGTTTCAAATTTGACGCGATTTCTCTTTTACCGTTAGATTTACTTTATTTCAAATACGGTTTTGACAAACCATTGCTAAGACTTCTCCGTTTGAACCGACTCTTCAAAGTACAAACCTTTTGGGAGTTCTTCACTCGAGTGGACGCCATCACTAACTTTCCGTATTTAATACGTATTATCCATACATTGATATACAAAATCTACTTGATCCATTTGAGTACCTGCACCTATTACTTAATGTCATGGTATGAAGGCTTTGGTTCAACATCTTGGACCTACAATAACAGAGGTATTTCTTTTTTTTGTTCTTCTAATTCAGATCTAATTTAGTGACAATTCATAGGAAACGCTTATTTGCGGTGTTTTTACTTTGCCTTCCGAACGGCCACTTCTATTGGGGGCCGAATGCCTAAACCAACCAATGATTTCGAGAGAGTTTATATGGTTATCAGTTGGCTTATGGGGGTCTTCGTCTTCGCACTACTAATCGGTCAGATCCGGGACATCGTCGCCACCGCCACTCAGAATAAGACTAATTATCGGAATATAATGAACCAAACGGTCAGATATATGCGTAATCTTGGTCTTCCTCATGACCTCCAAAAAAGGGTCAGATTATGGCTAACTTATACCTGGGCTCAACATAAAACCTTCGATGAGAATGTGATCCTAGAATTGTTGCCGTTGAAGATGAGGACAGATTTGGCCCTTTCTATACATTACCACACATTAAGTCGCGTCGAACTCTTCAAAGACTGCGATCGAAATCTTCTCAGGGATTTGGTTCTCAAGTTCAGACCCGTCCTCTTCTTACCGGGAGATTACATCTGTCGAAAGGGAGAGATAGGCCACGAAATGTATATCGTAAACAAAGGACAGGTATATGTCATGGATAGCAACGATAAGCACAAGGTTTTGGCCACACTTTGCGAAGGTATCACTTTTTAAAGTCTAATGATTGAAAAAAAGTTAAACCCAAATATAATTTAGGGTCAGTTTTCGGTGAAATATCAGTTTTAGGAATAACTGGATTCAATCGAAGAACAGCTGACGTCCGATCCCTGGGTTACTCCAATTTGTTTGTTCTGACTAAATCAGATTTAATGGAAACTCTTCGATATTATCCCGAATATCAGGAAAACCTTAAGGAAAAAGTTAGAAAACTAATGAAATGCCGGCAAAAAGTTGACCAGAGCTCCAAAGTTCAAGAAATAGATGTCGAAAGTATAGTAAACCCGAGAGGAAAGCCATCCACTCCAAGAATGGTCGAAACAGTTATGCAAATAGTTTCGCCCGACTCTCGAATCAGTCAAATGTTGACCAAATCGAAGCACTCCTTTCCATCGGTGTCTACAACTCAGACATCGGTGACCACAGCTGAGGTCACTTCAAGAGTGATGTCCGTCTCATCAGAAGAGAGCCTCGATTCTGATGAAAATCAACAAAAAAGTGAGAGTTTTATAGATATCAATAAAAATCCAATCGATAATCAATTTGTTAATGATATTGTTTATCAATTATAAACTTATCTATCATTGATCATGGTCAATCAAATTATTAAATTCACAATCAATTCAAATATATTGAAAAATAAAAACTATTTTTGCCTTAAAATCTTACTTCGAATCAATTCTTAATTATATATTGTTTTATCAATTATTACAAGAAATCAATTGAAACTAAAATTTATTCGTTTTATTATTTATTGATATTTTGATTGAAAATAAAAACTTATAAATAAATTTCCTCGGATTTGAAAATTTGCAGATTTCTTGGTGTTTGCAAATCTGATGGCAAAGGAATTCGATCGCAAACTAATTCAAACTTAATCAGTCTTTCAGGTTGCCTTGTGCATCTCTCAATCAGATAATTCATTATATCTCTTAATGGGCCTGTCTTAAATGTATAACCTTCTTCGTGAATTGTTCCAATTATAGGGAAGAGCACAGGTAAGTGTTTGCTGCAAATGATTTTCAGATGTGAAAGGTTTGGGAACCGATCCAAACAATCGAATAATGAGCTTCCAATGACCTGGAAGCTGGTTTGAAAGTGTTTCAGTGAATCCAATCTTGGAATTAGATCATAGATTCTGTAATAACATGTTTTGCATTTGATGTCCTCTCCTGTTAATTGGCACCGAATGTCAAACAAATAAGGCTTGAAAACAAAACACTCGATATTCGGAAACATTTCAATGATTTGTTTGAAATAAATCGGATCCAGTTTTGAATCATTCAAACGGAAATCCATTACTTTCTCGAAGAAGGAATACCTTTGAAAATCTTCGTATTCGATGAATTGAGAACAAGTAATGCACAGAACTTTGAGTTGTTTTTGTTGTTCAGATATCCTCTTCATCAAAGTTGAGGTCAATTGGTTTGTTTTAAATTCAAATGTTTTAAAATTTAAAGAATTGACAATTGTTTCAATTGTTTCCTTTGAAGCCAAATACTCTGGGATTCGAAGAGATCGCAACTGTAGTAAGTTTTGGATGTCATCGATGAGAATGTGTGGAGTCAATTGGTTTAATTCCAAAGTATCAACAAAAATAAAATCGATCGAAGTCTTCATTGAAGGACTCATTTGTTGAAAAAGTGTATTAACAGTCACGGGTTTATTGAAAACGATAAGTTTGATTATATCGTTGTCTTCTGAGGCACTCATTTCGTCAATATTTAGATAAATAATTCTTTTTGAAAAGTTCTTCATCTGATCGGTGGTCACCAATTGTCTGATTGGTATGACACAAGATTTTAGTGTTAAACACTTCAAGTATTTGAGGTCTTCATTAAAGTGCTTAATCACTCTCTTATTTATATAACATTCAATAAGAACCAGGGATTCAATTCGTGTGCATTTATTTGATAATGTCTTCAAGTTTTCTATACTTTCACTCAGAATATAATATCGATTCATTTTAAAGGCTGCAAAATTTAAATTGTTGAGGAAGTGCTCATCAAGTGTTTTCTTTTGATGCAAACACTGTCCATAAAATATCTAAACAATTCTTGGGATTCAAAGATTGAAAAACATTTCCTCTTTTTGAGTGAGACTTCAATGCATTGTCTGAACTGTTCCGACACTCTATTCAATTCAAAGAGATCTTTGGGACTCATTTCATCGAATATTAGTAACAGTGTGTCGTCGCACAGGACTCGATTGGAGGACTGAGTGATCACTTCTTCAGTATTTGAGTCATTCATCTTTTCATAAGTAGTCAACGGTTTTTGAGATTTCAAAGATTTTATTGAATTTCATTCAATTTCTAACATATTGTTGATTCTTCAAACTTATTGTTGGAAATTAAACTCAAAACAATTTGTTTCTAATAATTGCTACTAGCAGTTCATCTAATTGTTAAAGAACTGAAATATGTAGTAATGGTCAAACCTTACCCTCAAAAATCTTACTCCAAAGGTACTTTATTTTTGAAAACTACTTTTGGTATATGATTATCAAACTTGATTAAGGCTTTATAGATTGCTAGAGTTTTATGATTTATGTTAATATAGCAATAAATTACAGTCAAATAAAGTCAAATGAATTTATTGCACAGAATTATGCCAATTAGGCTCTGATTAAATGCAATACTCTTTTTCTTTCGAAGGATTTTAATCATTTTTATTACTTAAAACTTTTTTCAAATATAAAATCTCTTTTCAATTGAATCAAACATTTAATTGGAAATACAAAACAATATTTCGAGAATATATTCAAATCGGTTTAACTCTGAAGGAAGTATTTTTCCCCCTAATATTCCTCATCTATATGTAAGACACGAATTGTTTTCTTAAGGAATTGAAAAATTACAGTAAAAACGGTTTGAGACGACCGACTGATTCGTGTTTTGCTCATCAAATTCAATGCCGAAGTGTCACGAAGTCTAAGCAGTCATTACAAGTGATATAACTGTCAAATAGGTTGAGAGTTGGGCTGACATCACATCCGAGAAAGAATTGATCGAATATTGTGTAAGAATCGGAAGTTTAAATCGATTAGAATAGACGGCAAACAAAATCAATTGACAAATCAAACATTTAGCTCAAAATAATTTTAATCAAAACGTCAGAATTTCACAATTTTTGCCGCTTACGTATTTCGAAACCACATTCATCTTGATACTATTGAAATGATTGATCTAGTACATTATTGGTCAACTTTCGATGGCCGGCTATTTTTAGTTTGTAATCAAACAAAGAGTTCACTGAATAAAACAAAAAGAGTTATTCATTTTCGATGAATAAGTTTTTGATCCGTTGAAACATTTGATCAAATATTTAAAACACATATAAATTCTGTCCATAAATGTCAATGAAATTCAAGAGAAATGTTTACACAAATTCTGTAATTCTTTTATACGAAAGATATATATTTGAAGTTTTATTCTTTTTATACTTCTATTCAGTTGAGTTGTTTTAGTGTCTCTATATTTCAAGAAAATCACCAAGGGAATCCAAATGAGTTTTACTTTTATTCATTAACTGATTAAGTGATTTGTACTAGCCTATAAGTCAACTCAAGGCAATCCTAAAAAGATACTTAATATTAGATTTTAGTCCATTATTTATCTCTTATGTGAAAAAACTCTTAAACGAGTCATTTGTAAAGGATTTGAGTTTAAAAATCTTTAAAATCTATGAATTTTTATTAATTTTGTGAGATTTCACATTAAAGATAAAACTAAAAATAAATCAAATGTTTTATTAAAATATTCGAGTCATTCGTTTTGATCTCTCAAATTGAAATTTTCTTAAATTGATATAAATTGAAGACATAATAAAAAACAGGTATTTTGTCGAACAAATCCTAAAATTAAACTTAAATTAAATTTGAAAAAAATGAGAATAATTACATTAACTGACAGATCTTTTACGTGTTTCAAGTGATTGAACGCCTGCGCCCCTCAACTCCACATAACTCTAGTAATGCAATCAATTTTATCATATTTTGGTTCAACGAATAAAAGTGAAATTTTTTTCTCCAACACAACTACACTGAGACTGAACCTCAAGTTTTACGAATTTGAGCCAAAGGTTTAGTTACCAGTGCTATTGGATTCACTCCAACGACAGTCATCTGATTGAAGACAGATCTCAATTGTGTTACAGTTTTGTTGAGTTTGAGTTGAGTTAAATGATTTAGTCTGAGCGCTGATAAAGAGAAGATTATACCAATTTTACCCCAAAAACTACTCTTAGCTATCGTTGAGATTAGTCTTCACTTTACTTCTCATTAATATTAAATGAATGACTGAAACATAAGTTCTCATTCTTTTAGAGAACCCCTTCGAAGAACTCTCTTTTCAAAAGACTTTAATCCGTTTATAACTATTAATCAATAGAAGACAAAATGAGTTTCAATTCATCCATCGATTGGTATACGAACTTTGATTTAAATGTTTTGGGAAATGATTTTGAGATCAGTTATAATAAAAGCGATTTAATTAATAATACATTAAATGAAGTTTTGATTAATAACATACAGTTATCGAGACTTTTAAATCTAAGTTTCAGTAATATAAGCGATGAGTACGAGAACTTCAGTCCCATTCCGTACCCCGACTTCACTCAGTTATCATTTGTCAGAATTTTGTTTTTGATATTTTACTCTTTGGTTATGTTTTTGGCTCTTTTCGGTAATTCAGTCGTTTGTTATACTGTGATATCAAACCGAAAGATGCAAACAGTGGTCAACTGTTATATCGTTAATTTGGCGGTTTGTGACTTTCTTGTCGGTGCTTTCGTATTGCCGGTCAAACTCTTGGAACTGATGGCACCGGCCCATTGGTATGCCTTCAGTGATGGTCTTTGCACTGTTATGCTGTATCTTCAAACTGTTATCGTCTTCTCAAGTGTTTTAACTTTGGTCGCCATTTGTCTCGAGAGGTAAATATTAATTTCATTAAAATCGATAGATTTTTCATTAAAATATTATAAATTTATTCAGAAAAAGCTCTAAATTCCTGAATTATTTAATTTTTTTCTCAATAATTTAAATAAGGGAATTTAGAATTATGCATGTTTAAAATTCAAAACTCTTACATCTTATCTCAGATTATTGGGGTTTAACTTAAATTTTACTAATCTTCGGCTTAAAACAACTTTTATAATAAATTATGAAAATTAAATTCACTCCTTAACAAAGTTTTGGGTATTTTTAGTATAAATTCTCAAACATGTCAAACATGTTAATGAATTTATTAAATAATTGATCATGATAGATTAATTATGTCATTTATATCGGATCATTTTATTATTAAATCAATTGGTGACGAACAGGGATTGATATTTTCAAAATATATTAAGAGTATTTTTTAGTCTCAAATTTTATTCGAATACATTTCCAACAAATAAATGGACAGAATATCCGTAGAAATGAATTAAATATAAATTATAATTTAAAGGGAAAGACTGTTGGGGGCGACGATCGCAGAGAATTTAATTACAATTTCGATTGAATAAACAGTAGGCTTCCCATTCCAGTTCATTATCGTATATTTGAAGTAGGAGTCACTTACAGCTTATCTCTCATTTTGATTGGAAAAGATTTATCAGAAATTCTGTTTGGGATTCACTCAAAGAATCTTTTTATAAAAAGACAGTCCATAAGACAGTCCAACAAAATGATAGAAGAAGTCAATAATTATATGAATAAAAATGATATGAGAACTAAGAAAAAGATCTCAGATGAGTTACGCCCACTTTTATTCTGTGCGACATTAAATATTCTGTGATTCGCGATTCACTGATGTCTCGAATAAGTTATTGAATTGGTTTTGCATTAAATTGAATTTATGTCAAAACTACTTATTTTTCACTCACGACATAAACTGATCCATTTTTTTGAGCAAAAAACTATTTTTTACTTAATTTCGAAATCTTTTCATAGAAACGATTTTTAATCCAACTTTCGAGTGCTGTTCGCATCAGAATTAAAACATAAATTTTTTTTCGTCGATAAAAACTTTGGTTAGAAAATAATCCATTTATTTGAAGACCAGTTACGCAAATAGTTTTCCTACCCTTAAGTGGTAGTCGTGTTCACAACAGATTAACACAAAGACTGAGCCAATAATTGTGTTCATTCATTGGATGTCTGGCTTCTCCACAAATAATTTATCGCAATATCTATAATATATAATATAGTTATGAGAGTTATGAGAGAGAAAGAGAGAGTTTTCAAAATATATTATTCTAAAGAGAAGTTTATTTATTCAATTATGAAGTCTTATATAACATTCATATTCACTGACAAGTCTTCGCCAGAGTTTATTCAAAACCCATAATTTACAATCATTTTGATTTGACTTACGTATGAACCCATCCCATCTCCCAATTACTTTATTGATAATTAACTTTTGCATCGAGAAATTGAGTAAAAAAGAACACAACTTATCATGCAAACTTTTCATTGAAAAGTGCCTCGATATGTGCAATAAATTGCCCTTAAACTAAAGTATATGTAGTTTCGTTCAAAACTTAATTAAAAGAAAAATTGAAAATCCTTTTGTTTTTTCTGTTGAACGAAAAAAAATGTTTTCAATTATATTAAAGAAATTGAAAATTGGATCACAAAACAAATAGAGTTTATCTTCAATTAAATTGATCTATAGTTAGATTGCATTCAACATTTGGATGACTGTATGCCTTACAGCTCAACCATACCTTTGCTTTTTTAAAACCTTTCGGATTCGCATTATTTGAATTTTGTTTCATTAAATGCTTAACTCTGACAACAAAATCAATATTGAAATTTTCCAGGAGATCATGCAATCATGAATGTAAGCAAGATCATCTAAGTGTCTTGAGCCCAGAGCTTGCAAATCAGCCTTCAATTCCTAACTTTGTTTTGAAGGAAAGGCACCCTTTTTCTGCTTCCCTGGTATTTAAACACCAGATCAGTCTTTCAGATGCTATAAATGGGTTGAAAACCAAACCGTTATTCGCGAGTATTGTTTATAATGAAAACAAATCACAATTTTGCTTAAGTCCACAGTCGGTGACAAAAATAAACACTTGATAGTTGTGATGGAGTGCTGTTTTGGGTAACAAATCATTTAATATGAACTCATTGTAGGAAAAGGTTTAAAATTAATAGTTTTTGATTGAAAATTTTGAAACGCTTTCGACACTTATCTCTAAAAAAATTGATATTAAATCTGAATATTAAAAAAGACTGATTAATGATCTGATTATCAGGTTATTTGTTATATAAATCGATAAAAATTTCTAATTTCTATTTATTTTTAATTATTTTTCTAATTTTGTTCTCTTGTTTACTCAAAATTCCCGAAAGTGAAAAAAGTTTAATCTTTTTGTCGATATTTCATAAGATGTCTAACATTTACTTTATTGCAAACTAAAGAAAATTTTATAAGAAATCACTAATGAGTTAAAAGTTAAGCCCAAAAAAGTTTTGCCAATAAATTCCAGAAAATCATTCCTCAAAATCAAAATAAATCTCAAATAATAGTAAAACTTTATTTCTGTTGACTTTCTGTCCGACAAATCCGTTCAGCTTTTTGTTAAAATATTTATTGATCTCTAAATGAAAAATAAAATGACAAATAAATTAGTACTGAATTTAATGTTCAAAATACTCTTCTTTAAAGATATTTTTACATTTATATGACATGAGATACAACTTTTTTTTCTATTGACCCAAAATTTTATCCATCATTTATAGGGAAACAACAACTCAACAAGTCTTGGATAATATGATTTCCAGAAAGCATTACAAAAGATATTGTTTTCCTTCAGAATATCAATCATTTTTCGCAAATCCATTGAGAATTCAAAACAAAATCCGATTTAATCACATAAATAACATTTTTTGAATTGCTTTGAAAATTGTTGCTTGATAATGTTCATGCAAATTATACTTCACTGTCAATTCTAATTAATGATTCATCCAATTAGGTTTTCATTCAATTTATTTGAAAGACAGTTATTTGTAATCAAGTGTTAGTGATATTCAGTGGATCTGATATTGATTTGATTGTTGATATGTTTGGACACAAGACTTCAATTCTTCTTTTTATATGCTTTTGATGAAAGATTTTTTGCATTTATTCTTTGTTTAGTCAAACAAAGGGCTCAAACCATATATTTAACGGATTGGGTTCTATCGAGCGATGCATACAATATGTTGGCAATAGATTAGTGAAGAATATTCTCTCAGATATCATATTATATGAAGTGATGCGACAATCGATCGCAAAATTTCATAACATATTGAGTGAACAAACAATAATACAAATTAAATACTCTTTCATCTCCTGATCATATGATTTACATTCGTTGAATAGTCCTTGGATGACCAAGATAGGTCACTCTATGCATCATACAAGTGTTGAAAATGTGTTGAATATTCAGTATATTATATACTTGATATGATTCAATATGAATCTCCTTAGATGATATCCAAGCTCTTCTTATTTCAGAACTTTGAATAATTGTAAAACTTCTTCGTATTTGCTTTGTTTTAATCCTTTGTTTTATTGTAATTATTTTGGATTTAATTAAATTGAATGAAATTATAATCGGATCAATTGGATCGCATTCATATTAATTGTATTTCAAAGAGATATTCAATTAATCAACAAATTAATTGAAAACAAGCGACTAATTCAATGAAATACAATTTGTTTTGACTTAAAAATTCAATTGATTTTAATTAAATTTAGTTTATTTGAATGAATTTCAAAACGAAAAATAAATAATTAAAATAATATTTGAGACTCTTTTGGCTCAAACCATATGTTATTCTTATGGCTAATGTTTATTGAAATTCAAAATAAACATCGAGCTATTGAGTAAATAATCAAGGCATTTATTAATATATACGTATTAATATATATACGTATATACATATTGTTATACTTATAAAATTTAATTTAAATGAACTGAATATTCTGTTGACTACGAATATGTTGGATAGGGATAACATCCCATGAAGTAATCTTTTATGAAACTATTAATTAAGTTTAATTTTAATGCAATTAAAAGCCATTCAATAATAAAATATCAGATTTTCGGCTCAATGTCTGAAACCTAATATCCGTTTTGAAATATTTTCAGATTAAAAGACTTTTTCTTAATAACCCGAAAAAAGTTCATAGAAAAGAGTGATAGAAAAAAATTTGTGATTTTATTAATTATTAAAATCTGTTGTTTGGAAATAATATCAAATATAAAGTGATTTCAATTAGGGTTCTCTCATATAATATAAAGAGCAAACCTATTGTTTACCCAATACTTTAGTTGACTCACATTAAACATACACTTCTTTGGCCAATATTTGCCACATTTTTTCTATTGATTGGACTAAGCTTGCTAATTTAAATGACATTATTCTCATTAATGAGACCCTTCATCAAATATATATTTTGTTTTCTGATGACTCAACAAAAACTTTTGGAAACTTCTGACATTGATTTGATGGGACACCAGTTGTTTGATGGGCTCAACAAATGTCTGTTTATTATCTCTTTTGATGTCATTTTTGTTTTGATACAATTTGTAAGAAACTAAAAGAATGTTAGAAATGATTTCTTACGCACATTAAGAGCATTAGTGGTCTCAAGATTATACAAAATGTGATAAATAAAAGCCATAATAGAAGTCATATTTCTATCTTCAAATCCCATACAATAACGAGACATTAGTTTTTGACATCAATCGAGTCATTAGAAGTACTTTTACTGAACACCAAATGAGTTATACTTCGGTTTTATGTTCTTTACTGCCATTTCACTCAATTATCAATTGATTATTTGTAATGAAAAACATTAAAATTGATTACTAACTACATAATCAACAAAATATCCACAAAAAAATGTTTGCGTTAAATGACGGATAAAATCCTTTGAATTTATTGAATAGATGTCAAAGTTTTAACGTTTGTATCAATTAATTGATTGGAAACTAATTTTATTTGTTTTGTCAAATCAATCAATTGATTTATATCTGTTTTATCCTCTCCTCTAAAATTTCCAATTGATTTATGGATGAAATTAGACACAAGCATGGTAACTATTGTAAATTTGTGTAAGATGCTGATTATTCTTTAAATTATTGAAAAATGAGATCAAGGATAGACAAAATAAAGACATTCAAAATAATTTGTATTATTTGATGCGAGAAAATCTCAATTTACAACTCGTTTAACAAAATTTATTCTCAAAATAAATTCCTTTAACTTTCGGATTATAATAACTTTTAATAAGATAAGAATCGCGTGTTTCGTACGAATGAAAAACTTTTTGTATAATAGCAACAAATTATACACCAATTCTATAAACAATTGAACTGAAATAAAGAAATGTTCGGCTCCTTTAACATCAAACAAACTTTTCAAACAAAGCCATTAAATAAAAGAATTCCGAAAATCTTTTTTAAAACATTTTTTTCCGATGAATTCATTTACAAAAGTTGAGAAAAGGGATCAAATTTGTTATTACAGACGATTCTGTAATTCAAATATTCCTCAAAATAAACAAAAAAATCAGAAAAAATCGATAGACATCTGAATAGCATTCAAACGCAATACTAAATCCTTAAATTATTCATAATTTATGTTTTTTTAAGGAAATAGCGCTCAACTCATTACAAATGCGATTCTCTGAGACCTTCACTAATGAGACATAATTTAATTCAAAAAAAAATTAGAAATTTGTAAACAGTTTACAAATTTGATTGAATTATCAATAGTTAAGGCTATTTATGAACCCAAAGAAATTATAATTTAAACTCATGAGGGAACGTCTCCAAGGTCTTCATCACTCAATTTTATTTTCGTAATCATATGATAATACCTATGAATGCCAAGAATACAACCAATGAATTCTTCATTCATCAATCAATCAATCGAGCGATTTCTATATATATTCATTTAGAAAAGTTTCCTGGTGCAATTCATTATCATTTTATTGATCAGAAGAAAATAATTTTAAAACTTCAAAATCTTGTTTTGATTTATGCCTTGTTTTGATTAGAGATTGAAATTTATTTTGAAATCTAAAAAAATAAAATTATTTTCTTTGGCCAAAGAATTGTGAAAAATGGCGTTTTTATGTTAACTTACAGTTGAATGTCATTGAAATGCATTACATATCAGACTGTATTTGAGTGAGATTTAGTGTTCACTCAAAGATTGAATTTTTAATTATAATATATTTTTTCGAGAATGAGATCAAAGCTTAGACTCAATTAATCAAATGATAGACTTGTTTTCAACGAAAAAGGATTCAATTTTTATCAAACATATAGGAAATTGAAAGTAATTCATCTCTTAGACAAATGTGAGGACCGGACAGAATCCCATTTAATATCTTTTGTCAAAACTCAAAGGAATTCAAAAATATCTGAACGAAAACATTCATTTTCTTTGATTTGAGCCAAACAAACATCAAATAAAGTGATTACTTATCGATGAATAGGTTTAAGTTAAAACATATTTCTTATCATTACTAATGTCACAAAACATATCATTGAAATATGCAAATAAACATTAATAAATAAGCTAGATGATACTTTCAAAGTTATTGTTTTATTTGTTTGACTTTAATCAAAGTTTTTATTGTTTTAATTGAGACACTCATAAAGTCAAGAGTCTTGAACCTAAAGACTTGAAGTAGTCGATAGCAATCCATTTATTTATGCAAATTGATAAGAAAATATATAAGCTAGCTAAATTATCTAAATTACAGCTGTTATCTGGAGTGTTGCAATATATGCTGTGATGTAGTTGAGAGTCGACCCTAACATTTATATCTACACTTACCAGACATTTGTTGTTAACATTAAAGTTGAGATAACTCTTAATTTTATGATTATTTGTTACATAATTACAGATACTTTGCAATAATACATCCGTTGAAGAGTCGGATCAATAAAAGCAAATCTCGAACTTTCAAAATAATTTTTATGACTTATATGATCCCGTTATTGGCTTCCCTGCCGTTCCTCCGATCGAGAGCCGAGGCCACAGAGAATACTTTGCACAGTATTTACGGCACTATATCAAGACTGACCTGTTTTATAAACTTCGACCCACAGTTCCGTCAAATCTATTACACATTCCTTTTCGTAACATTTTATTTAATACCATTGGCTTTCATTGGGTTCACCTGTTTTTGTATCGCAAGATCTTTAATCAGAATCACTGCACTCAATAGACAGGGAAGTCTTCGCAGACAAGAAGTCAATCGAAGAAAAGTAAGTTTTCAAACATTGAATAATTTTCAACATATCTTATGTTTTAATAAATCAATTGAAACAAAATGATTATTGAATACAAAATATTTTTTTATAATCGATTTAATTTAAAATATTTTCAGATAGGTCAAATGATCTTGATAGTTGTCATGGCCTATACAATATCGTGGACGCCATACTTCATTGTGTCGATCATAACGCAATACCAAGAAGTGAATTTTATGCAGGAGCACAATTACTATTTCACCATGCTCTGCATCAATTTATTTGCTTTTCTAAATTCGTCTATCAATCCATTTATATATGCGATTATGAGCACCAGATTTCGTAATGGGTTTCTTCGTATTCTTCGACTCTTCTTCTGCATCAGTGACAGTAAAAGTCAAGACATCGGTAAGTATTTCAACAAAAGATTTAAAAGTGTTTATTATATTCTTTGCTTTGGCTTTGGGTTCAGAACAACTCATTTCAGTATAAAAACTAATAAAAATATTAATAAAAAATTCAATTTTCATATCCATTCTTCAAAATATAGTTATATTTGATTTTTGAGCGAAAGAAATGAACAAAAGAGTGGAAAATCACAGCTATATTTCATTTGCTTCAAATATAGTTGCGATAAGAGAAATGGGTTTTCAGTCAATACTGAAAAATAGAGAAAATCCTTTAGATTTTGTCATTTGTTTGAGTCATAACATTATTAAAATTGAATACTTTATATTTGTCTCAAACGGATGTCTCATACTTAAGGACCCTTTCCTTCAGAATGCTTTCATTTTCATGGAATTCTTTAATGAAAGTCTTAGTCTATTTATTTTAATGCTAAGGATTTCCAAGATATTCAACATTCAATTTCAATACTTCTGGAAAATTAACACAACTTTCAAATTAACATAAACTAAAAGTTTGGATTCAAATACTACTTCATAGTTACTCAATAATTGATTTCATTTGACTCTTAGTCATTTTTAATTGAGAAAATTCTTGCATACCTTCAAACAAAAGGTTTATTACTTTTATAGGAATTCTTTTATTGCTTTTGTAACACATTTACTAAATTCCAAACTAATTGAATGTAAGGCAAATGTTTAGATTTTTTTTGTTTTGTTTCTTATGTTTTGTTTTTATTATTATTTTCTATTTAGTAGTAATTGTTTCGACACAACATATGAAAGAATCGATTGTTTGCCAAATGTCTATATTTGTCGACAAAAGTGTTTGAAAAACACAAATCGTGTGATAAGAATATGAAAAAGTTTGATAATTTTTGTCTCTCCCGACACCCAAATCAGTTAACGCCGACACGACATCGAGAAGGACAGTCTCAAAGCCAATGTCTTGTTTGAACAAGTACCATCGTCAAATGCTACTGTTCGCCTGCGGAGATCCCAGTCAATTATCGACAGATAGTTCAACCCAGCACAATGACAGTTCAGAGAATCTGTTTGTCGCCAGTTTTAGGTTTAATAAAATAAGTTTCAGGAGAGGACTGACATCATCACTGAAAATGTCGAGCAAAGAGGTGTCAAATAGTTATCAAAATAATAATATTAAAGATAAGGTAACAAAAGATTCGTTGAAAAGTAAATTCGCTTTTCATTCAAATCCATTCAAATGTGAATTATTTGACGCAAAACCAATTAGTCTGACAAAGAAGAGGACCGGTAGTGAGAGTAAACTTCCCGGACTTAAGAAATTCTGGGAAAACGACTTTATTGACTCCAATTATAATAACGAACAAACTTTTTCAACAAATCATACTCTTTATGGCTCTAATTGTGCCAAAAGTCTACCAAATCTGTCAATTATTTTATCGAAAGACTTGAAAATATAACAAAAATATGTGAAATATTTTATAAATATTAATCAATTATTTATTTTATTCATATTTTATTGAAATAAAAGATTTTTGTAATCCATTGAAAGTATTCTTTCAATCGAAGATTCATTTGTAATCAATTGTAAAAACTGTTAATATATTTAATAAATAAATTATTTATCATTTTTCATATCCATGTTATTTATTTAGCTGCATTAGAAATATCAAAAATTGATCTTGATAAGATTTCATATGAGAATAGATAAGCTCAAATTTACTTTGAACTCAGTTATAATTAGTTAAAAATTACCAAGGTATAATATGATAGGGTTTCAATTTGCTTCAACTCAACTCATCAAATGCAGAATTTAACGAATGAATAATTTGATTAACCTATAATTGATATAATAATAATAATAATAGTAATAATCAAGCAAATATCAAATTGATATTATCAATGAATATTCTGTGCTTTTAATTGCGAAGATTAGTGATATTCAATGTCAATAGAGTGAAGTCTAAGCGGTTTGAGTCCTCTTTCATTCGTTTTATTGAAGTGTTTACCTAAGGCTTAGAGAATGCCCTCTCTCTCCGATCGAAGGTATTAAAATCGAGAGAAACCCTGAATATTCTTCTTTACTTTTCAAAATAATCATGTTACAATGTTAAATTCGATTAAACTAAATCTAACGAAAGATTATTCCAGTTATTAAAAATCAAATATATTGTCAAAATGTAATTGATATTATAGTTTCTCAATATAAGACAAAAAAAACTATTTCTCTAAAATCTCAAATTTTTTTAAAAACGAACAAGGTCTCTTTTATTACATAAGTTAGATCAGCATAATTAGATTCTCTATTGTATCTCATATTTCCAAAAAGCACCACTTAAAATATTTCAATTTCAACACAGGCTTCTGCCTAGTAACTATAGGCCCTAGTTGAAAACTTGTCAATCAAATATTTACTATGTTTTGCGTATATCAGAATATTTTTTAAAACAAAATTTCATGATATTATCTTTCACTGTAGAGATCAAGTTTATAATTATGAGATAAAAAAATTGCCTTGGCATTTTTGCTAGATCATTTTTTTTAACTTATTATGTTTGAATCGATTTTGACATTGAGTTCGGGCGAAACTGAAAGCTTTTTAAGTAATAAGTAATGCATTTATTAATAATTTGTTAGATATTACGATACATAAAATAATTGAAAGATTGGTTTTATTTAATTTTCGTCAGAACTCAAACTCGTTTGATGTGAATGCCATCGAAAACAAGAATATCCCAGAAATAAATCGATTAAATTACGATTCTGTTGAGCGCACAGAAGTGATAACAAGTGATGGGGAATGACATCACACTAGTTGTGACGCACAGGAGTTGTCGTCATAGAAGTGATGTTTGGGAGCATTTCAATCACAACTTGTTTTCATCCAAACAAACATTATTTTAAATCCTTTTCAAAGCGGACTAAAATTCATTTACGCTTTCAATAAATACAATTCTGAGTATTGTTTACCTAAAAACTGTTTACTTCTAAAAAACTTTTAAAACCAATTTAATCGTTGGAATCACTTTCAATATATTGATTGACTTTTGAACTTTTTTTCGTATTTTTATATTAAATTAAAAAATATATGAATTAAAAGGGTTAAGAATAACTAGTTTTTTACTGTACAATAAAATTGATGTTAATCATCAAAACTTTCCCTTCTCTTAATTGAACTGAAGATTTAAAATATTAAATATTAAATATCATAATTGAAATCATTCGTCATTTTTCATGTAATATCATTAATCATACGAAACGTGTATTCATTTTCTGATATGAAAATTGAGAATTAAATTGATTTTGAGTGAAATTCAATTTGAGAAGAATATTCTTGGTATGATTGGATGAAGTTCAAGGAAAAAATAATTCGTTTGTTTATCAACTATTTTCATAAAGTAATCACAAAATCACATTACGGGTCATAAGACTCATGTCTTTTGGATGTTTTTAGTCATGAGTTTTACACTCATTCTAAGAGTCAGAGAATTAATCCATAATTTTCTTTCATTTGAAGTCAAAAAATAGTCACAAAAATAAATCCTGTTTTGTGTCCTAAACATCGATTCAAATAAACTTAAATATAAACTTTATATCAAATCGTCATTCACTGGATTTTACTGGATTTCAGGTATAGCTTGAATTTGAACAGTTGTAGCAATTTATAAATTGAATAAAGTTGATTAATCTCATATTTATCTAGAATACATTAAACTTATGGCAATAAACACAAATTACTATATTTTTCATTTGATTTTGAATCCCAATTATAAAATGAATTCAAATCAATTGAGGACAAGATTTAACCGGTTTTTTATGAAAGATATTAATTCTATATAAAACATAACAAATGTTTGGCTTTTTTTCATTTCCTAATATAAAGTTAGGGTTTATTTCTTCACTAAAATGAAGTGAATTTTCCACGAAAATGAAGAAAATATATTTCATTTCATACTTTCATTTGAAGTATATTTCAATCTTTTTATGCAATTTTGAATTGGATATGGAATGACTCTTCGTTAAGTTTAATTGAAATCATATATTTCTTCTATATCATTATATCTTCTATATCATTTTTGCAACAGGGAGAGGGAGAGGGAGAGGGAGAGGGAGAGGGAGGGAGGGAGAGAGAGAGAGAGAGGTGCCATTGAGTCTGTGTCAAATCTGTTTGACTCTCCAGAATAAAAATATTCTGTTTAAAAGCATTGGTAGGAAAGACTCCTTTGGCAAACGCACATAAAATGTTGAGCTGACGATTCAATCTATGATATAAACATTGTATTAGAGTTTTAGTGAAAAACTCTTTTATTTCATTTAATACCAAAGAAATAAATTAATTTAAGTTTTAAAAATCGTCAAAAAAATTATTAAAATCATTAAAATTTGATTTAATATTCTATTGTGAAGTTCAATATAAATCAGTTAAATAAAGTTCAATACAAGAAATTTTCTAAATTTTTGTTATAACATTTGTTACAAGGCTATTTCTCCTAATGATTGCGAAAAATATTGAAATTACCTTGAAAATCGTGAAAAGAAATCTTTTGTGAATTTCTATTATTATATTATTTGATTTGATTAAGAGATTTCTCGTAATTACTCTATTTGTGTAACAAATTAATTATTTTATACCAAAACTTAATATTTTTGTTTAAAACAATTGAAAATCAATTGAAAATACTTTCGTCGATAAGTTTTATCATTGGAAACGTCACGCACTACTACTGTCCCCAACATTTGGTGTCTGATTTCAATTGATACCAGTCCTTATATATTTGTGATTCTTATTTAGGTTGGTTAATCTAGTTAAAATGCTTAACAAATAATATTTGCCTAATCAAATATAATTGAATTTGAGCAGGGCAACTTTCGTTAGAGAAGAAGTGCTGTCGTTCTAAGAGTGGTGTCAATGCATCCAAACTTTCACCCGATTATCGGAAGCGTTGAACTTGAGAACAGGTTAGTGCCGTTCAATCAAAATTATATTCACTTCAACTCATTTCAAATAATTTTGAGTCTTTTAATATCGAAAACTGATTTTCTATGAGTTATTCCCAAACGGATAAAAGAGTGACTGGTTTTAGATTTTGACTCTTTTTGTGACTTAAAATAATTTAAAATAAGAAATGGTTTTAAACGAATGGATAGAAATCTAAGTTTTACCGCATTCTCTGTTCAGGTCATGCTTTCTAACGGAAGACATTCCATGCATTTCACTGAAATCCTTGATAGCAGACAACGTTCCCCTTCAAGAAAGTGATGTCTCGACAATCGGAGCACAGCTAGTACTGGCCCTTTCAAATCTTCACGAGAACAACCTAGTTCATCGTTGTCTCAACACAGAACAAATTTCATTAGACTGGAGAGGACGGGTCTGGATTAATGATTTGAGTACTTGCAAGGTCAGTCTCATTAGTTATTCCTATCACTTAACACTCATTAAGTGATTGTCTGCCAAAAGAAATATCTCTGGCATTGAATTTGAGACAAATTAAGTGCACATTATTTGCATAAATTGAATATAAATTTTAATTTGTTCTCAAAATTTGGCACAACTTTGAAGACAATCATTTATTTTAAATTGATTTTTGCCTTGGGAACTGTCTTTGCTTACATTTCTAATAATTGATTAACGAGTTAAACATCCTTTTGGTTTCTAATGATCTTGAAACTAATGCTTCATTAAACGATCAAACTTTGGAATCATTCAAAAGTTTATTAACATTTAAAATGAAAAATGATTTTATATTTCAAACTTTCAAACTGTTATACAATACTGAAGGGAACCACAGATTTATTTAACTTTATTTAATTTATAGCAAAGGGGATGTGCTTTTGATTTGGATGTTATCAAAAGACTCAAATATCCGTTTATAGCACCCGAGACGTTGAAAGGAGAATCTTATGGTAACTATATATTGAATTACCCGACAATTAAACAAATAGAGCACAAACTGAATAAAACAATTTTTTCTCTGTTATCATAATTAGAGCCTTCATCTGACTGGTGGTCTCTGGGCTGTTGTCTCTATCAGTTGCTGACGGGAAAGACTTTTCTATCCCAACACAATTCAATACAATCATTATTTAGAGACATTTCCAAAGAGAGCTGTAAAGAGGCGATCAATGGTATCACAAATCGATATTCATTTCTTCACAATTAATGTTTAGATTATTTGAACAAAACTTTAATTTTGTTTCAATATATTTATTGCAGACATTATTCGCTCTCCAATTGAATACCCCAAACATTTATCGAAAGAGGCTTTTAGTGTTTTGTCGGCTTTTCTCGAAAATGTAATAATAATTGATTATAATTAAGTTTTTGCCAATACTTTTCATTTATATCCATAAAAAAGTCATATTCTCTTCAGATCTCATTATATTCCACTTATATTGTGAAATAGGATCCGAATAAGCGTTTGAAATGGAATAAAGAGACCGGAATTAAGTCAATTAAAGAGCACCCGTTCTTTGCAACTATCGATTGGCAAAAAATGGTAAAAACATGTCTTTTCTCTTATGAGTCATAACTTTCCTGAAATTTTTTTTAAGACCAAATAACAATTCTTAGAATATTTTAAGAACTTTTCGCAATATTTGTCAAAAAATCAATGATTTATAAAAAACTTATTCGTGTTTTTAGAGCACAGATTAGTAGTGATTTGTAGCGATTCTGAGCTAATATTCAAAGTCTTTATATAAGTTTAAGTATATATTAAACTAAAACTGTCATCACTTTTGATCGCAAATCAGGCCACAGATGAAAGTATTGGCACAATTCAAATGGATTTGAGTTACAGTATTTGGTCGCGTCAACAGACAAACATAGAGGGGCTGTTGGGGGCCGACTATGGAGGGAAGTTTGCCAACTGTTATGTCATATCACATAAAAAGACTCACGACGAGGGAGTCCTCAAAATTGTATGGAAGGCACATATGAGGAAAACCAACTCCGGATGGAAGAAAGTCATGAATGAGAGACTTGTCTGGCAGAAGGTCTCGTCTCATACCAACACTATTGCTCTCAAAGGCTTCTTCGAGACCGAAGCCGCCTATTGTTTCGTCGCCGAACATATCAAAGATGCCGTCTCTTTGAGTGTCGTCACAAAAAGCGCTCCCCTTCCAGAAGAAGTGGTCAAATACCTGAGCGGACAATTGGTTGTCGTATTAAATCACTTGCATAGCAACGGAATATTACACAGAAGTCTGTCCCCGGATTGTATTTTGATTGAAAAGTGCGGTCGACTCAGACTCTGTGACTTAGAATCGGCAAAAGTCTGTGAATTTAGTTGTCATCCGTTTGGAGACTGCAGTTATTTGGCCCCAGAAATCATTCAGGTATTAAATCAATCACTTATTTTTCAGATCATATTTTAATCAAAATAACTATCTTTAGGGCAAAGAGTATGGAAAAGAGGCGGACTGGTGGGCGGTCGGCATTATTATCATGGAAATGCTTTTGGGTAACACTCCTCTTGACATTTATTGTGATAAAAGACAGATAAAAGAGAACACAGACATCGATACTGAGATCTTATTGAGAGGTTCTTTGCTTTTAAATTCAATGATAAGTTAATTGACATTAATTTCTTGTTTAGTCTCCGAAAGTATTCCTAAAATCATTTCAAACATCGAATCAATTGGAGCCCAAAAATTGTTGGAAGAAATTTTAGTGGCCGTAAGTGATGCGGACATTGAGGGCTGTCCACTAATGGCTAATTCTTAAAAATATATTCATTTGTTTCAGATTCCAGAGAATAGACTCGGATTTAAAAGGAATGCTTACAAAGAGTTAAAAGGCCAGCAATTCTTCAAAGGCCTGTTATGGCAAAAGTTGGAGTCAACCGAAACTCAACTTTAGTTTAATTTTATTTTAACGAATATTTGCTTAGATTTAGATTTTGTTTACATTTGTCCGAACACTCGAACAACAATTGTATGGAATTATTCCTAAAATAATATTTTTTACCAAATCATACAAAAAACAATTTTTACGACAAAAATATTTTTCAATTAATTTAATTTTAATTAATCTGAAGACAAAATAATATATTTCTTCCATTTTTTCTATGAATTTAATATTTTTTCAAAACATTTGCCAAATAATGAATCCCTCAAAAAATGTAAAATCAATAAATGAATAAAATTTAAATAAATTGTTTCAAATATATTCTCAAAAGTTTTATTTTTATCAAAAATATGTTAATTTTGAGGAAAAATGTTGAATATATTTCCAAATGTCATTTAGATAAGTGTCTAGATTATTTTACATAATTTGACCAAACACATACCAGTAATTACTTCATTACTAATGATTAGGTTCATTAGGAACTGTATTATTTCAATTTAAAATCAATTTAGAGAACAACAAACTGTTGATAGCGTCTAAAATTATCAAGCGTTAAACTAGGTCATTTTCTAAAACTTTCGATTTCTAAAAAAAACTTTATTGCATTTTAAGGAAATCCAGTGATAAGTTATATCAAATTGACATAAAATTTGATAGTCTTGATTAAAATTATTGATTAATTTCGAAAACACAATACAATAATTATTACAAAAAGTTTTTTTAACCATTTATTCAAACATTTGCTGTAAATATAAAACAGATTTTGAAAATCAAGTGCTTCCGACGGAAATTCAACAGATTTTACTGTCATTCATATAAAACTTTATTTAAAACTTTTCATTTTGTTTATCAAATATTCAAATATTAGTTTTTAATGATTTTAATAATTTTGTTTCGAAACAAATTATTCTTATTGTTTGAGACGTCTATCAAAGGTTTTAAAGACGTGTCTAAACTTTTTCTCAAAGGTTTAAAATAAAAAATAAAACGATAAGAATATGAGGAAAAGTTTTTGTGATATGAATAAAACATTAATTAAAATCAATTAATTAATGCTTTTAATAGATTTTGTCTTAAAAAACACTTAAAAGACTTTTTATTCAAAACTTAAGCGAAAACCACTTTTGACGTAAGACTTGTGACGAAAACGAAAGGAAAGGACAGAATCACAACTGCCTTACAAACAGAGAAATCAATTGAAAGCGAGAGCTGTGAGTGAGAGCTAACGCTATCTGAGAGTCACTTCTAAACTATAATGAAAAGAGTTATTCATAAAAACAAAAAAATGTTTCATTTAATAGACATTTATTTATATCTAATTTGAAATTATATTTTAATGTTGCGATGAATTTGAATCACATTTTGATTCATAACTTGATTTGTGTTAATGACAAACATCTAAATAAAGTTTAATTCAATCAAATGATTAAATAAATAAATAATTATAAACTCAACAAACGTTTGAGTATTTCCTTAAAAATCAATTTTTTACGTTTCAAATGATTTTTGAAAACGTATTGAAAAATATATTTTTGTTTAATTAACTGACAGTCGATCTGAATGTAAACCTTTTGATTACTTTTGAAAATGTGTTTATTTTCATCAATCGATTAGTCGTTAATTGATTTGTGGTTTAAATCGATTTGTTTTGACTTCACCTTAAAGTTCATCAAAAATGCCATTAAATGCCATCAAAATGTTTATAACAAAACTTATTTTGTTTATCATTTTGTTTAACAATTGTCACAGTCTTCGGGAAATGGGTGTCTGGAGTCCATCGACTGATCCTTTAAAAGTAATTATCTTTTGATAAACCATTTGATTGATTGTAATATTGTCTCCTAATTATCTATTTGTGTTCACTCTTGAGGTGATCGCTAAGTTTGGTGTCGGAAAGTCTGATCCGCACCACAAAGAGGACAGTTATGGATATGTTTTCGGAAATGTGACCAAACATTTGGGTCCTAATGAAAAGACGGACTCCAAGACTAGTGCTTTGGTTTTAGTCAACAGAGAGTTATATCTCAAGATTAAGACCTCTTATGAAGACTATAAAAGTGATAACACAGTCCACAGAAATTCAACAAAAAGTCCGAATGGTTTCTGCGAACAAGTCTTTCAACTAATCGACGACAAGGCCTACGACCAGAACTGTCGGCCACGGAATCAAATGGATATAATCCGTTATGTGCCGTGTGTTGAGGGAGGCCTCTGTGACGGTGCCCTCAAGAGCTCCCAAATCGTGTCTAACTATCAGTTCACTTATGTTATTGAAGACCAAAAGGAACCGACGTATGAATGAATTGATTTAATTTTTATACTAAAAATATTTAAGCCGTTAATCACAATATCCTCTATCCCTGAGTATATCCTCTCATTCCTCACATCTGTTCCCTTACTTAAGGTTTAGTAATGATTTCAAATGAATACGTATTTGATTCTTAGTCAGAGACCTATTAATCACTTCCTATTCAATTAACTCTTAACACAAGTTGTGATCCCTTTTAAGGTTTTTATCGATTGAATCAAAATGAGTAAGAAGTAAATTATTAACATATTTGAGCATGTTACTTATATTTGAGCAAGTCTATAAAGACTTCCGAGAAAGTGAATAATCCATTTACTGGATATTATTTTGAAGTTGACGTCAATTTTAGGTTAAATGCAAATCAATATCACAAAAGAAATACCTCTGTATTGATAACAGACTGTTATTATCTGAACTATTGGTCGAAAAATTTATTTGTCATAAAAATGACTAAAACTCAATAAAATTCTTTTTACGTCAAAAACTATAAAACACTCAAAGATTATGTGATTTCGAGATTATTATCGATTTTCTTATTATATCTCATATTATAACTCAATTGCATTGAATTTGAATTAATTTTATAATTAATTATCGAAAAACAAAAATAGTCTTTCGTTTGGGTTTTGAAACTGAAACCCCATTTGTCTGAAGAATTTTAATGCATTTCTATTTTAAAATCAAAGATTTCAGTCTCTTTTTAGTTCTCTATATTTTATTTTTAAATATATACTCAGATATATATAAACAGATGTATATATAAATCAAAAGAAGTGGTATTTATTTAAACCAAATTCAAAGATAACTATACTTTTATTTTGGGTCGAAATCACTTTTTATTCAAATAATTTTCAACTCTTAAGATCATAAGATTTCTAAAAATATTCAATAGAATGATCAAGGCAATCTAATGTTACCAATTTTGTTTATCAATAGCAAAGGATCTACAAATTGGATGATAAATAATTAATAGCTAGGTAGTTCTTATTAATGTGAAATCAGGGAGAGTTGTGTGACATTTAGTTTATCTTTGTTTCAATAATTTATTGCATTTATTGCATCAAATTATACCATAAATAAAAGATTTGTTTTCCAAATTAAACATGATCACACTTGAACGATAATGGAAAAGTTTGGAAATTTGATTTATCTTGTTTATATCTTCTATAATAATTCGATCGATTCAATCAATTTTTATGCCAAACAATTCATTGTTTATTTGAGTTATTATAAGAATATTTGACATAAACTCAATTTTATTCCCAATTCTGTCAAAACTCTATTCAAAGAGGAATTCCTTCAAATTTGATGAGAAATTCTTCGTCTAATTATTGTTCTGTTATTTGTTTGAATAGGTTTTGGTTATTGCTTTTGATCGCATGTTTTCGTGACTTCAAGATATCCAACACTTCACGCAATATGTCGTGTGAGTGGAGGGACGGGTCGGCAGACAATTCTGTCATCAAATATGACGTTACACTAGTGAACGGTCATCCAAATAGTGCCTCTAATAAACCATTGGATTTTGACCACCAGTTCTCCTTTGAACAACAGGTCAGGACTCATGTCATGACTCTCTCAAACAATGATTAAAATTGATGTCTCCCTCCCTGTGCAGGATCTGCCACTATATCTTCTATTGATTATATTTTACATAATCCTAACGTCGGCACAACTCTATGCGTTCAGTTCTCAGAAGATCCGTAATTTACTGACGTATTTGTTCACAATATCGCTGTCTATGCACTGTTTGTCCTACTTTTTCGTCGGATTACATAAGATTGTGTTCGCACACGACGGACAGGGCTTTGAGATACTCAATACTGTGGCTGATGTTATCAGAATCCTATCCCTGGTATCAATTATTTAACACTCATTTACCTTAATTTCTAATTCTTTACACGAATTCTGATTACTTTCGAAACTTTTTTGCCTTGAATTCAATGAATGAAAAAGTATTTTGTATTCTGAAGGCACTGTTCATCCTATTTGTGATGATAATAGCGAAGGGATGGCCCGTAACTAAACCTGAAATAAGCGCAAAACCACTAATATTGATGGCATGGCTTCTCTATATAGTCATCGAAATCGCATTATTTATTTGGATTAAGGTTTGAATCAAAAGTTATATCAAAACAAATGGTTTTCTCAAATGATTTGCTTTTTATAGCGTTCGGTCAATTCGATCGAAGAGATCGACGAATACCACACATTTCCCGGTTGGATAAGTCTGGCCTTTCGGGTCATTCTCATGATGTGGTTCTTATACGAGTTGAGGCTATCAATGATGTTAGAACAGGACCAAAAACGACTCAAGTTTTACCTCCACTTTGGCGCCGGTATTCTCGTTTGGTTCGTCCATTTGCCACTCGTAGCGATGGTCGCCCTTCAGATCGAACTCATGTGGAGATACAAATTGATTTCCGGTTCGACTCTTTATCTCAAAAATCATTTGAATTCTTAATTAAACTTTGAATCGATTGAAAGGTTTCTCCTCTGCGGCCGACTTCTTAGCGTACGCTATAGTGACTCACTTGATGTGGCCGACCCGTCAGAACCACCACTTCCTGACCCATCAGAACGACATCGACTACACGGAAGAGCTCGAGTACTACGACGACAGTTCAATTACAAACTCCGAGACCTATAACTTTACGAATTCCAACTTCAGAGGCAATCATTCTTCGAGAGCTTCAAACGGCTATTCATACGATAATCACTTGAGATGTGATATAAAGACTTAATTTTATTTTATTTTATATTAGATTTAAATGAAATTTATTTATATTGGATTTCCTTCCGATAGTTTCCATCATTTGTTTGCCAAATATTTTAATGTAATATACATTTCGTGCCATTTATTCATCCATTCGATAGACTTTTTAGACTTTTATTGAATTTAATTAAATTTAAAACAAAAGACAAACATTTGTTAATGATTTCAATTCAAACAAAAATATTTTCAACTTTTAGTTTGAGTTTTATTTTTCTGGTATTCATTCATACAGTCTTTGAATTGTTGGACCAAAGTCTGGCATTTCCTCCAATCCCTGTGTTCTGCCATACAGTCCTTCAGATGAAAGTATGGGTTTTGAGACAATTTTTAGATTCAATTCAAAAAATATATTGATTTGAAAGAAGAGCTAAAGTTAAACAAACTTGAAGTGAATAATGGATTTGTTTGCAACCGGTTTTGTTTAACATCGTCTCTAAGGGATCCTCTTCTTCCTCATCACTTGTCTTCACTGTTCGCTCGTAATTGTGATAACTATTTGATGACATTTTACTTGAGATTCAATCAATGGTTAGTAAATAAAAGATTGTTTCAATAATTAATCAATTGTTCGGATAATTAACTCGATATCAGTTGAGAAATCTTAAGTACAATAGAAGTAATAAACAGAACATACAATAATCTATAAAATATTTTGAGCTTGATCAATTTCAGACATCAAACAACAGCTGAATAATTGAAAAATAAATTAATTTCTCTTCAAAACAAAAACCAAAACAAATTGCATTACATTTGTATTGAAGTGATGTCTGGTATGCATTACATCCCAAAGACATGCGCTTTCAGTACACAAACAAATCACTGCTTTTCTCATCATTTCTGCCATTTTTCTGTTGATTTGGTTTTTAAAGGAAATAATATTTTAATTAAATTTTATTTCCAATAATTTTATCGTTTCTCTAATAAATCAAATGAATTGCGAACAAAAAGAGACAATAATTAGACAAAACTCATTGAAAACCATTTTGTTTTGACAAAAAGAGGCCAACTGTTAACGAGCAACAAATTGGAAGATAACATCTATCGTCTGTTGTATGACTGGATAACTCAATAACTCAATGATTTTTCATTGACTTTATTAACACAAGTTTTTCCCAATTGGTTCACAAGTTGTTAATATCTGTTAATATATTTGTAATTAATATATAAAACATCTGAACAATGAGTGCAACGAATACAACATTTTGGAAGCAGTGGTCAATCAATTCCTCAAATTCTTCGGCGAATCCGAACTCGAATCCAAACTCGAATCCAAAGTTTCCGGGATTTCCCGGACGTGTTGTCATGAAAAACAATAATCAAAATAGTTTTCAGTCAAACAAAAGCCAATCTTTTGGTGAACAACAAAACTATTCAACAAAACAAAGGACTAGTAGTCTATCGTCGATGACATCGACGCCAACAAAACAAATGAATTCAAACAAATCGAGTGCTCACCACAAGAATCACCACAAGAGGAACAACTCTTCGAGTTTCGAAGTATTTACCGCCAGTTGTGACGACGCCTGGGATTCAAATATCGAGGACTGCCTTCAGACAAATACCAATAACCGGAATAACTTTTATGCAAATAATTCCAATCAATCCAATGCTGACACCATTTCCACTAATTTATCTTCACTTCTGATCAGAGAAACGGTAGGTTTTCTCACTTATTTGGATCTCTTCCCTAATTGTGTTAAGTCTGACACGACTTCAAAACAAATAAATAATTTATGTTTTTATCTATTGTTTGGATATTCTGTTAGTTTTTCCGATAATTTCTGGTCTTATCTCTAATTAGTCTCTAATTATATCAATATTTGAAAAGAATTCAATTCTTATTCACTTTCCGTTCAATTATTTTAATTTTAGTGAAAGTAATAAATAATTGAATATTTGTTCTGTCATTCAATCGCTAATATCTCTCCCCTATTGATAGCCTTCGAGTTCGACATCAAAGCCATTGAAACCGGTTTTGACAACAAATACATTGAATGAAAGCCAAACCAATAATAAGGAAATCAAAATCGATTCCAAACTGAATAATATCGTCGAAAGTGATCCAAAATTAGTGAAAATTAAGAAAATAGTATTTGAAGACGAAGTGACAGATTTGAATCAATTGCGTTCACTCGGATGGGCCGGTATTCCCAATCAGGTCCGACCCATCACTTGGAAGCTTCTGTTGGGTTATCTTCCGGTGGTTCGCTCCAAACGAAACCAAACTCTTGACCGAAAACGCGCCGAATATCAGAATTTAGTTCAACAGTACTATTATAACAGACCAGAAAACGATGAGATCTACCGTCAAATACATATAGACATCCCTCGAATGCAACCATTGATTTCAATATTTCAGCAAAACTTAGTTCAGGGAATATTTGAACGAATTCTGTACATCTGGTCCATCAGACACCCGGCCAGTGGTTACGTACAGGGAATGAATGATTTGGTCACTCCTTTCTTTGTCACATATTTATCAGAATTTATTCCGGGAAACGCTTTATCTAAAGTCGAATCATTCGATGTCTCCACTCTTACCGAAGAGACACTGAGTGGTGTCGAAGCCGACTCTTTTTGGTCTTTCACTAAACTCTTGGATTCAATTCAAGACAACTATACCTTCGCTCAGCCGGGTATTCAAAAACTGGTTCATCTCTTGTCGTGTGTCGTCTCTCGTGTGGACCGACAACTTCACGAGCATTTGGAGAGACATTCCGTTCAATACTTGCAGTTCGCCTTCCGTTGGATGAATAATCTGCTAATAAGGGAAATACCTCTCCGTTGTATTGTTCGCCTTTGGGACACGTATTTAGCTGAAGGGGCCGTCACTACCACAGCTCTACCCGTCTCTAACTTACAGAATATGACTCTCAACCATAAAGATAGTGCCGAAACTGAGTTCAACAGTTGGACGTTAGGGTCGGGCACACCCTTCTCGAGTGCATTCCATCTGTTCGTTTGCGCCGCTTTTCTACGCTTTTGGTCCAAAAATCTTTTGCAAGAAAAGGATTTTCAGGGATTAATGTTATTATTGCAAAACTTACCCACATTTCACTGGACTGACAATGAGGTACGGCTTTTGGTGGCCGACGCCTATCAGCTTAAGTACACGTTTTCACCAAATCATCTGAAAGTTTGAAATGTCGTCTCATTATTGCAATTATTATTAAAAATATATTTATTTTGTTTTCAAATAATGAACTTTCATTCGATTCAATAGTTTTTATTATTTCGACAGAAAAAGTGTTGAAATATATTTAAGTCGTATAACAAATGTTTCACTATTTTCAATGTTATGTAAGACTAGTAAACAATTTGAGAGTTTTTCGTCTCTTCAATAAAAGTCTAGAAATCAAAGGGTTTTTGAGTTATTCTCAAATATTTTCTAATAAACAAAAGCATATATAACTGCATATAAACTGTCTTTCAATTCCCCTCTCAATCGTTGTTGTCGTTTGAATAAAACATTTAATAATCAATACTTTTAGTGATTTTTAGCAAAAGGTTTAAAACATTATTAGAGTTATATATAAATCTAAAGTCTGTTTAAATAACTTTTTAAATATATTTAAATAAATAATAAAATCATTGATTGTTTTCATTGATTATAAATTATTGCAAACCATTATAAGCCAAATAATGTACTGAAAAAAAATGTTTTATAAACTATATATAAATATATATAAAATCTATTGAATATAACTTTTAAGTAAATTGATTTCACATTCAATCAATTGTTCGA
Organism: Tectocepheus velatus; assembly: GCA_034700625.1. Classification (NCBI taxonomy): domain Eukaryota; kingdom Metazoa; phylum Arthropoda; class Arachnida; order Sarcoptiformes; family Tectocepheidae; genus Tectocepheus; species Tectocepheus velatus. Next base: position 68,673 of record JAQIXV010000015.1, on the reverse strand, counting down.
TATTTGGATTATTGTAATTGGATTGCGATTCAGGCTTTGGATAACCCATTAATAAAATCACAGATCGATTCGCCAAAAATTTCTCTATTTTTTCGTTCAAATCAATCAGTTTTTGTGACTCCGGATCGAAAATCTCTGAAAGGTTTTCACTTTTAGACCATAAGTCGAGTTCATCTAAAAGGGAGACAAAACGCAAACAATTTAAACAAATTTCTAAATCATATCAAAAGTTATTAATAAATGAAATGATTTGACTAATTGTCAATACCTTTCGTGAAGTGAAAAACTCTGAGAAAAGCCAATAATTTTCTGTCAATTGGTTCGGACTTATTATGCAAACGATAAACACCGGAAACGTTTAGATCGAGTTTTTTGCATAATTCATATTTTTGCTGAAATAGCGAATCATTTCGACTGATTCCCAGTTTTAAAGGCACGAAATCATTGCGATTATCGGTGTATACAAACCCGTTGTGAACGAAAAACTCTCCGTTAGATCGGGAGCCATAGTATATGAAAAACTTTGAAAATATGATAATTACTATGAATTTTCATTACACTCGAGAACTGCTTACCTGTTCTCCACTCTTGAAGTCATTCATTGCACGACAAACACCGGAATCACTCTTTAAATCAAAATCTGTAGAAAACTATAAATAAATAGAAAATAGTTTTATTGTAATCAATGAATAAATTTGAGACAATTTGTGATACCTTTCCGTGTTTGTGATTAGACATATCCCAGAGCGGAATGAGTGCACTAATCATTGACTGGCCATCAGAGGAAGGGATAGAGTTTTGTCGTGTCATTACTGTCGAAACCGCCCAACTATTGACAAAACAGACTTTCAATAAAAATAATGACAATATTTGAGGGTTCAGTCATTTGACGAAAGCCCGCATTTCAGTGAATTTCATATTTTGTTATAATATTTCAGAATTAAGTCTAAATATTTTGGTTTTCCTTAAGTTTTCACAAATTGATAAAAAGTTAATAAACTATTGAAATGTTAATAACATTTTTGAAACTGTTTTTCATCTTTATTTCGATGAATCAAATGAGTGGTCAAATGATTCCAATCACAAATTGGCTCTACGGTCAGCCCTATCCGGACCATCATTTTGTGGTAAACGACAAAATTCGACGCAACGGTCAACAGACGGATGAGAATCAGTATTTGAGACCAAATGCACAGAATATTCCGCAACAAAAACCCGATTATCATCTGAATAGTAATTTGTGGCCGTTTTTGACAATTCCTCAGAACTACAGACCCATTCATTATCCGACCCAACAATATGTAGCGCCGTATGAATTGAATATTCAAAAGAATCCGGATTTCAATCCAAACCCAATTCAATATCAAAATATCGATAATAATTTCCAAAATTCAAGAAAAGAAAATTTTGATCAAAATTTCAACAAAGAATTAAAGGAAAAGCCTTCAGTCAATCATTTCCAACGAAATAATGGGAGAAATCCATATTCTGAGCGACAAATTATTTTACCAATAATTCGACCGAATATGGAATTTCACCCGAAGTTACCCCAAATGATGACATTTCAACCAATTACAGGCTTTGAGGGGTTTGTTCACCCCTTCAATAGCCATCATTTTATGCCGACATCACAAATATCTCCACTCTTTTCATCGACAAACCCGACACCAGTTGTCATCAAAAATGGATTCGAAGATAAGACAAACAAACGATTTAATGAAATCAAAGAATTTGACAGAAATCCAGTTTTTTATGCACCGAATAATGATTTTGTGGTCGATTCCAATCAATTTCCACCGAATTATCCGAAACCTAACGAAAGGCAATTTTCGACTAACCCTGGATTCACTGATCAACTATTAGTGAGCGGCTCTTCAAACAAAACTAAATATATTTTGGCCGCTATTAGTGCGACAATTGCGGTCATTATTTTATTGATTGCTATAATTGGAGTCTTAGTCTGGAAAAGGAAGCGCTCCTCAGATATCATTAGCTCAAACACTTGGACGACAACCTCTAATCCGCCGCAAAGCAGAGCAAATGATCTGAACTCTCGATGGTTTCCCACCTGTCGTCTCAACACGACATCAAATATTCGATAAGAAGACAAAAAATGTTTGAATGTCTTACCGGTAGAGATCATAAGTGAAGAACTTTTTGAACGATAATTTGTTGGCCTTTTGATTGGTTCGCAACTGATTAGAAAAGTAAGCGTATTGTCGACCAATACTTCGCTTCAGTTTAATAACTTCTTCAAAAACTTGTGTTCCTTTCAATTGATTTATTTCTTCTTCAGATAAATAGAGAACTGTTTCATATGTCGGCGGAAGACATGAGAGGTATGGCCTCCAGAATGAGTCTGTTTTGCAGTACTCGTCGATCAGATGTAAGGCCAGAACAATGTTAGGCATGTGTTGTAGTAATGGGTCTTCTCTTATGAACGAAGCTTTAAATCAATTGAAACGACAAATCATTTTCAAAAAATTCATGAAATCATTAATTATTTAAAATTGAATAAAAAATTACCAAAATTTTGATCTTTAAGAGCAGTTTCACAACTGATCATAACTTTTCGGGGAATATCCAAAACAAGTTCAGATTCTTTGATGTCTGTGAGGGCTCTCAAACCATATCCCTGTCTGTCGTCCATCCAATCGATGTCTACTTTAGACAAATCTATATTATTGTCGGACAACCACTTCTTAAATGTAATCCAATTTTGTTCGTTACGTTTCGGTAATTCAATCGTTAGGTCTGTTTATAACAAAATTTGTTTCAAACTTTTACTCAAAAATCTAATCAAAAGATTGAAAACCTTTTTCAATGGAAATGATTTGAGTTATTAAACTATTTATGTCTTTGTGTTCATCCATTAGTTGACTGGTGTTTGACGTATTGTTCTTATAATAAGTGCACTCTATTTCATATTTTGTATAAATATTTTTCAATTAAATAAAAATTAAATTTTTTAAAAATGATTTACTTTTAATGAGTTCATCGATGAGTAAAAGTCTTCTTTTGTTGTCTTTAAAACTCAATTCATCCAAACTTTTGATGTTTTCCTCCACTTTTGACGACATCTTTCGCTGACTTTGTTTTGACTTTTTTGTCATTATTCTGTAAATTGAGTATTGATTTGACTCTAATTTAAGTTTAAATATTTGAATGAAATTAAATTAAGATTAATATAAAAAGTGATTTAAGGCACTAAAAGAGTAACACAAATGAGAGTCACATTTGAGACATGCATTCAATGGCTTTAAATGGATATCAAAACAAAAACATTGGTTTCGATTCTGCGCTTAAAACACATTAAAAGTCCACTGATTTTCAAAATCATATGATTTTTGTTTATTTAAAAACATATTTCAATTGAACGTTCAACAAATCTTTCAAGACATCCTAGCTTACATCCAAGACATCCATGGTAGGTTTATCAATTAATAGTTAGAAACATTCATTTGATTTTATTTTCAATTTGATGATCAGTTTTATCGCTGCAAATGTTTTTTGACAAACAATTATTTTTTGCCGAAATATAAAATTCACGTCAAATACAGCGGTAATGACAATCAATTTTGGTCAGAGTTTGGACACAACTTGCAATCAATTGGTTGCTATTCTGACGAACAGAAACAGGAAGTGATAACTATATTGAAGACTGAATTGAATCGACGCTTGAATTTAGATAATGAAAGTCAAAAAAGGATTCAATTGATTAAAGATAACTATAATCCCAAACATAAAGATATTTATCACTTAAACGACAAGTATTTGGACAAAAGTTTCACTGATTTAGTCATTCGTTGCAAAAATGGCAACAAATTAGAGGATATTCTCAAACAAACAGACATTCAAACGATTAGTTTAGAGAAAAGAGTTTTTAAATTTAATGTCTTTACGAAAGAGTTTTGTGAGAAATTCATTGAAGAAATCGATTGTTTCAACAGTTCTTCAATGCCTAAGACGAGACCCAATACTATGAATAATTACGGTTTGTTTCAATTTTATATTTATTTGAATTCAAACAAAAATTATATTAAATTAGGGCTTCTTTTGAATGAATTGGGTTTTGATGAGCACTTCCTGACACCTCTTCGTCACAATTATTTGAATCCATTGGCAAAAATATTTTTCCCGGATTGGACTGGAAATGGACTCGACTCTCATCGCGCCTTTACTATCAAATATGGTCAGAGAGAAGACAGGGAACTCTTCACACACTTCGATAACTCTGAGGTCACTCTAAACGTATGTTTGGGTAAGACTTTCGAAGGAAGTGAAGTATATTTCGGTAATTTCCGAACTGAGCCGCGAATCAGTAGTACTGATGTGTCGGTTACTCCTGTGGTCCACTCTCCCGGTGTCGGACTCTTTCATTTGGGGCAACAAATGCATGGATCCCTTCCTTTAGAAGGCGGGGAACGACACAATTTGGTCGTTTGGATGCGATCTTCAAAAATACGTAACAAATTGTGTCCGATGTGTGACTCAAAGCCAGAGCTGATCTCTGCCCTCGGATTTGGGGACGGATTTACTAAAACCGAATAATTTTATGAATAAATTTTATAAAGAATTTATTAAATGTTATTTTATTCTAATTTTGTATAATATTTGACAAAACTTTTCAATTTATAGATTTATTTAATGATAATATTCATAAAATTATTGAATAAACTGTTGTTTGAATTGAATCCTCTTTTATATGAATAGAAGTCTAAGAGTTTTCATCGAGATATGACTCGTCATCTATTTGGAAGTTATTGCCAATCATTAAAACTTTATTCTCATCACAAATAACAAACTTTAGGCCACTATTTATCACATCAATAGTATGTCTTCCGCCATCCAAAGAGCGAATCTCATTATTCATTAACACCAGAAGAATGCCCGCGATTTCTACCACTGATTTCGGTCCTATTTTTAATCCCTTTTCATTTTCTCCATAAATATAGAAATTTGATTCATTTTTTGGATGAATTATAAGTAAGTCCTTCGAGTGCTTGACTTTAGTTGAGTCGATCTGTTGTTTGCCGTCATTTTCACCGACAGTAATGATGCCCTTCTTTTGGGTGAACTCTTCTCTCTCTTTGAAAACATTGTCTGTTTGACTCCAGTCTTCGCCATAAAGAATAGCTGTCGGTCTTCGAAGAGATGGTCTCCTCTCGTAATATATGATGTGATTTATTGGATTCGATGGCAAACACTTGCAAACGATGTCTGACTTTTTCATACTTCCACTCATTTTATCAAAACTAATGGTTTATATTTTAATCAAATTATAGACAAAATGAAGCGCTCGTGAAATGAGTAATCGTTTATTAAATTCAAATGGTGTCACATCGCGTGACAATTGTTTTATCAATAATTCCAATAATTTTTCCTAATATTCCTCAAAAGCAGAACTAATATTCTTCAGATATGACTTCAATTGCGATAAATTCAGTCATTGTTTTCCTCATTTGTTCACTTGTTTTATGCGATGACTCGAATGTTACGTCAGTAGTGAAGAGTCTCTGTGAGGACCCTCACATTTATTCGGCGGACAGGCTTTCGAACAACACTTATCGGGTCTATCGCGGAGAGTATTACTGGGAACTGGTAGGGCTTCCCGACAGAGTGGCCAAAGTCAACGGTCCCTTCAAGATTTCGCTGAAAGATATGGCGCCCATTACAGATGGCACGTCCATCACTACAATTGTCAGCGGACTAATTGATGGCTCCACTTACAAATTCAAAGAAGACAAGTATTGGGTTTGGGGTAAAGATAATGTCATCAGAGCGTCTAATGGTGTGGCCATTCCAAAAGGGGGCTTCACTGCCGTTTATAATGATGGAGATCTCGATGGAAAGGGTTACTCAAGACTTGTCGGCTTCAATGGTATTAAAGTGTTTTACTTCAATACAAACAATTTGATCTTTCGTCAAGAGGCCGACCCTAAGGGTACAGATTTCGGCGCATTCGGAGAGAAATTCCCGACGGATATAAAGGCTGCGATGGCTTTCAAGTCGCATGATCCCAAGGTCAAATACTATGTCTATCTCTTCAAAAGGGAGGAATACTGTTACAGACCCATTACGGGAGTGGATGGCTGTCCTGAATGGAGAAAAAACAGTGAGTTATTCGGCTGTTCGACCGCTTCTGCCGGAAAGTCCGACTCGAATACCAAACCAGAAGGAGAGGGGAGTCCCGCCGCAGGGGATGGAAAGGACCACAAACCCGAACCTGATGGTGGAGTAGACACACCCCAACCTACACAAAGTTACGGCACTTCTTCTCAACAAAATTTAATTCTTATTTTATTCTTTGTTTTGACAAAAATTTTTGTTTAGAAATGTATTTAATCTCTTGTTTTTCAAAATTCATTCAAAAAACTTTTCAAAAATAAGTTTTTCTTTTCATAAATAATAAAATAATTTATTGAAAAATGAATGAAAATGTTTTTATTTATTTGATTTCATTTAATTTCGATTTAAATATAATTTATTTAATAATTTGATGGAAAATATATCTTGTCCGATTTTAATTCGAACTTGATCACTTGGTTTTCATAGGTGAGAAACAACTCACCTGTAAATGTGTTTCAATTGATTGGTCCATGCAAATGACTATTGAACTTGATATTAACTTTTAAAACCTATTAATATTTGAGATTTTTTGTAATGAGCAAGCTCTAAAATCAGTATGACCTAGAACGCATCAAGTTTGTTTTCTTTCCAGACTCTCCCATTTTAAAGCTGAGGTACTATTCAGGAGTGTTTGAACTTTAACCCAAAGTTGAGGACTGACTCCATTAGAGTCCGTCTCAGTTATCAAAGAGTTTATGGAATACTAATCATTAAACTCAAAGCCTTTCAATACATTTCAATACAAGACTCGACTCTTTAGTATTGATTCGTAAGAAATTCAATTCATTTGAAAGATTTGTTTGCAACGAATCAGTCGACAAATCGATCGAAAAATGAATAATAATTACGAAAATAACAATTTTTTGGTCAATTATTATGACTCTAATAATTATAACACTTATTATAATCAGACAAATGACGAGATTTATAAAAATTATCTCAATTTTTATCCAAACATTGATTTCGAAATCGCGACAAACATTGCTTCCAATTACAGGTCAACCAATGCATGGCTTCCGACCTCTAATTGGCCTCAAAATGGGTTCAACTCTTATTATGAACCAAATTATGGTTACAATCATTTGGAGCCTTACAATGGTTTCAATGGTTATCAGTCCTCGTCATCGAAAGTAGTGGATCCAAACCCAAACCCAAACCCAAACCCAAACCACTCACAGTTCCCTCAAAATGAAATCCAAAGTTTGTTTGAATGACTCATTTCTTCAGATCTTTGATTATAATCTGATTCTTATTCAGATAATAACGTTTTGGAGAGAAGAGAGACATTTGCAAACACTTCCAATCAATGGTACGATAGTCTGATCCCAACGACTGTCGAAGAAATCGAAAAGAAGATCAAAATCGAGAGAGAATTGGAAGAAATCATATCCAATGGATCCCATGACAGTCGACCCGATTGTTGGCAAATACGGGACGACATCCTTCAGATCACTAACAGACAGAAGGAAAAGACAAACGAAGAGAATAAGAGTTTTGTTGAATTGGAATCGATTCCAAAGGAACCGAAGATACGTAAGAAAAGCAGAAAACAAATGTCTTTCGATGAGTTGAAGCGTCAGAAACGAGAGAGCAATCGATTGGCGGCTCTTAAGTGCAGACAAAAAAAGTTGTCTCAATTGGATTCGTTAGAGAAGAAGTCAAAGCGACTCAAAGATGAAAACAATCAAATTGAACAACAATTGGCTGAATTGAAGGCACAACTCTTTCAGTCGAAGATGTCTATCATTCATCACCGAAGCAATGGTTGTCTTCTCAATGCATTTCACAATTGAATCAATCAATTAATGTTTAATTCATAAATTGTTTTGACATTATTTTCATATCTCATATCAAATATTATAACATTTCTCCAAATTATTTAATTTTTCAATTTTTTCAATACTTTGTCTAACTTTTTAATTGTCTATATTTTAAGACTTGAGACAAACTTTTGTTTAGTGCCAAAAACTATTACACTATTATTTAATTCTCTATTATTATTGAAATACATTATTATTCTTAAAACAAATCAATTATTTCGGTTTAAAAATAAATTTCAATGACTTTCAAAAGACTCGGAAATAACAATAAATTTTTATTCATTTTCTTTGGATTATAAAAAGAGTTGACATAAGATTTTGAGTCAATTAATTAAATAATATTTAGTCTTAATTTTGGAAATTTTTATTTCGTTTGTTAGACTTATTTGGTTTAGATTTTGCTTCAATCGTAGACTTTTGCGACCTTTCCATCAGTTTTCTGTCGATATCTCCTAATTTGATGCAATCAATCAATCAGTGGATCATTTATTTTGTATTTACTTTTGAGAACTTTTGCCGCAGTTTTAAATCTATCCCTAAAATAGTCGTAAACTAAAGAATCTCATGTTTTGTTGAAATTCATTGCAATTAAATGTTTGAAAATGTGTTGAAAAGCAATTAAATAAAAAGATTAAAAGATATTACTGAAGACAAATCTAATTCTAAAAAAATTAGTTTTAAAACCTGAGTCAAACATTTTCTTGAACTTTGATATTCAGAAAAACCCAAAATTATTCACCAAGGTTATTAGCAGATAAATTAAGAGTTTTTTAAATTGAATTGAATTCAAATATTTAATAAAATTATTCATAAGTTGCAAATCATTTGAATATGAGTTTGATATGAGTTTTTAAAAATATATATAAATAGTCGAACAAAATATCTCAGTTTTGACTCAAATCTATGAGTTTTCCTATTTTTATGAGTCTTTTTACAAAACTTTTCTCAAGTTTTTAGTCTAAGTCTGACGTATGAGTAAGCGATCACTTGTTAATAGACTCTAACAGTTAGAGGTATAAGAGACACATGTGTGCTGGCGATAAGCCAGAGGTCTTTCTGCCAAAAAAAAAACTTTAATCATAAGTTCAGCAGATCTTAAGAAATGATTAAAAAGTTTAATACAAAGAAATGCTATAATATATTATGTAATGTAAATGTGTTTCAAGAGTTTTTGGGCCAAACTTTTGGCGCTAGTATTGAGTTGTATTGCATTACGTATTGAGTAGAATAGCGATTGGCTCTCAATTTTAGTCCAATCAGAGACTGCTTTCCATCCGATAACCAAAAGGTAAACTCAAATCCAATTACTTTTAATTTTGTTTAAGATTTTAGTTTAGTTTCTGTCTCTCATTGAAACTCAAGTCTTATTAACAAATTTTTATTCAATTAAAACAAATTCATTGCAAAAGACGTTAAAGTCTTTGCATTTAAAAGAAAAATAATTTTTGAGTTAAATTTGAGTCAAAATTAAATGATTTGTCGCGAAAATGGTGGCCCTCTTATCATATCTGATCCAATCGTTTCGATGCATTGTCTCAACATTTGCTCCAAATTATCCGCTGTTTGCGGGTTTGTCTGCAAACCACTCAACAGTTGTCCATCATTTGAATATTCCATTACCGCCTGTTCTTCACAAAAGTCTCACAAATGAGTTCATCGATGGCTTCGATGAAGTGATAGTCATCGGTGACATTCACGGCTGTTATGACGAACTGATCCAACTTTTGGGTCAAATTAAAGACAACATTTTAGACGCGAATCAAAACAACGATTCAAACAATAATACGAATCGTATTCTAAAGTTATTTGTCGGAGATTTGGTCAATAAGGGGCCCAAAAGTCAAGAAGTTATTCAATTAATGATCGATAACAACGATTCGTGTCTATCGGTTCGGGGAAATCACGACGAAGTGGTTATCAAACATTACCTTCAATACGAAAGTGAAGGCGAAACCGCTCTCTTGGAGAAGAATAAATGGATGAAAGAATTGACGCCAAAACAAATTGAATATTTAATATCAATGCCGTATACCATAAGTATCCCGGCTTTGAACGCAATGGTAGTTCACGCGGGGATTGTCCCCAATGTTGACCTCAACCGACAAAACATTAAAAATATGATAGAAATGAGAAATTTAGTCATTGAAGACGAGTCAAGCGGTAAAATGAAAGCCGTTTCCAGTCATAAGACGGGTGAGCCGTGGGTTAATCGATGGTCAGGTCCTCAACACATATACTTTGGACACGACGCCAAACGCAAACTACAAACCACTCCCTTCTGCACCGGTTTGGACACCGGATTAGTCTATGGAAACGATTTAACGGCTGTTTTTATTCACGGCCCCAGAAATGGGTCTTATGTTTCAGTGAAAGCCAATGCAGTTCACAGTCAGCCAAAAATTGTCACCAATTCTGTTGAAAATTGACAATAATTTAATGATTTGAATGTTTGCCCCAATTCTCAAATCTATTCCTTAATTATTCCTTTTTATGAAATTCTATGAATTTGTTTCTGTTTTCTACTCTTTTATCTATTGATTGATATTTTATTCATTGATTTTGTGATAAATTATATTTCACTCAATTTTATGAATTCTTAATTTGAAATGTATTTCATTCTGTTATTTGATTTCTACAAAAATGATAATAAAATTTCTGTTTTCCAGGAATTTATATCTCTTTTTATTTTTGGATCAATTATTGGTTTAATAGCAAAAGGGATGGAATTATTGAACTATTTTTCGTTTCCCATTCAAAGCAATATCTATGGCCTGTCGTGTCTACAGACAAGTGACGGAACGGACAAACTTCTTGTGGCAACTCTTGAGAGACAGATATTTTGTATCGAAAACAAACAAAATAAGTTCTGTTGCCGTGAAATACACTTCACATACATTCCAAGTCAGTTGACATCCCTTTAAGTAAATAATTAGATTTGAAAATATTTGACTCAAACAGACGGCGCGAACATAATATCCATCGACTCATTCAGGCGTTCAATTAATGGACACGACTTTGTTGTCGGCATTACTTTTGTTAAGACCGACAAAGAGTCTAATGAAGTGTCAGATGAAAAAAGTGACGAGAAGTCAGTCAAAGAGCACTACTATTTCAATATTTATGCCTCTCTCGTCACTCTCCAAGACTTTGATTTGGAACACATCGCACGTAAACCAACCCTTCCATCAATTTCTTGACTTTAATTCTGTTTTTGATTGGATTAGAGGACTGCCAGACATTTGAGATTGAGTTCGTTCCGTACCATCTCTTCCATACCGAGTAATCTATTCATTGTTTTCCAAATAATTTCAATTCTATAGTATTTTTAATCTTTGATTTTCAGTATCTATTTGAATGATTCGAGTGATAGCAGAGAACAGATCTGGATATTGAGTGGTAGTGACTGTTGTGCCCATATTTTTCGAGAAGAAAAAGAAAAACAGTGTTTCTATGAGGAGTCGGCACTGACTTATTTTCCAGAGTTATGTGATTTACCGGCAATTATAATGTGGTTCGATATCTTCAATCTGAAGACTTCTGAAGGCGTCAAACGCTTGACAGCAGTCGGTCTCGAGAACGGAGTCATTCAGTTATCTCTCGTTGAGTTTGACGTCAATATTAACAAACATTTTATAGTCAATACCTGGAAAGTCGAATACGACGGACCCGTTCTCTCTGTCAGACTATTTACAGATCAGTCGAACTCTGTTTCAGTCAATAATGAATTTAAGCAGAGATTGAGGACAGCCCTCAACACAGAGATTCTGGCCGACACTCAAATTCATCTTTTGGTGACCAACTCTATCGAGTCTTCAGTCGTTTACAGAAATGTATTAAACAATGGACTCAATAAACGACTTGTTCTGCCAAACAGTAGGCGCTGTGACTGCACTATAACTTCATGTGTGGCCGATATAGATATGGACACAAACAATGAGATCGCAATCGGGACTTACGGACACGTATGTAGTTTTTCATTGATTTTATTAGAGATTAAATGGAAATACATTTTAATTAAAATTTAATCGATTTTAGGAATTAATTGTTTATAAATACGATTCGGAAACGGATTCGTATGACTTATTGTGGGAAAAGACTTTCACGCATTCGCTTCAGTCGATCGCATATATAGATCTGACCGGCGATGGACTCAAAGAATTGGTTGTCCTCACAGTTAAAGGATTATATGTATTACAACATAACTTAGAAAATGCCATCAAATTATGTCATCAAAGAGTTAAACAGTTTATCAAAAGATTAGAAATTAGTGAAAATGTTGTGAATGAAAATTAATTGAAATAATTTTTGTGTAATAAACGTCTATTTGATTCTGTAGAGCATTTTCCTCTGCATTCTGTGCTGTATCTCTCCTTTTCTTATCATACAAAACAAGACCTTCTGAACGGACGGTTCGCTGAAGTTTTGTTTGAGTAAGTCCTGGACTATACTATTCTGACTGAGTTGTGCCCCAATAGGGAACCGACGCTTAATTTGCTTCTCAAGTCTTAACATCGATTGGTGTTCCTCTTCAGTGGTGAAACCTTCGGCTCCGGAGAGGTCTCCACTCATGGCTGCGCTAAGTGTTGACACTCTGAAGAGTCTGAGGGCTTCATCGACATGAACTTCAGTAGCGAAGGGCTGTAATTGCATTTTAGCCAATGATTCAGAGATACGAATGATTGCTTCCAATTGACGAACAGTTATAGGAATGGCTGACTTCTTGTGCATCTCATTCTCGTGCTCTCGATTACCGTTCCTCATAATAACGTAATGTTTCTTCAGTTTTTCAGCGGCAGTGGCCGACAGACGGGGACCGCATTTACTGCAAACAAATGATGAGAAACTTTTGTTCTAAACTTAATTGAATTGACTCACGATTTGCAGTAAGAGATGTATTTCTTCAGTAGATTTAGACTTAGCTCTCCCTCTGCGGTCTCGTCGACAGTCTTCTGAGCGTTGATGTGGACATCGATGACGTGTTTAGCGATAGTGGCGTCCCTTTTCTCGTTGTGTTCATCCTTGACAATGAAAATCATGTCAAAACGCGCCAAAATTGTTGGCATAAAATCGATGTTCAGATCAGCTTTTGTGTCGTCCCATCGACCGAACACACTGTTGGCCGCCGCCAATACAGAGCACCGGGAGTTCAATGTTGTTGTGATACCAGCCTTTGCTATGGAAATGGTCTGCTGTTCCATAGCCTCATGAATGGCCACTCTGTCGTCTTCACGCATTTTGTCGAACTCATCGATACAAACGACCCCTCCATCGGCCAAAACCATAGCTCCGCCTTCCATAACAAAATTGCGCTGAAATTAACACAAAATTAATTATTTTGACCAAAAATATGTTGAATGGAAACTAACGGTATGTGGATCTCTGATAACGGAAGCGGTGAGACCGGCGGCACTGCTTCCTTTGCCTGAAGTATAGACACCGATCGGCGCAACCTTTTCGACAAACTTCAAGAGTTGACTTTTGGCAGTTCCCGGATCTCCCAATAAGAGGACGTTTATGTCTCCCCTTCGGGTCAGTCCGTCGGGTAATCGCTTTCGAGAACCGCTGAATAGAAGACAAGCGATTGCTTTCTTCATATCATTGCAGCCATAGATCGAAGGGGCGATACTTCTGGCGATTCGCTCATAAATATTGGGAGAAGCGGCCAAATGACGGAACAGTGTCTCCTCTTCTGTAGTGTAGGGGAGACTCCCGGCACGACCGGGTCCTTCGGTGTCGATCTGGACGCCAACGACTCTCAAATAAGGAGCTCTTATACCGATATTAGTGTTGTTTTCTGCGACGCCAATGCTTTTGGAGGGTTGACCCACTTTTTTGATAGAATAGACTCCAACTAAAGTGACTCTATTTCCGGGAACCACTTTATCGCAAAGATATCGATCGCAATAGAGTTGCAAATGTCGGGGAAGCTCTCCGTGAGGGACAGATTCGGGCACTTCTTGTAGTTTCAAGAGTTGGAAGTCAACGCATTCGCATTTGTCGGGTATTATAAAGTAGGGATCAATCGGACATTTGACAGCTCTGTCCGTCTGATTGCTGTTACACTTTCGCGGCAAAAGATACCCTTCGAGTCCTGCGTTTATATTCAAATCGTTGACCACTTCCCGACAGCCGCGACACTGAAGTGATATTTTGGTGGCCTTTGCCCTCACATTGGAGGCCGCGATCGCAATACCCGGCACTTTGACCAGACGTGAGATCTGGTCTGACTTCAGTTCCCGCAGAGGAATGGAATGGGCGTCGGAATAGAGCATCACTTGAATGTGTCGGACAGGACTGCCATCATTTCGGGGTCGCGTCACTTCATCGGCCACTTCGGTTGCGGCCAATTCAAAGATCTTTAGGTATTCCGTCGGCTGTTTAGACAACTTGTCGGCCAAATCGTCGTCATATTGAGACAATTCATTGACAGATACCTCACACCAGAACTGATCCAAATTGTATCGATCTTTCAATTGATTCCGATATTTGTATTGAAAGTCTCCGCTATTGTATTGACGCAAAAACTCTTTGAAACGCCTTTTAATGATATTTGTGTTGACACCACTTGAGTTCAAATTTGATTCCTCGTTAGATAATAGGTTCTCATTGAAGAAAACTCCCAAATCATCAAAACCTGCCATTAATTCAGTTTTAAATCAATTGGTTTTGTCTTTAAATGACTTAAAAACAGTTTTTTGTTAGACTTTGAAAGTCTTTAACATTAAAAGGACGACAAAAACGCGGGAATTGTTTGACTCCTCCTTTGAATCATGTTTTGCAAAAAGAGATCATTTTGTGTGACTTTTATTCATTAGTTAAGCCTTTTATGCAATGGTTTCAATACATTGCGTTTCTATTCACATAAATATTGATTCAATATTTTTGCCTCAATTTTGAAGCCTTTCATTTGATTGATGAGAATTGAACTAAACAAGCAGTTCTATGATTGTTATGAGCTAGCTTATGTTTATACTTTTATCTTATATTATTAAAGTTAATTAAATTTTATTTTTAAAACTTTTTAGGAATTTTTTAGACCATAAAAACATTAAATTCTGATTATTTTGAGGGAATTTCTCTAAATATTCAAGATTATACTGAACGAGATAATGTATTGATGTTATTCGAGTGTTTATGAAATTGAAACTTGCAAAACTCATTGTCAAGTATTGGGAAAGTATTGGGAAATACTGTTTATAGTTTAGAAAATTCCGTAACGTTTGATATTATGGGAAAACCATTGAAATAATTGAAAGACAGACTACAGATACGCATCTGTGTTGAACTGAACGCAAAATGAACTTGGTCCATTTCCTCCTGTATGTGTGTGTTGAGCCATTCAGGGAAAACCTCAAATAAATTATAATAAAAACTAATTTTATTCTCAGATAAGTGACTAAAAATATCCCTAAAGACACCGAATTTGCGATAACTGATAAGTAATGTGATCATGGTCATCAATGACACCCAGAAAAGTCTTTTAATTCTCGATAATAAACGCACGAAAAGAACAGGTGTTATACTAAAACACAATAATAATTATTGCGGAGAAATGTTTGACAAAACTTCGTGTTTGCCTTCAATTATGTTTAAAACAGTGTTCACACAATTTGCAAGTTTAGAATTCTTTTGAAAAAAACGGGGAAAACTGTTTTTTTCAAAATAGATAAGAGTTTTGAATAGTTTTGCGAAACAAAAATTAGAAAAATATTTGAATGTTTTGAAAATCATTGAATATCGGATCAGATAAAACATGTTATCGAAAGATGTCCGCAATTTTGCATTAAAGTAGGTTTCGGTTGAAAAGTTGGAAAAACCCCACTTCAGGATCATTTCAAGATATGGAATTGGGTGCAGACATACTGTTACAGCCATAGAGGGATAGGACAGGAGAGGGCTGTCAGACAATCCCTCCCGTCATTCGTTAGTGTTTTGGGATTGGATGGGATGGCAGGTCAGGCACAGGCACAGCACTGGCAGCAGAAACACTGTATTTATTTAGTGAGCGCAGGAATAGCAGGGTTTTCCCCACGTAAAATACACGTTCATATAATTTTCTATCCCTATTCTCTTTCATTAATACCTTTCTCATCAGTTTTTAACAATTTTGATGGCGTTTCTCAACTTTAAGGCAAAACCTAACCATTAGTTTCGATATTTGTTTTTATTTAATATTGCATTAGTTTTTAGCCTTCAGTTCAATACATTTATTGTTGTTTTATAAAAAATTTTGAACAAATATTTTATTGCAATTATATTTTTTATCAACTTTTTCTCATCCGTCGACTCATTATTATTCATCACTTCTTCTTAGTATCGGTACTAAGTCTTGAGTGTCTGTCACCTCACGAGTCATAACCACTCATTATATGTGTTTTGAACCTTTGGTTCAGTCATACGATTCGTCACAACAAGAAGTGTTTCATTACTTCACTAGAGTTTCGTCCAAATGGTTGAACACTCGCTTCAATTCAAATCAATTATTATTTATTTTATTTAATTTTTAAATACATTTCGCGAAATGTTTTGACATTTATTTTAAACATAAATATTGTTTCCGACAAATACTCGACAAATAACTAAACAAATGTCAGACAATCGGTCAAAACGTTCTCAACTGAAAGAACACCACAATTGGAATATTCCTCCGAATATGGATACGAGTGGTGCCCACACAAAGTCAAAGGGATCGGACATGGATTCGCTCTTTGACTCGGGATATGATTCTCAAACAGTGAGCAAAACATCCATCGATTTGGAGACAGAATTCGAGCAAAAAATGTCGCTTTCGATCAGTGATTGTCAACCAATTGTTCCAAACAAGAAGTTTGAGTCCAAGAAGTGGACCGATTCCGGTCTCGGTATTACTGATTCTGGACTCCATATCGAAGAAGAGTTCTCTGACCAGAAAACAGAAAAGGATTTCAGCAAAAGAATTGATTCCAAATCAATTGGAGTACTTCGAGAGGCCTTTGATCCGGATCAGGACGGGGACACTTACCTTCACCTATCAATAATTGAGGGACTGCCTGACCTGTCTTACGCTCTCATACGTATTGTTCCGGATCCTGATTTTCTTGATATCGTCAATCATTTATTTCAAGTAAGCATTCATTTGAATACTTATCAAAAAAAAAAATTTTATTTTTCATTCAAAACCCAAATAAGGATTTCTTTAAGATTTTATTTTAATTGAAGTTTTTCTTTGAAATGAATTTCTATTAAAATAGAGAAAAACCTCAAAACTATAATACAATCTAACGATTAATTTATATGTAATTTAGAGTCCTTTACATTTGGCTGCACTGACCCGACAGCCACAAGTAGTTCGACGACTGATCATAAGCGGAGCGACCGTTGACTTACGTGACAGACACGGAAATACTGCACTTCATATCGCCTGCGCTCAGTCAGACTTAGAGACTGTTTATGAAATATTAGCGCCAATATCACAGAAAGATGTGATAGCCGTACAAAAAATGGTTAACTACCCGATCGGTGCTCAACGACTGCCCAACGAGTTCTTAGAACTTCGCAATTATGAAGGTTTGGACCTATTTTTAATTTTTTGTTACCTTTCCTTTTATTTTGCAAACAAACAACTTTTCTTTCAAATTATGTTTTGATTGAAAATTATTCAATTTTTTTTTTCATTGAATTTAATTCTCTTTAGTTTTCTTTTGAATTTCTAAACAAATGTTTTGAGAAAAATATGTTTTTCTTAAAATTATTTTTCGCATTGAAATGAAAATAGGATTTTGAAGTTTGAACTCAATTTTCATTAACTTTTAGCTATTTTTTAGTTTCATTTCTGGTTTTTCACACTTTTTTGATCAAACAACAGATTATTTGTTATGTAATTCAAGACCAGATTTTTTATTAATGTTTTTCTCATAAATACTAAAATTTAATGATCGAAGCGATGGTCTACTGACCCAAAAAATGTGTTAAAAAGCAAAAGCAAACCAAAACCAACTAAAAACTCAATCAACTCATGTAAAGGAGTTTAGGAATTAAGGCCTGAACTGAATGGCAAACCAATGAAGACTCGATTGTTTAGTTGTTTTGGGTTTTCCACAAAAGTTTTTTTTTCCGAATAACGTTTTTCTAGTTATTGGTATTGAAATATGAAATTCAAGTTTTGTTATTAACTCTGATTTCTTTGCCTTCGTATAAATTAAGAGCATTTATATTAACTAATAATAAGTTTGACTCAAAATCACTTAAAATTGTTTATTAGTTTTCAATTAGTTTCTGAAATTTTGGAAATTTTTTATTTAGTTAATGACCCGTTTGACAGGTTTTCCACAGATTTTCATTGATTTTCAAGAATTTTGCCTAATTTTTAGCCCAACTTTTCCCAAAAATTGGTAATTCAAACATCAGTTTAGATTCAATTAAATAAATGTTTTCTGAAAAGAATGATAAGACAAAAGAGATGGTAATCTTGGGAAAAGCCGTCGAAAATCTCTCAATTTGTTCCCCATTAGGACTTCGCTTATCTAAAATATTTTCCCTCAAATAATTCAATAGAAAATCCTGTAATTAAATCCAGATTTTATTTCTATGATTTCCCAAAATATAATTATCAAGATTCATTTACTTTTATTTTATTTGATAAACGTATCACACGATAGACCAAGAATTGAGTTTAAACAACAATTGACTCACAATTGACTCACAAACTCGAGTTACTTCTCTAAAAGCAATTATCGGTCAAATATTTTATGCCAAGTACTGAATCATTTAAAAATCGGTGGTTCCCCTCCTCTGACAGTTTCTTTTAGCTTTAAATGTATTAAAAATATTTCCCCTTTTATTCCCCATTTACGTAATCATGGTATACGTGAAGGCCTGGAAGGCATTCCAAGTGTTCAACACTTTTCAGTTCAGTTTTATTACTGGTTTGTACTTAAATGAAAAAATTGAAGGTAACCAAAGGCCCGACTCTCATACCATTTCAAATACATTTCTATTTCTAACACTGAATTTCAGTCAAGTTGTGTGTCTTTTGGGGAATCCCTTCCGTTGCAGAGATTCTAATCGTTTTCATTTTATTTCTAGTATTGAATCCTTTGATTCTTTTGCCTCAAGATATTTGTATTTCTCATTAAACCATTGATTTCACCCTCAATACTGACCTTAAGAATTCTCAATTAGATATCTTTAATATTATTCAGCATTTTCTGCACTTCTTTTCGTCAATTCGTAACATTTTTATCGCTTTTTTTCACAAAAACTTTTAATTTCTTAGTATTTATTTGACGTAAGACTTAAGACTTGTTTTGTTTTTCTCTCTTTTGGTTTTTTTCACTAAAATAAGGAATTTTTTGTGATTTACTTATTATTCAATTCTACTCAAAGTTGTAAACATTTTATGGAAAATCCTCAGGTCTTAAGATCTTGATTTTGATAGGAGTATATTGAACCATGGCTAATTTTTAATACCCATTTTACAAATTTTTATGAGTACTAAAAATTGAATGAAATATAAAATGTAGTAATAATTACTATCAAGTCTTGAAATCTTTTAATACAAGTTATTAATCGAATAAATTATTATAAATAAAAGTTTGGGTGAATCATAAGTTAGGCGACATTGATCAAGTTAATTTTTTGTTAGTCTACTTGATTCATATCTTTATACCTTGATACCTTTCAAATGAAATAGAGTTCAAATAATTCTTATTTTTTTTAAATGTTTTATTCGGGAATTTTGAGATCCATTCAGTTTTTCCCCTTTTATTCTGAGAATTGACTCATATTTTCATTAAAATTCTTAACTTTTTTAATATTTATATAAATCTGGAGATAATCTCATTTACATAAGATTTCACTTCAAAACAATTTCATCGAATTAATTATTTTCTTAAATTTCAATCAAAAGGCGAAACATGTCTTCATTTGGCCGCTTATAACAAGAATAAGAATATAATTGAGGCTCTATTCAAAAGTGGCGCCGATATTAACGCACAGGTAGTTATATAACTATAATTTTGTTCAATCGATTTGTTTTACATTAGATTTTGTTTGAATAATAGGAAGGAAAGAGCGGCAAA
Organism: Tectocepheus velatus; assembly: GCA_034700625.1. NCBI lineage: Eukaryota > Metazoa > Arthropoda > Arachnida > Sarcoptiformes > Tectocepheidae > Tectocepheus > Tectocepheus velatus. Next base: position 48,665 of record JAQIXV010000015.1, on the reverse strand, counting down.
AGTATTCTTCACTGGTCTGTCGAAACACAAAATCTAGATTTGGTCCAGTTTTTGGTCAATCGTTGCAAAGCGGACGTCAATGTGCGGTCTTATGCGGGCCACACACCCCTCCACATGGCGTGGATGCTATCCGCCAATCATTCAAATAGTAAATTAAAATCAATAATAAAATATTTGCGCGAATGTGGAGCAGAGCCGTCACAACCGCCGGACAGTGACAGCGAATCCGATTCGACTTCGGATGAGGACTGACTATCAGTCTTCAGAATGCATTGAATTTCTATAAATTGGGAATCACTGCATACAAACTGATTGTACAAAAAATTCATTCAAATTATAATTATTTTTACTAAAATTCAAATAATTTTTTTCTCATTTCTATATATTTTTAAAATCAATTTTTCGTTTTATGGAAAACTCATAATTAGATTAAATTTTTTCCTCATTTTTTCAAAGAATTTAAGGAATCGCTTGAATTGTATTTTAAAAACTTTTATTTATTTGCTTTTTTCAGAGACTTATCGGTTAATAAAAAAATATTTTTAACTAATTTATCGTTTTATTGAAATTTTGTAAAGAAATTGATATTTTAATGTGGAATCAAATGTCTATAATAAATATCAAATGTCGGTAAACCTGTCGATTGAATCCCTGGTCACTCTGTTGACAAAATTCATAGTAAGTATTCTCTTTATGAAAGAAAATTGAATTCTTCGCAAAATATTTGATAAAACTTTGAGATTAGATAAGAATAAAAGTGTTGTTTATTTTATTTAACGTCAGAACAACATATGACTACCGACTCTTTGGATTAGTTTTCACTTAAAACCATATTTTATAATAAATTAATTACACGTTTATTATTGAATATATCTAAAATATTGTCATTGTTTTAAGAGTTTAAAAAGTTTTTAGTGACTAATAGTTTCAAATAAATATTAAAATGAGTTTAGAAAACAAGAATTTACTAATAATTCAAACGGAATGCTAAGGAATAACTTGGAAACGATATGTGAATAATGTTTTTTCAAATCAACAAATGATGAGATTTTGTGCGAAAACTTGACTCGATTTCAGGGAAATGAGAATCACTTTTGATTAGCAAAGAGTTGAGAGAAACTGTAAATTAAAAATAAAAACTCAAATCCTTTGTTGGCTTTGCTCTCAATTCATATGAAAAACAATAGTCTTTGAAGTCTTCACAAAAACCGTTAAAAACATTTGATTTTCATTTAATTTTCTATCAATTAATTAATTATCTGAAGAAACAAATGCCTCGAAGAAGAGATAAACCGATTTCAATACCTATTTCTTCATTCGAGACAATAGCCGAGAGGACTAAATCGGGAAATAGGAGACAATCAAAACCTCCGCAAAGGTTTGAGTTTGAAGACCAATACTTCCCGAAACTAACCATCAAAAGGGAAAAGACATTCAATCATTCCGTTGATTACCAATACTTAAACCAAGACATGGGATCAATTCCTTTACCGAAACCCAAAAGAAAATATCAGCGAAGAAATGGTTTGAATATAAAGAAGGAAAAGCTCTCCTCTTCTGCCGATTATGTATTAAATCCACGAATTGGTATCAATTGTGATGAATATGTCACTAAAGATCTGAATGCAAATCGATATAATGTCTGCGGATCTAATGTCTCGACATCAACGCCAAAGTCATTAGATGTGAGAAGAGATCCACAGATTCCTCACTTAATGGCGTTTAATGGCGACACTCATCACATGCCATCATTTCCACCCAAATTGGTTCCAATCGACGAAAGCGATACAGAGATCGAGTCGTTTGAGGAAATACCTCCGCCGCCGACTCTTATGCCGGTCTACGAAATCAACGACATCGACGACTACCACCAAAATAGCGATTATGTTGTGATTGAAAAATGCAAAAAGTCTTTGAACCGAAACCCATTGAACGGCAAAACATTATTTGAATTTGAGTTAAATAAGACAAACAGAGAATTAGAAGATTTGCGCAAAAAGTTTGCACTCAATTTGGCTGAAATCCAACGACAAAAAGAGGACAACAATCGCATCAAAGAAGACAATAAACGACTCAAAGAAGAAGTGAATAAATTGAAGCAAAAAGAAATTGAAGTCAATTCTAATCATAAGACAAAAATAGTTGAACTAAAGCGGAAACACTGGTGCAGTGTTTGCCTACAAGAAGCCCAATACTATTGCTGTTGGATCGGATCCTACTGTTCCGATGAGTGCCAGAAAGTCCATTGGAAACAGTCTCACAAACAGCTCTGCAGAAGACATCTCAACTGAAGATAACTTCACTTCAAAACACATTCTTCTATACTTCCATTCAATTAATATTCCGAAGACTTTTGTATATTTTTTTATCATTTAATACAAAATCTATTGATTCTATTCCAGTATTTATATGACATTTAGTATCAATTTTGACATAAGTTTAACATTTTGTTTACTTTTTCTATTAATTTCTGATTAAATCAAATTTTTGTCTCAAAATTTTTATTGAAAGCAAATCAAGATTTATGAGAGGAATGGGAGGAACGTTGACTTCTTTAGGCAACAATTTCTCATTTGTTTGGAAATTTATTCCGGGATTTCCAAAGTCTAGGGGAGAGCTTAAGAGGTATTTACCTCTGATGTCGATCTCATCGCTATTTCGTGTCTTAAATGTCTATTAACTGAATCATTGAATCGGAAGAAATTGATTCACTTTTTCTTAATTTTTTCTTTAATTAAAAATTCTTTTGAAAAGTTAATAGTCTTTTGAATTTCCCAATGATTTTGATTTGAATTTGTTTTGAGGCGAATAACTCTAAGAGAAGACAAAAGCCTATAATAAAAACAAAATTCCAATGAATAGGTTCAGTGATGGGATATTCCTTTGGGTTCAAGGCTTTCTAAACTCCAAAGAAAAGAATCTTGCTCAATTGCTCAATTGCTTTACAGTGCCAGTCGTCACGACCATAAAACTTGAATAAATTTCTTTCTTGTTATGGAGTGTCTGGTATGTGGGCGTCGGCTGTCAATGGATCGCACTATTGATTGCTATTAAATATTTCAGTTTTTTATTTTTATATTTTAAGGATTTGTCTCAATTACCACAATTATCTTGATCAATTATCACAAATTATTCTGGAATTAATTTTAAACTGAATGACCAAGATGTTTCTAATATAATGCATAAATTTTAGTGAAAACATACTAGTTTAGGACTTATTGATCAATATCCTTGGTCAATATCCTTGGTCATCTCATTTATTGAATTGACTGAATTGGCGCATATTTATGAGGGTTTAAAGTGTTTGTCGAGTGATGGCAGTAATGGATGTTATGGTCTGTCGTCTCAATTGTTTGAGGTATGAGTTTGAGCGCCAATGCGTGCGTTTGAGTCAATCACTGAATCAAATGCTATACTCTTTTCACTGCTTTTATTGCGTTCATTGAATCACTTAATTGTATTTAATTAATAAAATCGTTTGAAATCCAATCATTTTATCCGTTGTTTCGATTTAATCGACGATTGAATTGAAGTCAAACTAAAAAATGTAAGTATTTTATGGTTTTTGTAAAACAATTTGTAAATTATTTTGATTTGAAACTGAGTTTGGATTTTGTTTTCTCAGAAAAAAAATTATTTATTTCATTGAATGAGTGCTTCGTTTGGTTTCTGATTATTTGTGAAGAGATTTGAAGCAATGCTTTGAATATTTTAGACAAAAGTCAGACATTTTTATCGTTCGCTTTCATACTTATCATCACTTTTGCTGTTATTGTCGAACAACTGTTCCAAAGAAATGCCACTTTTGGGTAAAGAGCCGTTCATTAAACATCAATTGCCAGAACATATATCACCCGAAGAACAAGTGTTCGTCTGTAAGGCCACTAATGAAGCCTTCCTTACATACGAGTAATTGATTTTATATTTTTTTTAATTATAATTTATTTCTAAACAATATTTTTGTTTATTTCAGTCAATTCTTTGAGCGTCAGATCCTGTGCTCATCGATGGTATGGACCTGTTGTGTGACCAATAGGACGGGCCTCACATATGAAGAGGCGGTCCAATCGGAACGTAATGCCATCGATATATTGAACTCATTTCCGATGGGACTCCAGATTCCGATTCTTTATTTAATGAATTATATAAATGAGTCTAAAATCGGTTCAATTGTTGACTCGATTTACAGTTTTATCTCAAATCGATATTTTATTGCCGAAGAAATTGAGATAATTATTAACTCAAAGCGGTATTCAATTTAACTCTAATATTAAATTTGACTCTAATTTTATTTTTTAATTGTTTAGTAAAATAAGTGGAAAAGTGTTTCGAGTGATTCCCCCATCGATTAAAGAGACCCAAAAAGACGGCCATAATATCGATCCAAAGCTTTTCAAATACGAGATAATAGACGCCAACAAAGAGCGACAAATTTTAAGCCCTGAGCGGATAACTCGAGGGAAAGGGGTTCTGAGTAAAGATAGGATAAGACTATTCCTTAAACAACACTTGACTGCAGACAAACGTTTTCAACCGATGACTGTTAGGCCTTCCTCTCGAAAAAGGTTTGGCTTAAATGTCCTCAATTGGGATCAGATATTCGCCGGACCGGAACCCTTCTTTGAGGGACAAACTCCTAGTCTTGAGTCAATGCCGAGCACTTCCAGTGATAAACAAAAGCCGATTAAAAACAACAAAAACTCTTCGAGTGATTCAAAGAGTGGTTCGAAGAATAATACGATTGAAGACAAACAGAAGATCAAAGAAAACGAAAAATTAGAGAAATTGTCGCAAAAAGAGAGAGAAAAAGAACTGAAGAAAGAGTGGAATACAAAGAGGGATGACTTGGCCTGTGATGACTTGAAACCACTGCCAGAACCGGTGCCTCTCAAATGCAAAATACCAGTCGAACTCTTCTCCGACACCATATTTGTTATGGAATTCGTTCATAACTTTAAAGAATTAATTGATTTGAAGAGTATTTTTCCGATGGGATTATCTATTGAACTGATGGAACAAATTCTGTTCGACGTCGACATCGATGGCCCGTTCGCTGATCTCATAAAAGTATTGCTGACAACAAATTTCGCTCTTCTTGAAGACCAGGACACAAATCAGTCAAATGAAAGGGAAGAGAGTAGTGATGATGAGGACAGACATCAAGAGGAGGAACGGACTGATAAGTACTTAAGTGCTGACCTCTCGAGTGGGGAACCGTCTGAACAGAAGAATCCGATTTATTACTACAATTGGATTCAAAGCCATTTTGGGGACAAATTCTCGAAAATACCTTTAAATGCATTTTCAATAACCGAAGTGTTGCGCCTATATTTGCTGTCGTCCGGCGGCGGACCCGAACCCAAATCGAAATATCGAGGACTCTATCACTCGCGAGAAGATCCGGGCATTGAATTTGTCGAACAAAACAAACATATTTTGGAAAAATTAGAATTCGATTCTGTCTTTGATTTGAAACCCGAAGAAAGACTCAAAATGTTTGAGGTTTTAATTCATCAGTTATTGACTTATTATGACTTCCGCTACAAAATAGATGACTCTTTTGATGAGATGACAAAACTTAGGAAAAAGATTCGCGACATTCAAATAGAGTTCAATAAATGGGTGAAAGACAACAAACCGGTGAAAAAAGAGGTTCAAAATGAGAGCCAAAAGTCTAACGCATCGAATGTCACATCAGTTTCGATGACCGAAGAGTTAAATGAATTTAATAGAGAAAAGACTCTCAAAGAAGAAGAAAAATTCAGAAGTTTTGATGAAATCCGTTCAGAAATACTTAGGTTTCAGTCGTGTTATGGCCTCAAACCTATTGGTATCGATCGGGCGTTTCGAAAGTATTGGATCCTTCAATCACTTCCCGGTCTTTTCGTTGAACATCCAAAACCTGACACCAGGTATACGACGACACCATACGGTCCCTGTCTTTTAGAGCCGACTCCTATCAAAACATTCGAAACAAATTGTTTAGAAGACACCCCTCACAGAGACGACAGTTCGACGACGAGTGACAAAGAAAATGAATCATACGGTGTGTCCGTCAGTGGTCGGGAAGACATGACAGACGATAAACTTAGGAAAAGTCAATCAAATCAATTGTCGCGTTTCGACAGATGTACGGCAAACATAACGACATGTGCTGTTCACGGATTGACCACTTCTGGTCGACCACATGAATGGGCTTTTTATTACTCGACCGAAGACTTAACTTCATTAACAAAAAGTCTTAACGGACGCGGTTTTCGTGAAAGTGAACTCATATTCTCATTAAATAGAGACAAAAATGTAATCTTAGAGAATATAAACAGATGTCAACCCTATAAGTTGAACACTGATATACCGGCGCCCGAAGCGCGTCGATCCCAACGACTCCAAGAGGTGTTTCACTCACGTAAACGGAAACAGTCTTATTCTCGTTTGACATTCAGTGAGACGTTTGCGACAAACCTTAAGGAAGACTTAATTATTTTGGAGGAAAAACTCTTCGCCGCCAGTCTTGCCGTCGGAACAGATTCGTCACGAAATGAATGGCGAAAAAGTGTTGAGAGAGAGACTCACGACAAACAAGAATTGATCCAAAATATAAGTAAAGCTATTCTCGATTTGAAACAAAGCATACGAACGATGTGTTTGTCTCCACCTTTGAGTGAAGACAACTGTTTTCAGAATTGGTGTCAGAGTTTATGTGAGAGTAAAAGTCTTTCCCAACTTTGCTTTCATTTGTCTTTTCTCGACGATTGCATAAAGTGGTCGAAGTCTGCGCGGGAGGCCTACTGTAAGATATGTCGTCGCAAATATGACGCTCAGAATATGTTACTCTGCGATCAGTGCAATAGAGGACATCATATTTATTGTCTGCAGCCCTCACTTGACTCAATTCCAATGGGAGAGTGGTTTTGTCCGGACTGTAGCCCTAAATTCAAACCCCAAACGCCTAAAAAAGACAAAACAAAATTCGTTTACGAAAGTGATTACAACTCCAGTGATGAAGACATGGATGACAACGAATCTGATCCCGAATCGGAGATCGTCGAGTCGTCACAGAAAAAGTCAAAGAGCCGTTCGACAACTCCTTCGCAAGACGTGGATATCTGTGCGCACTGTCGACAAATGAGTTCAGATGTTCAGCTCTCGTGCGCTAAATGTGGTCTAAACTATCACTCGGATTGCGTTAATGTCAAGAGAGTCACACGAAGTGATTGGTTTTGTCCAAAATGTTCGACCAATAAATCAGATCAAAAGCGAAAACAATATATGATTGACATCGATATCAGTGACGACTCACAGTCTTATGACTCAAACAATTCGTATAAAACCCATAAAAAGAGTCGATATTCACAGGATTTCGATTATATCAACAAAAGAGAAGTCGATGACGAAGAAGAAGAAGAGACAATAACAGTGAACACCAGTTCCAGACGTCGTTTAGACAGAAAAACGTCGTCAAGAGTTGGTAAAAGTCTCTCGGATTTTGATTTTAGTTTATGTGACGCTATTCTGAAGAAACTTCAGAAGCATTCGGACGGTTGGCTTTTTATGAGTCGTCCCAATCAGGTATTCATTTCTAAATAAAAGGAAAGCCTTTATTTGAATATTTTATGTTTTAGGCCCCGAATTACAATAAAGTAATCAAACAATACATAGATTTCGGACAATTGGTCTCAAAGCTAAACAATGGAGACTACACATCAAATGTCCACTTCTTTCGCGACGTAACATATATTTTGTTATTTATTTGAATTTTTTCTAAAATTAGTTTTGAATTATAGGTATTATTGATGTTAAGTAACGCCACGTTTTACAATCAAATCGATTCAGAAGAATATAAATCGTGTCAATCGTTGGCTCAGTATTTCCAAACACTTCTCGAGGAATATGGAATCGATATCAACAACTACTCGAACCTCAAGTTATGAGCAGACAATTGAAGCCTTTATTTATTCATTTAATCAAATATTTCTGTTTTTGAAATCAATATAATATCAATATATAACTCTTTTGTGGCTTTTATTTGCGATAACTTTCAGTTAGAGTCATATTATTTTTTAAATACAATTCAAATTAGTATTAGATTTGAAACAAAAATTTGTAAATAATATATATTTTAGTGTCTTTTTAAGCTATTAGTGGTTTAGTTATTCAATTAAATGATTGTTTTAAAAAATGGTCACAAAAATAATTATTATTGACAATAAAACTCTTAACACAATTGAGTTTCGATTATTTAATGAAAAAATTTTGTGAAAAACAACTATTTATTGAAATTTACGACAAAATTATGAAATAATTGTCTTAAATAGGTTTTGGTTTAACACTAAGGAAACCACTGGTATTGGAGAAGTACTTAGCGTTCGCTTCATTGACTTTAGTTTCCGCCGCCTGAGGGTTGACTATCTCCAGGCCCTGCAGTGGAGTGAAGGCAACACTCGAAGCCGTTCCCGAAACGGCGCGTTTCACTGTAGTACTGCCGCCATATGTCTGTTGTTTTTGTAGATTCTTGTGTAGAGTCTTAGATATTCTGACTTTTGTCTTCTCGTCAACAGTGGGTCCCCTAATCCTACCGGTGCCCGATTTGCCCATTTGTCCGGTAGTGAACCCCAAGTCGTTTTGATAGGCGTCGTCTTCTATGTCTCCAAAAGTCATTCTATTCGCCTGTTTTCGCAAATCAGTGATAACGAGCCGTTCCTTCAATTTTCGGATCCGTTTTCCGCCCCTTTTCTTCTGCGGCTGATCTATAGGTGCGGCCAATGGTTTGACAGTCTTAACGGGAGGCGGTTCCTGAAGTTTATCCAATTGTCGCTCAATTTTTTCGCGAAACTGTCGGCCAATAGACCCGTCGGTTGCCGCGTGAGAGGCGTCAACTCTGGCCGCTATCGTACACTTGTTGGCCACGAGTCGGGCCGCTTTGCGCCTGAGATCAAAGGGAGCCGTTTGGACCAAATCGGTGTAGAAGACGAACCCCGTGTGAGGCATCATCGCTGTCGACGAGAAACCACTTAAAGACTTTCGTTGAGAGCCCAACACTTCCAGATTACAGGACGGCATCTTCGATAGGCTGGTCAGACCACCCGCCAGTCCCATCAGTTTGGCGGCAATGGAAGCGCCGGCAATGGCCGACAGATTGGGAGCGATGAACGACATCCGCGATTCAACGAATTCGTAAATCTTTTGCTTATAATTATTCAATTGAATGGCAATATCGCAGCCCTCGTGAATGTAATTCAGTTCTTCTTCAGTCAGAGCCAATCCCTGAGTAGTGGAAGCAGTGACCGACACAACCATAATAGTTGCCTGAGTGAGGAATTCCTGCAACTTTTCATTAGTCTTCGCTTTGTCCAAATCATTGCCCAACTCTTTAACAGTCATCATATACTCGAAAGCCGACGGAACTAATGATTCCAATTCTGGGAATCTCTTCGCGTACTTATCTCTAACAAACTTATGGATAACTGTAATGTCATTATCGATAGCGACGGCCATATTGTTGGCGTCGACTATCAATTTGTACTCCGGATGTGATTCAACCGGTCCATCGATTTGACACTTTTTGAACGAAAGTTCTTTTATTTGTTTGGCTTTTATTTCATTCATAACTCGCGTCAGTTCTTCACTATCTATAAGATTAGCCAAACTTTTGACAGAAGTGTAAACCGAAGCACTGTTTTGGTCGTCGGTTTCCATCGGCGTATCGCCGGACACACCGACGGCAGACCCGTTCGGTATAGCTGTGAGTCCACTGTCATCGACGTCGTCGTCATCGCCCTCCAAGTCAGCCAACAGTTCATCGGCTAAAGACATCTTAAAGTCTTCGGTAATGAAAAGATAATTGAGTTTTAAAACGATTTAAAAGCGATTTGTTTTTCGCAAACCATTTGTTTGAAAAGTGTTTTAAACGATTCAAACATTACGTTAAGAAATCAAACAAATCTATTGAAGGATCAAATCTTCAGTTATTGACCATCGATGACACTTTCGATCTCTAATTTGAAGAATATATTAATTTATTTGTTAATCGATGTCTTAAATCAATAATTTTTATCTGATCTCAAATTTTCTTCATTTAATCAAATATTGATTTTGAAGACGTTTTTGACTTTCAATTCATTTGTTTAAATGTTTTGTATTTTAATCTTTGAATCAAAAAATTATTTCAATTTATGTTTAAATCAAATATTTTTGACATAATTTCAAATAATCTTTTGTTTAATGTCTGAAAAATTTTAAGTGATTTTATCCATCAATCGATTGGACAATAAGTAATGGAAATGGAAGTGGAGGACGAAGTGGAGGACGAAGTTCTCGAAGAAGTTGACGTTTATCTCAATCGAAGTGTTTCATCAAATCTCCATATATTTCAGTATTGGACACAAAACTCACCGATTGCTGACCAGACGGACACTACAGTGAAGGCGAGACCTAATTATAAGATATTTGAAATCGAAACCAATTTCGACACAAAGAGTAAAAATTTTGATCAAAAAAAAAGTGAATTATTCGGACGTTTTTTAGAAGAAAATGAATTAAAATCTGATCCAAAGAAGACAAAGACATTTGGAAGCACTCGACTCGAGAAACAAGTGTTGAAGTCAACAGAAATGAAGCCAAGACTCGGACAGTATTGTGTGGCAGTCCTTCGCAATGACTGTCAAGAACTACATCTAAATCCGATTCAATCTGTGATCCAATTTAAGCCAAAACTCAATTATTTAGACAATAAAAGCCCTGAAATCACTTCTAGTAAATCAAAGTCAGGTTCAAAAGAGGATGAGTCAGACGGAGGTATGTCCTCTCAGGACGAGGCAGACATTCAGACCATAACTATGCGGTTCGCGGGACCCGATGAAGACAAACAACGAAAAGCAAGAGAAAGATCTTTCGCTTATTTACAGCAAAAGTTGGCTAAAGATGAATGGATTCCAATTAATTGTCACACAATTGACAGCAATTTGTCTTCAGAAAAGAGAATGTCTTTAATATATAGTTCTCCACAAAGTAATGACAATAGCGATGAAGAATTGATTTGATTTATCGTTTGATTTAGTGCTCAATAATTCAAATAAATGAATATTTTCTTTAAATTTCATTCAATTTGTTTCAATTTTTTATAATTTTTCTCAGAAATGAACTCAAATCCTATGAATTGTCAGAAAAGTATTGACAAAATTATATCAGAAATCATGAGTCAATCAAATGTAATGTTATTGAGTGAGTCGACCAAAAGTGGACAAAAAGTCAATATTTAGTCATTCAATGATTTTTTAATAATTGCAAAAAATAATTCAAATATTACTCTTTATTTTCAACAAAATTCAGTTTCATATCAATATTTTTTTCCTCTAAATATTGAGTAATTTAATGAAAGTTTTTTTGACTGGAGTTAAAATTATTAGCGAATAAAAATTTATTCATTTGTTTATCATTTTAAAAATTAATGTTAGAAATTAAGACTATACAAACATTATTGAATTAATGTTGCATGTTGCAATTTTTGTTTAACTTTGTTAACAAAAATAATATTTGACTTTCATTTGATTAATTTGCAATTCATTAAAAATTAAATTCTCTCTCTCTCTCTCTCTCTCTCTCTCTCTCTCTCTCTCTCTCTCTCTCTCTCCAAAATATGCGAAAATTGTTAATAAAAATCATAATTCAATACAAAGTAATTCATTTTCAATTCCGACACTTTTGAAGAACTTTTCATTTTATTCAAAATATTATCATTTTTTATGTAATCGAAAGCATAAAAACGTTTCAAATGGTATTCTCATTAGATATTCATATTTTATTGTATAAAAAAAAGATATTTTTTGATTATTTTGAGAAATATTACTTCAAAGGCATATTATAATAGACTGGAAATCGTGTATTCATTCAATAAGTTTTGGTTTGTTTTATGTGTATTCTGTGCAGAATATTCTGCTCCTTATGTCAGCAAACGATTCTGTGTTTTGACGAAAAGATAAAACGAACCAAAAGTCCATTACTTTGAGTGTAATGTTATCTACAAAAATGATTTTGACTCTGATTTTAGTCTCTACTCAACAATTCTTTCCAATAAAATAAGAATCGTTTGAAACGGCTATTCATTTGACATAAGACTCAATTCATTTGTGATTCACAATTGAAATGATATTTTTCACTGCATTTACCGTTAATTTAATGGGAATCTCATCAAAACTGAGTGCTATTAGAGTTGAAAATCCAAATAATCAGAAAATATTGAAAAATTTTATCGAAAATAATGTATAAAATGTGAAAAATTTTAATATAAAAATAATAATCAAAATGTGTTAATACTCTGAGAGAGTGTCAGTCAATGAGTGAAAAGTCATTAGAATTTCATTCAAAACAAATACAAAAACAAATGCTTTTATAGTTTCAAAACAAAACGATAATTGAATGAAATGAAAAAATTATCAAAACATTTGTTTTCATCAATTTTTTGCATTTAAATGAATTTCATTTCATTTTCATCTTTCGTTTAAATTATTTGTGAATATTAATTATGTTTTGGTTTGTGTCCCAAATTGTGGCCCAAATTGTGTCCCAAATCTGAATATCAATGAATTGATTGAATGTTTTGTCGAAAGCAATACTATTTTTAATGAATTAATTAATTGTATTATTCATTGAATTTGTGGTTAATTTAATTGAAAATGAGTTCAAATGAAAGTAATAATTGTTGTCCTGAAGACCGTACGAAGAAACCAAAGAAAGGGTCGTATCCATCGAAACAGCAGCGGTTCGGAGCGGCGCCGTTGGCCTCATTTGAAGACTTGCCGTCCGATGACCAGCAAAGTCCTGATGACGACAATAACGGCGAACAACGCTTTGGATTCAAGAATGTACTCGATTTGGACAGCACTCAGCTCTTGAAGAATGAGGACAACAGTCCGACGCCAACCAATAGTCCAGCGCTGGCTCTGACACCGACTGGAGGTGAGCGCAAAGCCAGTAATACCTCCTCTCAGAATACACTGACTTTAGGTTTGATCTCAAATTGTTTTGTCGTTTATTTTAATTTTAATGATTTTTGATTTACTTAAAGGTCGGAGCGATTCGGCGACTCCGGTCAATGTCAGTAATTCGGCCTCTTTTTCGTCTCTCAAAGCGGAGAGTAGTGACCAAAATAGAGGTCAATCTAAGGGATCGCATAACGCATTGCTAACAGTCTGTGATCCAAACGATAAGTCCCCGACACCGGAGACAAAGAGGAAGAGTTCGTGGACTGACATCTTCTTTCCCGGAAGGAGTCGAAGCAAATCGACGTCAAGTTCTCCGCGAAAGAGTCCAACGGAACGCAAGAAAAGCGTTTTCGCAAAGTTTATGGGTTTCGGCAAAAAGTCGCCGACAAAAGACCTGACGTCACCCGAAACTCAAAGTCGTGAGGTCTCAGCCGTCGAGTCTTCAGACACTCCACGCGTTTCTGTGACAGACACGAGTGATAACGGACCGCACGAAGAGCTGATGATCCACTCACCCACTAATGGTCCAAAAGCTTCAGAACAGGACATACTCGGTATCTTAGAAGCCGCGCACTCGCAGATGGATAGGACACCCGTCGAAGACTCCGGTCAAACGATTCCAATGCCTTTACCGCCACTTAATTTGCGAAAGAAATTGAAGCGAAGAGAGTCAACAATCGATGACGATGTCCAGAGTCTACCAGAAGTACTTCCGAGCAGTCGATCCAAAGAATTGTTCCAAATTGGATGCAATGATAATATGAATACCGAAACAGTTGTCGTTCAGATCGAGTCATATACAGATCGCGACAACTCTTCCGAATCCGAAATGGGTTTCGACGAAAACAAACTGAAGGCTAAGAAAAAGAGCGGAACGGATGGCAAAAGTGATTCCGAAAGCGAAGTTGATTTTGAAGCTCAGACTCTATTGACTCAGGACTCCATCGATTACGAGGAAACGTCTTTAAGTGAATCGTTTGCAGCAAATGTCGCAAATTTAATGAGTTCTTCACAATCGGCTCCACCGCCAGAAACAGTCAAATCTCCGACTCGTAAGGAAAGACTCGAAGTTCTAACGATTCCTATTGAAAGGCCGCGAAGTACTACTCCCATAAACATCGTTCCTTTGGAGGCCTACATCCGATCGACTTCCATATCCCCGGATCCGAACGTAGAGAAGATAAAGCTCTCCCTTCCGGGCGAACAGTTTACCGCTTCTGCCAGAGCTAAGAGTCCGCGAAAAAGTAATCCTTCGATTTGGTTCGAGTTCTGCGAAAAGGGTCTTCAGAGTCCTCTACAGCGACGCAAACAACGCGCCAACAGTTGCTTCCCAACAATAGAGACACAGCAGAACCCGTTCCCAATATCACCATTCGATGCGTTCGCAGCAAATCCAGCGCTGACTCCATCGCCGGGAAACCTGACGCCAGTGACCCCTTTGGAGGGCTTTAGTGACTCTAAATGGCCCGGTTTTGGTGATAACTTTGTTAACTTCGAGTCTATTCTCTCAACTAATGGCGTAAATGATAGGGAGAGTTGTGAGTGCGAGAGGTGTGAGTGCAACAAATCTAATGCCAATAACAGTGCGTATGAGTCGGACGTCGCCCAAGATTTGAATTCACCGACAGATGAGAGCAATAATACAAATAATAATAATTCAGTGAAAATCACAGAACACGAGTATATGGAGGACCAGCCTCTGGTCAGTCCATGTCATTGTCAGTGCCACAGACGCGCAGACTTTGCCTTAACTCTATGGAAAAGTTCGTCGTTTAACAAACAGGAAAGCATTTCATCGGATATTTCATCGGCTTCTTCACGCCTTATCGGTTCCAGTTCTTCGAATTCCAAATGTTCGCCGACTGACGACTTGATTGAGTCAATCAATTCATGAGTCACTCCTCACAACCCAATGCTCTTTCATTTCTGAAATCGGTTTACAGTTAAACCAATTCATTAATTTTGACCAAAAAATCATTAATTTTATTAATTTTTTCATTTGAATTGAATTGCAATCATTTGTCGCATAAAAATCTCGTCTTTTAGTAAAATTACCTCTTTTTTAGTATTTTGCGAATCATTTATGTCTTAAACAAATGTTTGAGTTATAGAAGTGATCGCATCTCTGATACCATTGTATAGATTGTGTCCATCTATTTGTGATGATTAGACCCGAATCTATGTTATAATGAAATCCTTGTGCCTCCAAAATGCAATCCAACTCTCTATTAGACATCTCATGACATCTCTTCGAAGTGATCATCAATTTGTGGTAAAACTCACTCTTTTTTAATGCAAACATTGAATGCTCTTAAAGACAATTATCAAATCGTTTTATTTGTTGTACGAAAAGCATATAATTTATGTACAAATCAAACGAATTTCTGTCAAAATTTGTCACAATTTTCGGTACTATTCACTAATATATTAGTCAATTCTTGAGATGATATGAAAAAATTACTAAAATTGTTGTTTCAATTGTTATCTCAAGCATTGAATTGACAAAAAATAATCTCAATTTGTCTCAGAATTGACACAAACTTTGCACAAAAATCACAAGAATTTCAGATGAATTATATTATATTAGAGTTAATTATTGTTAAACAAGTTTTAGACTATAAATGTTGTGTTTTCCTATCAATTCTTGATATTAATGAAGAAATTCTTGACTTTTCGCATATCTATTAACTGTTGACCTGAAGTATACGTAGAAATAATTAGCTTTTGGTTTGAATTAATAGAAAACTAAAAATAATTATCGTTTTTAAAATATATATTGAAAGTTGAAACCAATTAATTGAAACCAAATTAATTTTAGTGCCATTCTATTGAAGTTAATTTTAAAACATAAAGAGATTAATAGCCATAAAATATTTGAGCGATTCCTCGCTCTTTAAAGTCTATAAAAGTAAATAATATTTAATGTTATTCTTAGCAAACAATTAATGCAAAAATCACTACATTTTATCAATATTTTCAAGTATTTTGAGTATATTCTGTGCCAACAATTCATTGAGAGCCCGAATATCTCTAGTTTTCAAAGAAAATGATTTTTTTCTTTCAAATCGAGTCACTCCTAATCCAAAACTTATGTTTGAAATTAATATTTAATGAACTGTTGGCTAATTATTAGTGAACTTTAATTATGAATTAAATCTCAAAAACGATATACAAGTCATAAAACAAATTGAGTTTTATTTTTGTTCATAAAAATCGTTAATTGAATCGTTAGTTAGAATAATATGTGACTCAAAAAAAAAATCTCAATTTATTCACAAAAAAAGATTTGTTATTAAAATTTTTAATTTTTATGAATATTTAAACTAAAATCTGATCTCAACTGTTATTCCCAACGAATTTAATTACTATTCATAAGAATTCAAAAAAGAGCGTCAATTGCTCTGACATTGAACTGCATTTTTCTGCAAATTTCTCTTAATTTACCGAAATATTAATGATTTTGTTTAACTTTTTTAAATTTTTTCAATGATTTTAATGTTTATTCAAATGAAAATTAAAGCCCATATACTCAGACTATATGAGAAAATTAGAGAAGACTAACCAAGATTACTAAATACTGATTATTGTATACGAGATTTAAGAAACTTTTTGAAAATTTTTACGATAACAGAATCGATAGGATCCGCAAAAATTGCAAAAATTCTTTCAATACTTTCAATTCAATTATAGTTTTATTCTAAATATGACTCAAAATTTGTGATGAAAAGAGAGTAAATAGAAACCCAATTGTGATCCGATGTGTGGCCACCCCTTTGCACATCACTGTAACGGTAGCCGACATTCCATTCGCGTAAAACTGTTTTATTGTTTCCTACGATCTCTTCAATGAAAGTCTGTTTACTCTCAGAAACGGTCACTTAATTTACTTATTGTTGTTATCAATAATGCGGTTATATTTGTGTTAATCCAGGTCTATGTCGAGCACTGGATATCGTTTTTAGTTTTTCTCTTTAAGAGAATTAATTTGAAGTAAAAAAATACTTCAAATGAATAATCTATTCAATAGTTTAAACATTTATTATCTATTAATTAATTCTTTGAAAATTTCAAATCAATTAATAAAAATATTAATTACGAAAATGTTTGTCAACTTATTTTGTTCAAACCAAATTGAGCAAGAACCTTGAACTTTTTATCTAATTTATGTATTGGTTAGCAAACCTCGCGGGCTATTTTGCCCGATGTTGCCCTTGGACATCTTTGCTCTTTCGCAATACCCTCACAATTGAATGAATTGAACCGATATTTGCTTCTCGTTGTGAAACATCAAATCATGTCATCGCAGATAGTATTTGAATTGTTAATCAAATAAATGATCAAGCTTAGTATATTAAACATTCATCGACAACTGATCAAAATTGACAAGGTAATTGATCGAAAAACATAGAGTGGTTTCAAATTCAAACCAATAGTAACTTTTATTAAACATTTTTTTGTGTTATAAACAAATTGTTAAGCAATTCCTAAAACAAGTTATTGTGCAGAGCAGTGAACAAGAAGTGAACAAGCTCAACTCAATTAAATTCTTTAAGTTCATATCCTATCGTAATTTTTGATGTTTCAGTAGATATGACTCAAGATTTTTGCCTTTATTTAAGTGATTATAAGTTGTTAAACAACTTTATGTTTTAAGACGAAAACAAAAATACAGCGAAAATCTCAAAACAAGGACAGAATAACAGTAAAAGTAATCCCAATTCAATTTAGTAAAGAAGTCTTCATCAAAACCTGTGCCTCAAAAGAGTAAACAAAATATTTTAAGGAATAATTTTTTATAGGAGAGGGTGTGCTCTCCTTAACGATCAACTCATTACATGAATATATCAAACAAATGACAAAATTATTCTTAAGATTTGTTTATTGCCTAAAGTTTTGCCGAAAAACAACTTTTGATTAATTTTGTGTTCATTTAAAAAATGGTTTGAAATGCGTTTTTGCGGTCGACTTAAAAATCTTTGTCTAATAGTGTTTTGTGTCTGTCTTTCAATCGTTTATTTCATTTTCAAATCAAATAAAGTTTCGATTGATTTCAACGAAACCCAAATAACTGATCAATCGTTTGATAGTTTAAATATAAATCAAATCGATGTCAAGAGTAGTGAAACTCCTAAATGGAAAGTAACTTCCGATGGTACTGTGATTCACCAAGGCAATTTCACTGATCAATCTTTCAGACGCATATCTTTTATCATAAATGAAATTAATATTTGCGAACATTTTTCTGAAAATACCTCAAAATTATTGATAATCATTGAATCGGAAGCAATCAATTTTGAGAGGCGAGAGGCTATCCGAGAGACGTGGGCTCAACAGTCACTACAGAAAAGTCTTAATTTCATAATTGTTTTCTTACTTGGATTACATCATAACGAACACCAAAGGCTTGAAATTCAGGTTAGTTTTGGGGCGAAATAACTTTCAAATGAATTTACTTTCAGAAAAAGTTTCCTACCATTTGAAATCATATCAAAAGATTTGAGAAATTATTTATTATTAATTGATATTCAAAAGTGAACTTAATTTTCAATTACTTCAAAAAGAAACTAATTCTTAGGAAATATAACTTTTATTCCAATTCATGGATTTTCATAGATTTTCATAGATTTTGTTTTGACTTATTTTATAGAATAGCAATAATATTCTTATTTCAATTCAATTTTCAGAGAATTTATAGATTTGTTTGGTTCTTAACAATCCGTTCAATACTTTCACACATTTTTAATTCACAAAAAGTCTGAAACTCATAGAATTTTATCGATTTATTCATTTTAGATGAAAATCTCAGAAGAGTCCCAAATGTTCGGTGATATTATTCAAATCAATACAATAGAAGACTTTAAAAACCTTACCTTCAAATCGATTGCAAGTTTGGAATGGTTTTCAAAATTCTGCAGAAAAGCTGATCTTTATTTCAAGACAGACGACGACATTCCCCTTCACGCAAACAATTTGATTAAAACTCTGAATGAGTTTAAAAACAGTGAATTTAGTGACAATTCAATCATTTGTCACGAAAACCAAAATCGAAAGATTATCAGAAACTTTGAAAAAGTGTCGGAAATAATGCGTTCCCTCCGATACTCAGTCAACAGATTCGCGACAATTAATAATCTTAAGGAGAAAATACTTAAATACAAAATCCATTTCTCAGAATTGCCGGGACTTTATTTTCCCCGCTATTGCTCAGGTTTTGGGTATGGGTTTACCGCACAGGTAGCCCATCGTCTCTACGAAACTGCGTTAACGATACCCTATTTCATGATTGAAGACGTTTTCATTACCGGCTTTTGTCGAGAAAAGGCTAAATTAAATTTAAAGGACACTAAATATCTGACACTTCGGCCTACAGTTGAGCCATCAGAGGGTGTCTGTGCTTTCAGTGACAACAGAATTAATGTCAACGAAATGACGGCCAAAGATATTCGACGTCTTTGGAGTCATATGGAGTCAAAACCTAAGTGTCATTAGAATTGAGTCTAAATATTGTAATAAATATTTATTAAAAACTAATTTATAAATAAATTCAGTTATAGTTTTATAGTACAGAAAATTGATTAAAATTAATTTCAATCTACAGTTCATCGTCTGTCGGTTCCGTTAATTTGATGTTAGGGTTATGTAATAATCCGTTTTCATCGGCGGAACTCAACAGTTGGCATATAATCGGGGATTCGATCTGTAATTCAAAAGATAATAAAAGTGGGAATCACTCGAGAAATGCATAATTTGTTTGTTTTTCATATGAATATGACATCTAATACTTACGCCTAATATATATTCACAAGTCTTTGGCTCTAATAAGTAAAGTGCGACTGAGTCCGGATGTCCTGATATGTTGCGACATCTCAACAAACAAACAAATTGTTAGACAATAGAAAGATAGGTTAGAAAGGAAGGCCTACTTCATCTTGACCTCAACACTTCGAGGTTTGTTCGTCATATCACAAAAGTCTCCGTTTGAATAGAAATGTGAGACTTGTTTTGGAGTTTTGTTTTGTTTGGGTTTTTTGTTTGGATTATTTTGAATCCAATCGATGTGTCCTTTTTTACTCCATTTCCCTAAAGTAATGACTGTTTTCTTAACGCCTTTCTCTTCGTGATATTGTTCTACTTTCTGTCCGTAGCAGAACTCATACCTCCACCAACCGGTGCCCTAAAGTCAAAATTAATATTGAATTTTGCGAATGGAATGCATTCTAAAGGACTCACTCCATGCAAACACAAGTCTCCGCTCAAAAAGTTTGTCAGAATTTTTGAATCAAATTTCGGACTCAATTCGTTACCACTGTTTGGCTCTTCATTTGTCTCTTCGGGTATTATATTGATTCTCAATTCTTTACCAAAATCTGAGGCACCGATTATTATAGTCTTTCCATCGAAAATACCGCCACTGAATGGTGAGGACTTGTCTTTACTTTTAAGGCTTTCCAACTGTTGTTTCTTTGCCTCGTCTTCGAGCGCTTTGAGACCCTTTGGTTTAGTCGGAGCCCTTCCCACAGAATAACAGTTTATATTATTTTCCGGAGCGGCCGACACCTGAAACTCAGGCGACAAACAGAGAAGAGGCGAGAGAACGATGGCCTCGTATTCACAGGTCGACGTCTCTTTGATTGAGTAGAGCTCATGCTTTGCGTCTTCATTACAGACATAGAAGACTCGCGTAAACCGTTTTGTATTACTTAAGTCACAGAGAGTTCCGTCAGTCATATTGATCTCAATGTAAGGCAACGGCGTGTCGTCCACTGTCACCGTCGGTCGCTTCCGACCACTTTTGACTAATTCTTGCAAATATGCGTCAAATTGTTGTTCACTTGACTGGAGTCGAGATAATTCATATTTTCCTAAATAGTATTCTTGAGTTGAGCCCTAATAACACAGAATATTACAATTATTACAAATATATTCAACATTTCGATAAATTTAATACAGTTTTGGTTTTATGTGGAGTACTGTCCTCATGAAACTGACGGATATACCTTCCGTGACATATCTCATACGTCCAGTACTGCTCCAAACGATAGGAACAGACTTCACGAGCGAACAGAGGCTTCAGTAACTGATATGCACTCAATTCTGAGTCACTTTTCTTATCCTTCTTTTCGTTTTCAGACTTTAATTGAATTGAATTAAAAGATTTGAAAATTTTTAAAAATGTTTAATAAATTTGCAACAAATCTATGAAAAGTTTGTTTGACTCACAACTGAATCAATTTGTGGTAGACTACAGATATACTTCTCATTGGAAGCTGTGGTTATGTAAAGAGTATTGTCGTCCTGAACCACATCCTGTATATCATTGGATTAATCATAAGTTCATTATTAATCACATTTTGACAGACATTCTCTACTTTTGGTTCAATTGATTTTTCATCCAATTGTTCTTCGAATCGACGAATATGTCGATCGATGTCCGGATCAGAGTCTGGATTATCGCCCAACCAATTGATCTTAAAATATATGCTGTCGTCAAATGACTTGATTTGATTTGAATGCGAGGACTCTATCTTATGGCCAGAATTTGCCGCCGAATCGGCTCCAAAAACTTCAGTCAAAACATTTGTTAAATATATTAAAATCAATAATACTTTTGGTATTAGTTTTATATGACTTTCAAAATTAAAATGCATTTTGTTTTTTGACTTTAATTCAAATTAAATCAAAATTAAAATCAAAATCAAAACCTAATGTTTAAAACACGTCATGTTTTACATCAAAACAAATCTGATTTGATATAAACACAACTGACGTAACGTTTACTGATTTTCAGTCAAAAGTTCAATGAATTCGTAACTCAAACGACTGATAGGGTCTCAACTTTCACTCACTTTTAATATACAGTGTTTTTGAACCAATTATTAGTAAACAGTCGACAAATGCAAACAAATAACAAATCGATTGATATTTGATTTGAATTGACTTTAATTTAATTATTTTGAGACTAATTTCACTCAAAAGTTGTCCTCTTTTTCGGTAGTTTTCATTGATTTTGTTTTAACTGAAAATCAAAATAAATTTATTAATGAATTCAAATGAAAATGTGATTTGAGTTTCTCTTTCCTTCCGTTTCTATCAAGAAATTTGAAACTAGAGTTCCACGTTCATATTAATATAATAGCAATAAAATGACTAAGAGCTTGATTTTTATCTTTTATTTAATTTGTTTGAAGTCATTGCAATGTTTTCCAGATCAGGGAAAGTGGACTTTCGATGTCTCTCAGGTGAGACCCAAACCCGGTGTCTGTCCTCTAAATGTCATTTAATTATTTGATTTGACTTTTAAACAGAAAAAGTGTCATTATTTTGGAGTTCACAGCGCTTTGTATAACAACTCAAGCATTTCGATCAAAAGTAGGCTTTCCTCACAATATTCTCATTAAATCAAATGATTTACTATTGATTTGTTTGTCTTCAAGTTTCTTGTGATTCAAATGAAGACAAAGATATGTCCGTAAAAATCGGTTGGACTGTAAGAGAGACGCCTTGTTTTGAGGAATACTTGGGTCCAGAAATTCTGGTAAAACATGTCATCAAATGATTTGGATGTCAACTAAACTATTGAATCCTTAATTAGTTACCGGAATATATAAAGTGGTATTACTTCTGTCCCGCAATACTTATCGGGGATTTCGGTTACGATAGAGTCCAGTATCTGAAGACTTATGAAATTGAAATCAAATGCAATCAATTGAAAGACTTAAAGGTTTTTAATATTTCAATTGAAATCAAATTTTCTTATTTTGTCATCTATTCTGACATTAAAGCCATCGAACAGTTTTCGCACTGATATTATTGGTTTGAATTCGAGTAAAGTCTGTTCGCCTCCAGACATGATGTGCGACGTTTCCCCCGAAACAACTCTTCTGACACTAATCGGTGATTACTCTGAGTCTCAAAACTCAGACGTTTCCCAAAAATCACAGCAAAAGAGATCGGATTCTATCGAAGAACTGCCGACACCCGTAGTCAGGAAAAGGGATTTGACGCGAATGACATCCGTATGACTTCTTTCTCTCCAATCATTTGTTTGATTCAATTTTTTTCCAAAAGTTATCGGAAAACGATATAAAAGTGCCGAACGATGGCGTCTACTTCATTATGGTTTACATCCAATCCACTAATAGTAGCAAACATTTTAATGCCGAAGGTTTGCCACAAACCAAACAAAATGATACAAAAATTAAAATTTCTTTCCCTATAAAATAGTTGGCATCGAAATGAAGAGCGAAAGCGGACAATACCTGTCGGCCATAGATTGGCCTCTCCTTCCATTCTATGGTGTGATGTGTGGGGTTTATGTAATATTCGCTTTCGGATGGCTTTTAGTGTCATTCATGCAGTGGAGGGAAATATTACGGATCCAGTTCTGGATCGGAGCCGTCATTTTCCTCGGGATGTTCGAAAAGGCTGTGTTTTATGCCGAATATTCGTCCATCAATTCGACCGGTGTTTCAGTCAAAGGCGCGGTTCTGTTCGCAGAAATACTTTCGTGTTTTAAGCGAACTCTGGCGCGAATGCTAGTCATTATCGTCTCCTGTGGTTTCGGTATCGTTAAGTCAGTCATTCATTTCGATTCTTATGATTCCAAATGTAATTCCAATTGATTTTATGAACTCAGGCCCCGATTGGGACCGATATTACATCGAGTCGTATGTGTGGGCAGTTTGTACTTCATTTTGGGTTCACTCGAAGCCATTCTTAGGATATATAAAGTAATTTGTGTTTAGTTTTCGATTAGTTTTATTGATTTTAGTTTAATTTTTAGCCAAAAAATGATCCGACAAATCAGACTCTGATGGCAGGCATTCCGTTAGCAGTACTCGACTCAGTCATCTGTTGGTGGGTTTTCAGTAGTTTAGTCCAAACCACAAGAATTCTACGTTTGAGGAGAAATGTCGTTAAACTAAATCTATACAAACAATTCACGAATACATTGATTTTTGCCGTTTTGGGTAATGTTTTAAAACTTGAATTCATTTAATTTTATTAACTTTTATGTATTGACAGCTTCTGTCGCTTTCATGGTTTGGCAAATCCATAACGTAATCCATTTATCACTTTCTTTAAACTATTGGATAATAATTGAATCGCTTTTCAGCACAAACTCACCCAATGTCTGACTGATTGGCAACAGTTATGGGTCGATGACGCCTATTGGCACCTTCTCTTCTCAGCTGTTCTTCTAGTCATTATGGTCTTATGGCGACCAACTAATAACAATCAGAGGTAATCAAAAGTCTTGTATCCATTCATTCAAAACACTCTGTTTTTGTGGACAGATATGCGTTCACACCATTACTTGACGCGAGTGAAGACGAAGACGAAGAGCGCGAACAGCCTATACCTTACGAAGCGTTCGGTAATTATAGTTACAAATCAATTAAAAATAATTTTATTTATAATTAATACTCATTACAGACGGTATGAAAATGAGACAACAGAACAGAACTAATTCGGAGTCCAATCATAAGGATTCTGTTATTAGCAAAGAAGCTGAGGATAACCTCAAATGGATTGAAGCAAATATCCCGACTTCGATGATAGACAACGCGTTGCCGGCACTCATCGATTCCGACGAAGAGATAATGACAACAAAGTTTGAAATGAATAAAATGGAGTGAATTCGCAAAACATTTTCATTTGATTAAAATTTTAATTATTTTTTTATATTCTATTTGTTTTTTTTCGCACAAAACAAATAACTGATTGTTTTTTATAGTAATCAGTATTTAATCGCTTCAATTGATTTGTATTTCAATTCAATTATTTATTGAGAATTAGAAACACTTAATAAATATTAATTTATTGATTGCTTTTGTTTTTCAGTGATTTAATGTATTCGCGAGTATTTTCTATGGCTTTCCCATTGATATCTTCGTAACAATCTTTGAGTTCGTTTTTGACTCTTGCAATCCATTCGCAAATATTAGTCCATTGATTGATATCATAATCAGTTGATTCAAGTAAAGTGAATCCGGATATCATCGAAATGTCGGCCAAAGTTAAGTCCTGTCCGCAAATGAATTGCCTTTTCTTTAGCATAGAATCCAATAAATTGAGAGTTTCTTTGAGTTTTGGTTCAAAACTGTGGTCGACTCGACCGCCGAAGAATAGCGGATACTAACAGATAATCAATTTTTAGATAAATTTCAACAAAAAATCAAATCAATACCAAATACGATGAAATACTTTTATAAAGAGTTCCCAAATCGAACTGAAGATACATATCTATTAAAGCCCTCAACTTCGGGTCAGACGGGTATAACCGATGAGAAGGACTATAGCTATTAACCAGATATGTGACGATAGCACGACTTTCCCATAAAACAAATCCATTGTCTTCTATTGTGGGCACACAATGACATGGATTCAAATCAATAAATTCTGTTTCCAAGTGTTGCCCTTTTGACAGATCAACAGATTTTAGATTCAAATCTATGCCAAGAATTTTAGCCACCATTAGAACTGTACGACAGGGAGGGCTCTCCAACATATAGTAAAAATTTATCGCCATTTTTCAAATTCAAAACTTTTAAAATATTTCGGAAAATCAAAGGAATCGATGATATTATCGATAGACAAAGCTTTGAGTAATTCGAGAGTTCTTTTGAAAACAACTATCATTTTATGTTGTCGTTTGACATTGAATTCAGTTTCAAACGAGTTATAGTGAGAGGGAAAGGGAGAGAAGGAGGGAGAGTGAGGGGGAGAGAATAGAGTGATCGAGGGATAAATGAGAGATTAAATTAACAATTTTAAACTAAGCTCTCAATTTATTCGAGAAATTAAAGCCTTAAACTTTTGACATTAGGAAAAGCAAATAAATTATATGCTGAGCGCAAACAAACTTATACAACATTTTATAAAAATTAAAAACTATTCGATTCTATGTTTAAATTCAATTTATTTAAAATATTGCAAAAAATAAGTTTTGAATTTTCAGTAAAAAAACATAAAAAGTCAAATCAATGAATTATAGCTTAAATATTGAAAAAAAATAATTTATAGAAATAATTATTAATGAAATAGTGATTTGAGATGAGTTGTGGCTCTCAACTATTCTTCTCAATTCACACTATTTATAATACTTTAGAAATAATTGAGTTTCCAATCAAATGAGGTATTAATTAATGAGAAGACAGTCGTCGTCAGAGTCTTCGATGTCTATGACTTCTGAGGCGAACGTAATGTCAGAGTTTTCCAATACGTATGGATCCAATTCAGGAATGGGTTCGCTGTCTACGAGATCTTCTATCGCCACTAAAGTGCACTGAATGGCCACGTCTTTGGTCTCAACTCTTTTGAAACGTTTTCTGTTTGGCGGTGTTTCTCCCGAAACGTTGAATTCAAACAATGAATTATTAGCTCTTCTTAAAGCAGAAGCACTTCTAAACCGAGTGCTCTCCTCAACTCTGTTAAGGGGAGGACTTTCTGAAATCACAACGATATCGCTCTCGTCGTCGGAATCGGAGGAACACATCGCTCTCGAATCGGAGGACATATTATTATTGACTCTTTTCTCGACAGCTTTGCATTCATCACAGATCCAGGCGTCGATCCAATCGTCATTTCCGACACACTTCCAATGGGTTCCTTTGGAGCCACAGGAGTCGCACCTCAAGATCTGCCAATCATTGCTACCCGTGCTATGAGTGCGTCCCTCAGGACAGAGACACTTCTCCTGATCGCAACGGGAATACCTCTGATAGAGTTCGCCAAAAGCGTTGTCATCCCTTTCCCACGAAGCGTCTTGTTTTGGGACAAAGAGTCCGAATTTGTTCATATCTTTCCTGAAGAGGTCATCGTTGTTACAAAGCGGACACTTAAAGAAATATCCGGCGCTTAACGCCTGCTTCTGAAGACATGTTCGGTGAAACAATTTGTGACAACAGGGAGTGTCCAACACTTCGAACCCATTGCCGAACTCGACTTTTGTCAAACAAATGGAACATTCGGTGTTCTTCTCGAAGTTTTTATCCCATGTCTGTCGCGGTCTGTGTTTATAACAATACGAACTGAAATACAATTTAAGATAAAATCCATTATTAACTCAATTTTTAAAATTAATTGTAAACTGACTCAAAGTTGCCATAAAATTGATTCAAAGCTTTGTTCTGTTGACCACAAACCAAATGAAATTGAGTTTTACACTGAAATCAAAAATAAGATATCAATAAAAACCCAAAATTTTATTCAAAAATATTTACTGTCTTAACGGAGCAGCCAATGGTTGCGCCCATTTCTCGACAATAACTACACTTGAGTTTGGCTGCCCTTCGATGCTCTTTACGAATGTCTTCTTCAAGAAATCCGAGGATACCTTCAGTGTCGACACCATTTTGGATCAAACCCGAAGACAATAACTGAAGACAAATAAACAATTACTTAAAAAACTGAAGAACCGGAACCGGAAATGTTTAAAATCAATACCAGACAATAGTAGTGGACATAAATATCATTCAATTTATATGTTTGGCCAAACTTTACGACATTCCGTTCTGTGAGACCACAAAATATACATTTGGTCTCAGATGAGGGGGTCTTCCCTTTGGATCAAAACAAATGATTACATCATTTTATACCAAAAGACAAAATAATATATACTTTTAGTTCCCTTTTGTTTGCCTTTTGGACTCATATTTCTCTTCAAAATTCAAATTTTTATTTTAGTTTTTAACCAAACGTTGAGTGAAATTAAAATTAAATTAAAATCAGTTTAAATGAGAGATCAGTTTTGGTCTCAAAACGTAAAAAAAAATTAATAAAAAATGTGTTGAAAAACATCAATACATTTAAGAGTTTGTCCCACTCTTTGTCTTTTATGTGATTTCAATTCTTAGGAAATATAAATAAACTATGACATCAACCAACGATTGGCGCAAATTGTACTTGGCATGTACTTGGCACTTTAGCACTTGGCTATGGCAAGGCTTGATCTCATATGTTATGCTCCAATCAATGCACTCATTGGTCAACAGAATCTGATATGAATCACATTTTTGTTTTCCAATAGTTTTGCGATTCTATCCATTTCTATGACAACTGTTTTCATTTGTTTACATCGATTTGTTTTGTCAAATGTGAAAACAAATCATTATTTTATTGATATTTTCTTCACTTCTCCCAGTTTTGCAAAAACATATATTAAGGTATTTTATGAAAGAAATTGATTTTTCATTGATTTGAGTATTTTGTTAACCAATTCTCTAAACAATTATTTAAATAATTTGAACGAAGAGATGGTTTTATTCAATTTAATGCCATTTCTGTCTCACATCAAAACTAATGAATTTATAATATTTTTAGTATTTATTATATTCATTATAATTGTTGTCATAATCTTAAGGTATGTATCAAATCATTTCTTTGAGAAACCACTTAATTGTCTTCTTTTTTGTGTCCATCAGAAGAATGGATGTACTGAACGAGAGTTCGACCGTTCGGTTAAATAGGGAACAAATGAGCGCACAATCGATGGTTAGACTAAAGAATCCGTTTATGTTTAAGATTAAAGAAGAATCTCTTAATTGTAATAACTATCGGAATGGCCTCAAACTCACCATAAAGTGTGACAACTCTTTTTGGGTGTTTACCTATTGGGCCGTCAATATTGAAGAACTTCACTACAATCTCGACGACGAGTGGCAGACAATGAGAGTCTCTCTAATCGATCATAAATTCATTGAAAACCAATACCTCTTCAGAAGTGAACCCGAATTGTATTAAAAAAGAAGTGAATTAAATATTTGTTTGGATTTAACCCTTTGTTTGACAGGTATTATGAAACCAATGAAGACGTCACTCATTGGGTTAAACCTCCGAATGAGTTCTTCACGGGTGAGAGTCTCGGATATAACCCCCGATCGCGTTATCCATTGGTTGTATTCATTGTCCGCAACGATGACGACGACGGCATTGAACTCAATGACAACGATGTGGTCAGTATTGACACAAATGTCTTTCCTTTTGATTATTTGATATTATGATAGGTTTGTCTCATTTCGATAATCCATTTGAAAGACTCGATTTGCACAATGAATACCTCACTTATCACACAATACCTGAAGCAAAGGTCGGGACATATGTTTAATTTGCATCAGATATTCACTCCAGAGAGTGATAACGAGAGGCCAAACAGTCCGATGTGTGTAATATGTCAGACAAGTTTGATATCGCATACACTCCTCCCGTGCAGACACGCCTGTCTATGCCAACAGTGTTTCGCTCGGGTCGACAAATGCCCGCTCTGTAGGAGTTCTATCACTTCGTTCTTCACTATAGCAGATGAAGAGGACATTCCCTCAGACGATGACGACTCCAATTTGCAGCCCAGAAATGAGTCGACCACCGGTTGGTTCACATCTATCAACACTAAACTCAACCAATGGCTCGGATTTCGTTGATTTGATTAGAAATACGACTCTTTAGAATTGATGAAACAACTGTCCAAACACTCGAAATTCACTTTTCAATTGTACTAAACTGTTCCGACACTTGATGTGAGTCTACAAACACTGTCTGACACTAAACACGACAAACGAAACGCTCAAATGATTACTAAAACACATATTTTTGTGGATTTTATTTATAATTCGTTACAAATAGTTATATTTGAGAGTATTTTATATTTGACAAGTGATGCCTCGATAGACGTGACTGCGGCCAAACTCGTTGAAGACATGTCGAAGAAGACGCAAAGATGCGGAAGAATTGGCCCTAAATTTTGTCCGGAATGTGGGCTAAGATGCGGAAGAATTGGCCCTAAATTTTGTCCGGAATGTGGGCTAAGATGCGGAAGAATTGGCGAAACTACGGATTGTGAGGACAATTCTGTGAAGAAATGGTCTGTCGTTTAGTGAGAACTAATACCTCATACCGTTTATTCGCTCGTCTTTTGTTTAAGAAGTGATTTCAAATTATTTATTATTATTTGTTTTAAAATAGAATACATTTATAAATATATTTCATTAAAAGTTAGACTCAATAAAAATATTAAATATTTAACAAAAGTAATAACAAGACATATATTTCGGCAAACAATTTGTTATCAAAGTTTGAGACAACCATTGAATAGATTTTATGTAAATATTTCGAAAATTTGATAAATTATTAGAAAATAATTATTGAATAATCGGTGGAAGAGATCAGAATTTAATGACTTTGCAGATGGCGTCGTGAACCGGGAGAGCTGTGAAACCAGCGATTGTTATACCAATGGAATCACTCAAAGTAGTGATACTAAGACTGTATTCTTTGTATCGATTACTGATTTCATTGTATAATCTGTAGAATGTGTTGACGTACGCCAATCCTCCCAAAAGGCCTTCCCATAGAACTAATGCTAACATAAACCAAATATTTGGCATAAATTGGGTCCAGATTTGAAGCAAAACTATCAAAACATTTATAAACTGAAAAATCGCTAAAAGATATGTTTTCTTGATTTGAATCAGACTTATAGAAGACCTCGATATCAATACTCCGATCTAAAGATTGAAAGAATAGACAATTGAGTATTGATTTACAATAAATAAGAGTCATATTAGACCTGATAGTCAACGTTATACCACCGATACTGTTGAGTGTGAGTCAACCATATGTTTGGGAAGTAAACCAATTCGAACTGAATTACAGAACAATTTATAATTTAAATAAAATTTTTGATAAAAAGTTTGCAAAACAAACCAATCCTTGGTTTATGAAGTACTCGAACATGTAAACCAACATAAGAGGTATCATATATTTCAGTAGTTTCTGTCATTGAAGACAAATGTTTGAGTCATAGAATAAAAATTATTTTAAAGATTAAAATCAAATACTTTGATATAAAGAGTCATTTCATAAAATGTAAGCTCAGAAGTCGAGTCCTGAGTCAATGACTCGGAAATGACTGTATTTGACTCAATAACTGTCGTCATTGTATCTCCTCTGCCGTCGATGTCTGAGGTGATGATTGAATCACTGCTATCAGTTATGAGGGGACTATCGGAACCGTCTTTTTGTTCGATATGTATGAAACACCAGAAGGTAGTCCCCATCAGAAGTGGAATGAATAACATCACCAAAAGAGTTGCGTTTGGAGTCAACCCAATTGTTGTGAGCAATGCATAAGACATCGATCCTAAGAGACCGGAAGCTCCGGTGCCTGAAGACCAATAAGATATGACTTTTGAATCAAATTTGGAGGTATAGGAAAGGAATGTAGTCTCTCCCAAACCACTGGAAAGGGAGGCGCATATTATTCCTGTAAATCATTGGAAAAGTTTGTTTTTAAAAACAATTTTTTGGTTAAATATAAGACAAACCAATGAATGAATAATAAATATTCGCTGAAAACGATGTAATGACAAAACTGAGGGCTGAGAGGATCACCACAATTGTTACGCGAAGACTATTTACAAATAATTTTAGTTTAATTCTCAAACAATTAATTGATTGAATACTTGGTATTTGTGAAAACGAAAGGAGCGAAAAGTTTTATCAAAAGACAGGGAAGTATATCAGCGATAAGAACGGCACCCGTCGAACTGCTGTTGCATTTGAAGCCCTTGTCGTCATCACTGGTCTTATGGCTGTTCGGGTCATTCGACTAATTGTGGACATAATTAACTCAATTAAATGTCAATAAATTTGTTGGATAATGGACTGACTTTAATGATATCGAAGGCTGCGCTCAACATAATAACATACGAATAGTTATTACTTAAACCCAAAATCCTATTAAAAACAATTTATTTTAAATTTTGGTCAAAAATCTTTAAATCTGTACCAAAAAGAAATATAATTCCGATTTCTTTGCCAAAAATTCATGGTTTTGATCAAGGCCAAATCAACTAGTACTAACTAAAACGTATTCATTGTTCTAAAATTCTATCTTCATATGTATTTATTAATTTCGAGTTTAGATTATTAAATATTCGGATATCTTAATAAATTAACTTGATACAATTAAGGGATACGCATAATGTTATTGCATTTCAAAATTGTTTATTATTGGCCGACACTCACAAACTCCGTAACGAAGAGAGGGAGGGATAGAGATAAGGACAGAGTGGGAGAGAGGGAGAGCTAACTGTAAGTCAAATCACTATTAATTCTAAATCTTTTTAAATTGCGATAAAATAATGAAATTCTAAAAATTAATAAAAAAAAATTGAAATATAGAGAAATGCTATCAATTGATAGCAAATGTTTATTTATTTAATAACAGAAATGCATTCAATGTTTAACATTCATTATTTCGAAAATTAAATAGAGATCATTGATTGGTAATCAATTTGCTAGTTGCAAATTCTAATCGAGAAAAACCCACACAATTTAGCATTTCGTTCCGGAAATTGATTTTAAATATATTATAATTGAGTTTTTTGTCCCAAAACTAAGTTTTTCAAAATCTAAGAATAATTTCATTCATTTATTGAAGTTTAGGACCTATTCTTCGTTGAGCGCAAACTCTGAAGAAAATAATATTCTGTTTCTATAATACATTGAAAACATCTAAAAATATAATTCAAAACATTTTTGGTTTTGTTTTGAAATGAAATCAATTAATACAAAATTGTTTGAAAACTTTTTGAATATCTGAATGCCCGGAGCAAAACGTCTGATAGCAAGTGATGCAACTCTTGATATGAGTTACACTTTGGAACCGATTGCTCAGAGCTCTCAAGCAGCAGTAGTAGCAAGTACAAATGCACAGGTAACAATTTGAACAGAATTGCCTTTAAAAGTAGAGCAGTTACTCTTCTCCTTTCACTTTGGCTCAAAGTTTTGAACTGAATATAAGATTTTATTTTTTGTTTGTTTTTAGAATTTGAGATAAAAGCTATAAAATACTCGAATAATGAGTACAACACTTAAAGACCTTAAAGAGAGGTCAGGTTCAGAGTCCTCTGAATCAGACCACGAATCGCGTCCATTGAATCCAACTCTGGATCCTTCATACGAACCGAAGATATTGCGGAAAAACAAATCTATAAGTCGGGCCGAATCCACCGGTTCTCTCATCGATGAGAGCAAAGTATTGGTTCTCTACACCGGAGGTACTATCGGAATGATGCGATCCTTCAAAGGAGGTATTCCCTTCTCTTTTCTTAAATCTATTGATAGTAAAAAATTCTAAAATATTTGGGAAATTCCCAGTTTATGAGCCGAGAGCTAATGCATTGGAAGGAGAGCTGAGGCGTTACCCTCAACTGCATGACCCGATGTATGCCTCCAAACACTTCCGTCTTCCTGAAGAAAAATCTCCACTCGTTTTGCCGTAAGTTTTACTTATTTTTGTCATTAAATCAATTTTTGGAAAATTTGGTTCATTTTGTTATTTAAGATAAAAGTTTTGATACTCTGATGAGTGATCTTCAGATCACATTTTTGAAATAATTGAGGTCTGATTATCTTGTGATCCGATTATTTACTTCTTATAATCACTTTCACGAAAAGACAATATGTTTTTCTTCAGTACTAATCACCTGATAATTGAAAAACAAACAAAACACTTAAGGAATCGATAAATAATTGTTTTTGTTTAGAGATACGGGAGAATCAAATCGTGTGGTCTATACTATCTATGAATACGACCCACTATTGGACTCATCAAACATGACTGTCGATGATTGGATCAATATTGCCCTCGACATCAAGGTTTGACAACTTTCACTTCTATTGAGTAAAGTTAGATAGATCAATTTATAGCTTATTAAAAAAATTCAAAAGAATTTGAATAAAGATATTCTGAATAAATATCAGAATATATTGTGATTAGAATATCTTCGATTGCAGTCAATTACACTTTACTTATCAAATGCTTGTGAACCCGATAGCGCTGTTACCACCACTTCAATGGATTTGTAATACTTCACGGAACAGATACTATGGCTTACACGGCATCAGCCCTTTCTTTTATGCTCGAAAATCTAGGAAAGACTGTAGTCATTACCGGATCTCAAATCCCTTTATTCGAAGTATTCATAGAATTTAAATATTAATAATTTGTTTTAATTATGAGTTAATCTCAGCCCCGGTCTGACGGAAGGGAAAATTTCTTGAATTCACTGATAATTGCTGGAAATTATTGCATACCAGAGGTTACTATCCTTTTCAATAACAAACTTTTGAGAGGAAACAGAACTTCCAAACTATCGACGAGTGACTTGAATGCCTTCGACTCACCAAATATGGCCCCTCTCGTCACCATTGGAATAGATATCAATGGTTTGTATTAATTCTTAGATTATATTCTCATCCAATAATGGATTGTCCTCTCAGTTGAATGGAATAATGTATTCCGTTCCCCAACTATCGCAAAGTTTTGCGTTCATCCGATTCTTAGTAGAAATGTCGGTCTTTTGCGGCTCTTCCCGAGTATTACAGTCGAAAATGTGAGACAATTGAGGATTGCTATCAATTTTGAATCGTTTGTGTTTTAAGGTCCGGGCATTTCTAAATCCTCCAATTGAAGGAGTGGTTCTTCAATCATACGGCGCGGGTAACGCCCCCTCAAACAGAAAAGATATTTTGGATGAGTTCAGGAAAGCCTCTGATCGGGGGATCATTATTGTTAATATCACACAATGTCTTACCGGTCAGGTCTCAGCTGCCTATGAGACTGGAAATGCTTTGTTAGAGACGGGAGTCATCTCAGGTTCTGATATGACACCCGAGGCCTGTCTCACAAAACTTTCGTATGTCTTAAGTAAAGAGGAATGGAGTGTCGATCAGAAAAGAAATGTCAGTCTCTTATCAATTATCACATAAAAAGATTAATAATTAAATGATTTGTCGATAAATAGATGATTCAAAACAATATTAGGGGAGAACTCAGCACTTATTTGGATACCAAATATGAAGACATTGAACTGATTCGAGCCATCGCTCAAACTTTGAATGTTTCGCACAAACAAGAGATCAACGCTTTAAAGAAGGCTTTATATCCGGCCATTGTCTGCGCCATAGCAGCAAAAGTAGCCATTCCTCAAACGATTCATATTTTTTCGATTTATTCTAAATTTTTGTGTTTTAGGGAGACGTCCAACAGTTGATATATTTGAAGAAGACTGGAGCAGATCTCTGCGCTCCGGACTACGACCTGAGAACTCCTTTACACATCGCTGTAACCAATGGTCACAATGAAGTCGTAGAATATCTTCTGAGTGAAGGTATATTTTGATACTTTATAACAATTTAACTGAAAGTATTGCCTGGAAAGGGGCTAATGTTCACGCGAAGGACAGGAACAATGAGACACCTCTTCAGTTGGCTGTCAAACACGACTTTAAAAAGATAATAGTCCTCTTACGACAGGCCGGGGCTTATCTCGAACAGACCACAAGAATCGCAGACTCGGCCACTAAGTATATTCTGTTCACTCATTTTTATAGAATTGATTCCAATATATTTGTATTCAGAGCCGCAGCCAAAGGCAATATCAAAAGATTGGATTCGCTATCTCTGGCGGGGGCCGACTTAAACCAGAGCGATATTTTCGGGCGGACGTGTCTACACGTCGTACGTGTTCTCCAATATGTTTCCTCTGATTTTATCAATTGATTGCCTTTTGTCTGACTTATTGTCTGTCAGGCCATTGAAAACAATGAGAAACAAGTGGTTCGATATCTTATTGACGACAAACGGGTAAACAAATTAAAGTCTGATATCTATGAGCGTAACGCCGAGAAAATCGCTCAACACTTCAAAAATGAAGAGATAATCGATATTCTCAGACAATCCGTTTGAATGTCACCTCTTTTCCCTCTATTTTTAGATAATTATTAATTCATTTGTTATTAATTCTGAAGTAATTTATTTTGGATAACAAATTCATTGAATGCAAAAAATATGTTAAATAAGTTATGAATCAAATAAACTATAATCAGTTCAATAAAAGCGAATCAATTTATTATGTGTTTTGGGTTTTGAGTAAAATTTATTTACAAATTAAAGTCAAAAACGACTCAAATTATTGTTCGAAACGACTCTTAAATACATTAAATAATTAATAAAAATAACGATAAAAATATCTTTACTTTAATAACTCATTCAAGAGTTGATATTTGGTTAGACTTTCGGGTGGATTCGATTTTGCCGCCAAATCGAGAGCTGTGGTCAGATCCCAGACCTGTAAGTGTCCGTTGGAATGACCGGTGAGTATGAAACGTCGG
Source organism: Tectocepheus velatus (assembly GCA_034700625.1). Classification (NCBI taxonomy): domain Eukaryota; kingdom Metazoa; phylum Arthropoda; class Arachnida; order Sarcoptiformes; family Tectocepheidae; genus Tectocepheus; species Tectocepheus velatus. Next base: position 12,508 of record JAQIXV010000015.1, on the reverse strand, counting down.
GATCTGTTACCCATCGCAACGGCTTCGCATTCGTGAACACAAAAAGCAGTGATTAGTGACCCGTCGACTGAGTCTAGAGTACAGATCTTATGTCCGTTAGAAGCGGTCAAAACATTAGCCGAATCCGTTTGCGATCGAAACAATTCAATGAACACTTGTTTGTCGCCGTCGTCTTGATCTCCAAACGGACCCACTTCTGAACCAAACTGACCGCTAGTCTGAGAACCGGATGAAGTGCTGACCTTTTGATGATCATCACCGAAGAGGTCTTCATCGAACCGAATGATTCTGAAGGAGGCGTGAGGTGTAGACCCGGGTTGAGTGGATATACGTCCCCTGAATCTGGTGAGAGTCCACGTCCTGACATGCATTTTGTTGCAAACACTTATCAAATATTTTTCACTTAACATCACTCTTTCGATTCCATTCAAATGGACTTTAAATGTCTGAAAGAGTTGGGGTCCGTGTCCTACAGTCTCCGGGTGTTGGACCAGAACTCGAACAGTGCCTCCTCTGGTCCCGTATGCGATCTCAACCCAATTGCCGTTTGTTTTTGGTGTTCGCGTCAGATAACAGGAAATGGCGGTAATCTCTTCAGAGTCCGGGTCCTCATAGAGTTCGTTAATGAGTAGATCCCCGTCTTTCATACGGAGCGGAAACTTTTGCATATCTATCAAATATATTGATCCCAAACGAGACCCCAAAAGCAGGAAATTACAGCCGGCCTTATCGTATGCTGTTATTGTCGATGCGTCAGCCGTTCCCTGTTTTAGGTCCTGTACTAACCAGTGCTGTGACGACGAGTGCCAAACCCCTACTCTTCCTCTTTCGTTACCCAAAGCAACTAAATATTAAGTCATTTGTTAATAAAATTAATAAATTGATTGAAAAATGATTTTAATACCCAATTGAGAGCCAATAAAAAACATTGAATTAATAAAACAGTTGTTGAGATGAAAGCGTCCGATCTCTTGCTTTTGAGGCACATTCCCCGCACCGACACTACTATTAGTTATATCATTACTATTGTTATTTGTGGCGATACTATTGTAATGAGAGACAGTTATAGACCACAAACGGATATTTGATTTTTGGTCTTTAATTGCGAGCATTAGTTTGGGTCCCGTCAGAGGCGCGACCCCACAGTTGTAATAGAATGCAATCTCTTCTATCAGATCATCGATTGGTTGTGACTCGAAGACCAATTGCCAGCCCATTGTGTCCTTCAATCGATAACAGGTCACGATATGGTTGTGCGCCAAAGCGATGGCGTTGTGGTGAGCGACCACTTGACGCACAGGTTCTGACCGACTGCTCCGTATGTGGGCCTGAAAGAGGATATCTCCTCCACAGGTGGGCTTCCGCTGCAATTGTTCGCAGAGCTGTAGTCGTCTGACGAGAGGTGTTATGCCATAGAACTGGGATTCGTGTAAAAGCATCTCAAGATTGCAGTGATTTATGTCAAACAACTGACGAGTCCTCAAATAATTCAAAATAATGGCAAACAGTTTGGGGTCTCTGTCCACAAATATAGCGCCCGAAGAATCTCTCAGAGAAGAGATACGACCCGAGAGGAGAGCCGTGAAGAATGTGTCGCCAATTGATGTCAATGTCTGTCGAGAAGTTGTGAACCGTTTCCCCCCGACGTTCAAACTTATGATCTCTTCCTCTTCAGACTTCTTCTGATAGAGATATGAATGACTCAAACACTTCTTCATTGCAGACATTATTAGCGATCAATTGTTTTGTACAACAGATGAAGGAATGTATCGGTTCTTGGATTTAATGTTTTGTTTATATTTTGTTTTTCATTTAAAAGTCTCTCTTCAATGACGCGTCAAAAACGGGTCAAACAGTCAATACGTAACCAAAACCTAACCATCAGTTCAAACAAGAGATGACACTAAAAATTTGACCCCGGGTTGAGTCACTCAACTAACACCTGTAAACCTGTTTATCAAATAATGACTCAATAATTGTTTTTTTTTGTCTCGTCACCTATTTAACCATGATGAAACAATGAAGAAATTTCAATTTATTTCTTAAAATTGGTGCAATTTTTTGCAAAAAAACAATCAAGATTATTTATCATGCATTTAAATCCATGTGATTATATCCATAACTAATTGTCAATAGATATTATGCAAAACAGATTAGATAAGAAAGGGTTATAATTGTTGAGGACTAACACTATTCTCATTTATCTGAAAAAATGCAAAAATAATTGTTTGGATCTGTTTTGAGAGTGTTTTAAGGGTTTCGTTAGTTTTGAGCTAAACTTCATTGAAGTTCATTCAAACTGCAAGTCATTTGAGTATTACGTCATTAATGTCTTTAATGTCTTATTTGTGTCCAACTGTTTGGCTTTAACTCACATTTGTTTTCAATTCAATTCAATTAACAATTAGTTTAAGATTTTAGACGTTTTTTATCGATATTTTTATTTTGATTAAAGAGACAATCGGTGTCCTCTTCTTCCGATTGATTACTTTCTTAACCAAAAACAATGGATCTATTGATTGACGAAACGCTTTCGTCGAGCGATTCAACCATTGATTCGTTCAATGATTTGAAAATAAGTGATAATAACAGAGACTTTCGTACAGAAAGAGTAAATAAATTAGGTTTTGAACCGCAAAAGGAAATCGTTTACAACCGATACCTGCCTTACAGTCAAGAGTTAGACGAAGAATGCGTTCAGTATTTGTCTCAAATCAAAGCAAATATCGGCCGAACTCTTGTACTGAACGACAAACACGGCTTTCAATGGATATCAGACCTCTCCAAGTATTCAACGCTTTTAACTAATTGTTTTTAAATCAAATCAAATTATATTTTAATCTCTTAACAGATATTTGCGTCTTTACGGGCAGTCCTTCTCAAAGGAAGATCACATTTATTTCATAAACACTTTATATGAAGTGATTTTAATTCCTGGACTTGAGTTGAATAGAGTCGCGCATTACGCCAATGTATTGTCCGCTTTGCTTAAGTCAGTAACCATTTCTCCATTTGATGAGACATTCCTCTTATTAACCACTTTTTCAAATCAATAGAAAGAGAGAACTGATAACAAGAGACGACTTAATCATAAAATGGCGTCCTTTGTATGACTTGTTTGAGAAGACTCTGTTCTCTCCGTACGAGAACTTAGGGATGTATTTCATTCCCGACACATATGAGAACGCAATCAAAAACCTGATCCGCAACTGTCGGCCATACTTTTCACTGCAATCAACGCAAGAGATGTTAGACGAGTGGCGACCACTTCTCTGTCCGTTCGACACAATCATAATTAAAGGGACGTCTTATTTGGAACTGTTTTTGCCGACACTTCTTCCGCCCGAACATCACGACAAAGGATTCAAACTCTGGTTCCAAGAGTTTATGTACTTATGGGAGACATCACAGAACACCCCGTCGTGGGAACAGAACCTGATATCTCTTTTCGCGCGTTTGGCGAACGACACAATCGGTTACATCGATTGGAATCCATATATCCCTCAAATCTTCACACATTTAATCCGAAGTTTCAATTTGATGGGCGGACAGCATAAGGTTCAGATCAATAGGGGTTACAGTGTTTTCAACATAAATTCAGTCGTCCTTTGGTTGGTAGCGATGTTGGGCCCACACTCTGACTGTCAAAGACATGTGACTAAACTATTCAAAGCTATTGAATCGTATTATCATCCGTCAAATACCGGTAAATGGAATCTTAAGCTCCAGGCGTTGCTCTTCAAACTTCCCGCCTCTTTCGTGAGTCGCATACATCGGGAGCGCTATAAGAAGCCCTCGTGGAGGACACCCATCCCTCAACAACATAAACTCACTGAAGAAAATATCAATGAATTCGTTGACAGTATTGTAAATGTGGTAATGATTTCGATGTTCAGTCGTTTCGGTAGCGCTGAATCCGCGACAGCCCTCCAGAGTCTGTCTCTACTCAGACCTGAAAAAGTGATTCCTCCAGTTCTCGAGAAAATGTATTCGGCTTTAGAGACACTGACCGAACCGCACAGACTGACCGCTTCCATGCAATGCGTCGTCTCTATTGCCAGAGCTCTGGTTATGGGCAGTAAATACTATCCCGAAGGACCGACTCATGTGTTGCCACTTTTGTTGAGCTCTTTGGATGGTCTGGACGTAAATGATATGAAGAAATGTATGGTTACCTTTCAATTCATCGCAACGTTCGCTACTCTCATACCATTAATCGACTGCTCCTCTGCTGTCGACATCAGAAATGATTTGACTGAAACTGAAGTCCAATTGTGTTTATCGACCGCTCAGTTCGAAGACTTTGTCTTACAGTTTATGGACCGGTGCTTTGTTTTGATAGAAAACAGTTCTTTGGAACAAACGACTCGTTTGGATCAGGAAAGCGAAAGACTTAACACTGAAGAGGGTATTATTGAAATGGGTTTGGCCTCAACTTTCGGCTCAATTCTTCTTCAATGTTCGCCACAGATATTAGAGGTCTTAACATTTGACTAACTTTTTATGAATTTTATTCTAATTTTAATTGATTTTGATTTGAAGAGCGCTGTCGACAAACTCTATTCGTTTGTATCGAGTCATATATTGGAGACAAAAGTTGCCGGAAAGTTCGCCGCAATTTTAGTCCGTTCCTGTTCTAAGGTCTGTCCTCTTTTTTTATGTAAAATATTGTAATTGAAGGCAATTTGATTTCAGGCGAACGCAGAGCTATCGCTCAGAAAATTTTTGCCTCATTTTTGTAAATTAGTTCTGAATTTGACGGAAAGCGATGACATTCTTAACGAAGAGTTCTTAGACCACGAATTGCTTTTCGGTCTTCAGATCATATCAGAGTTGGTTCGATGCGATGGCAAACATTTGGTCCCTTATAAGGAACTAATTGTCAGAGTTCTCGACCGAACTCTTCATCTAAAGTGCAGAAAAGGATATCTTCTTTCGAGTGTTACTCTGAAGCATATCCTCAAATCTCTGACACTTCTCTGCGCTCAAGACTTTCGAAGTATTCCCAAATCGTGGGACGAATACAATAATTTCGAGAAAGAACTCCCGATTAGAGTCAGTTTTTGCATTGATTTTATAGAATTAATTGAATTACTGTTAATTTTTTGCTAATTTGTTAATTTAAGGATTGGGGTATGACTGTAGACGTTCACAGTCTTAACGTGAAATGGCACGAACCGGACCAATCGGAACGAGACCTGACTCAGTATCTTCTCGAACGGTTCCTCAGATCAGAGTTAAATGATTTGCAGAATTGGACGAAAGGAGAGAAGAGTCTGACCCGAGAGGAAGTCCAAAGAAGTCTTTTAATAATTCTTGACTGTATTACTGGAGCCGCTTCTGCTCTTCCTCTTTGGAATGGAGAGCATATCGTTCTGTAAGTCATTCATTGATTTAAATTTGTCTGAAATTCTGTCAATTAATTGATTTCCTGTAGATATGAATCATTAATACCGAACACAACAACGATTGTAAAGACCGTCGGTTCTAATGTCGTTAACTTTTCTAATAATGAAAACATAAGGGAATCTGTTTTGCGAACAATGCGCTCAACTTTAGTCTATTTGAACGACTCCTGTGAAGACGACACCAAATCGATGTGTCGTCTCATTAAGGTTTGACTCTTTACTTCTTTTGGAAGAAAAAAAGTTATCAATTGTTTCAATAGATTTATAACAATTCGATGTTCTTTTGGGGGGTCACTAAAAACGATTTCGACACCCGTTGGAAAGGGTTTCAAGTCGTCAAAAAGTCTTTGGGCAACAAATTGTCAAAAAAGAAACAACACATCAGAGCCCTTATGATCGACAGACTTGTGCTCCAACACGAGGTTAGGCTTCAATTCTTATCTCGATTTCAGAAAAAGATTTTAAAATAATTTTTCAATTGAAAGATGCGTTTAATGAACAAATCGATGACTCGATTCACTGAATTACACAAACAATTGATGAAAGACTTAATGCTTTTAGCGACGAGTCATTACAGTGAAGTTCGATGTCAGGCACAGGAGACTCTATTCAACTGTTTCCGGTCGTTCCCATTCTCCTATCGCTTAACTCTCCCCGATTTGGTCAAAATCTTAGGCAAAGACGAGGATTCAAATCACGAACAGTTCAAAGGCTCTCTCTATCTATTACTCGGCAGAAGAAACAGTTCTCTGTTGACGGCCCGGGACTGGTCTACTCTTAACATTCTGTGGCCGGCATTAGTCAACGCAAAACATTCAGAAAAGCCGAGTATTATCCGATTACTCGACTTTGAAATCACGGGATTTGTTCGCAAATACTTCGATACTCTGGCCCTGAGTGTCGACATTCCGGACAGTTGTGTCGCAGTCGCCAAAACTGTTTGGACGCGAAACAAAAGTAATCCGAAGCCAGCGTTTGACTGTCCCTCCAATGAGGAGATCCAAAAGGCTCTACAAATAGCCAAAAAGAGGAACGACACTAACATTGATTTGTATAAAGATTTGGTCGAAAAATTGGTATCACTTATGGAAAGCTCTAATCTGTAAGTCTTTTGATTCCATTGATTGTCATTAAAATTGATTTATTTTAATGATTTTGAAGGCATTGGCGATACTATCAGTTATCCCAAGTATTGTTAAGTATGTTAATAAGACATGACATCCCATTCCCCTCAACTGCAGTCAACTTATTGACGAAGAACTTAATACACGACACTCTTTACATCAGAAAGATATCGATCGCCGCATTCAGTGCTGTTCTCAAACAAATGAAACCAAAACACAATAAAATTGAATTAAATCCGGTGCCGACCGACAACTTATGGCTTCAAACCGACTGTTCTCTGGTGACTAACAGCGGAGACGAATATAAATCAATCAATTTTATGGACAAACCTCACGTCGGGTTCTACTGCTTCCCTAAACCACTTATGGTTTACGAGAAAACAGACTCTTTCGGAGACTCCAAAACACTGACTGAAAGCCAATTAATTGTTTACAAAAAGTTTTCTGACAAACAATTTTTGGATCAATTCTTGAGTTATCTCTCTCTCGAAGAAAACAAAGGAAAGGATAAGTTTTCTTCAAAACGATTTCAATTATGGAAAGGAGTGTTCCGTAACTTCGGTCCTTTCAATTTGGATCTATTAATGCCAAAGATTACAGAATCTACGGCAGGAATCAATGAGAGCGCCCATCGATGCGCCGCTGAGATCATCGCCGGTTGTGTTCGCGGTTCCAAACATTGGGACTTCGATGACGTCTCTAAAATGATAGCACTTTTGGAGCCAATCATTAGACAAGTCTTCACTAATATCACAACTGAGACTTTGGGTGATTGGGGGACCTGTAGTGCCACCATCTTTGAGAACAGAGACGCCCGAAGACTCACTTGGATTCTGAATATCTTTTTGGACGACCCCTTGAGAGCAGGAGCAGAGGTTTTGTCGTCTTTCCTTCAGGCGAGTCGACTCTTTTTACTTCACGGCGCTGTCCAACAACAGGAGTGGAGATCTCAGAAAGTCTCACAACAATTGCTCACATATTTAGAGGACAACCATTTGACGCATTCATATCAAAACGTTAGGGAAAGGATCGGAAGGTTTGTCCCATTTTTGTTTTGATTCAATATTAATATAATTAACGTTTGATTCCAGTATTTTGTGTAATATATTTATGTTCGATGTGTCGATACCTTCCCTTCCGGACACATTCAAATTGGCCCCAAAGAGAAGTCCATTCATCGATAAAATTATTCCTCGACTTCAGATCCTCTTCACTCAAACGACAGATTCCAAAGAGAGTCAAAAGAGTGAAACAAATGTATTGAATGGCTTTACATCGCAATCACCCGAACGTAAAGATGCGGCAAATCTATTGAAAACAATATCCAAATGGATTGTAGGACATGTCCCTCGCTGTGGATATAGCGCTCCTCCAGAGCTCTTTAAATTCCTCCCAATTGTAAGTATTTTTTTCTTTTGATTTAATTTTGAGAAAAACATTTGATTTGAATTTCAATCCAAAAGTTATGTCAAATGCAAAGCGAAACGAGTGATGAAGAGTTGGTTCGCGAATCGTTTTTCGCTATAATTATGTTAAGCCACGCATTACTGACTCCGGAAGCCATTCAAATGGCGATCAATATTTCCAAACAGGTATTCATATAAAGTATATTAACAATTAGTGTAACATTTGTGGACAGGTATGTGTAGTGTCTAATTGGCACGCCCGCTCTGCAATCGCCACTTTCCTACAATATATGGTGTCCTCAAATCTATTCGTTTTGATGAACAACGAGTCGTGGGTCGAAGACATCACAAAAATGATTTTAGACCTCTTGAGTGACGAAAGGAATGAAGTGCGAGAGTCAACCGCCGAAACCCTGAGCGGTCTCTTGCACTGCGAGTTCGTTAAGATTGAGCCAAAACTTATCAAACATTTCGAATCAAAATCTAATCACAAATTAAATAAATTGAAACAAACGAACGGAACAACAATTATTGATCCGAAAGACCTGACTCTCAGACATAGCGGTATCCTTGGGTTGTGCGCCTGCATTAATGCCTTCCCATATAATGTGCCCGACTTTATGCCCGATATTCTCGTATTTCTTTCATACCATTTGAATGATCCGCAACCCATTCCCGTGAGTATACATTTAGACCATTGATTAGATCATTCAATCAAATGATGACTAAATATGAACTTTGATTTAATAGACGGCTATTAAGAAGACTTTGTCGAACTTCCGTCGGACTCATAACGACAGTTGGCGCGACCATAAACTCAAGTTTAGTGACGACCAGTTGGCCGTCATTACAGACCTATTGGTTTCACCCAATTATTACGCCTAAGACTCAACACATTTATCAAATTTATTGAAAAAAGAGTCTAATATTTAATGAAATCGAATCCAAATATCAATAAATAATTGAGTTATTTGTGGAGTCATTAAAAATATGAAATGATTTAAAACTTGTGATAAATATTAGACTTAATTCTTATATTTTTTCTCAAATTATATTCGTTTTAATGATTGCATGAAAAAACTTATAGTTTTGGCTCAAATTAAGTCTAAAATCAGAGCAAATTTTAAACAGTTTTGTAAACAATTTTTAAGCAAATATTGATTTTTATAAATTACTTCTAAATTGAAACTCAGGTTTAAAAATATCTAAACATAAAAATAGATATCTTTTTGTCCTTTTGTGGTAACAATTATTTCGTTTGAATTAAATTAAATAAAAAATGTTTTTTTGAATTTAGTTTTGAGTCAATTATTTTCTACTCTTTCTCTGGACTCGAGTCCATCCCTCACTTTCGGGATCCGTTTCGTCCATTTCTTCAGATTTGTTGTCTTCTTCACAATTAATGTCTAAAGACTTCATCTGATTCTCGACAACCATTTGATTGTCATTTTGTTCTAAACTATTATTAACTGAAACTCTGTTTGCGTTCAGTCTTTTCATGTCTTCTATTCTATCGATGACTTCTTGTAGTCGACCGGAAGAGCATAAGTCAAAGTATTTTCGGATATTTGTGGCGAAGAGACGAAGAGATCCGTCTTCGATGATAGTATCGAATTCATTGTCAATAATTTCTGCCACAAATTCAATCACTTCGTCGACTTCCAAGTCTTTATTGGTTTTGAAGAATTCGTTGATAGTCTGTGTCATCCAAATTAACTTTTCGTTTGTATACTGTCCTCCCATTCCCTGTTCGACACATAACTGAAAGGATTTCCACTCTTTCATCGACTGATCGACGGCTGAACAGAAAACTTCATCAAAACTCAAAGACATTGTCACGAAATTAACACCAAATGAAATGAATCGTTAAAATATATATTAAAAAACTTCTAATAACTAATGATTTTATTGAAAAACATTTAAATTTTGATTAAAAATTGATTTAATCTGAAAATGAATTGAAATAAAAAATTAAAGATTTTTAAAAAATAATGTTTTCATAAAAACATGTGTTTATGTGTTGTTATGTACGCATGCGTTCACTTAAAACTTGTTTTTTAAACCAAAAGATATTCAACTTTCGTATAAAACTCTTTAAATAACAAATTGCTCGATAAGTTTCACTCAAAAAAGATACCAAATTGAGTCCACTCTTAGTTTTGGCCACAACTTGTCTGTCAGTGAGAAGAACTGTCGAAGAAGTAATGGAATTATCGACTCTTTTGTTGGGAATATTAGTGATTGTCATCGGAATCGGGGCTTATGTCTGGCAGTTGTCTAATGTCTTCTTTACTCGAAATCAATGGTATTCACCGACAGATAAGACTGTTTTGATCACTGGATGTGATTCCGGTATCGGCTTTCAATTGGCTCAATATTTCTACCGAAAGGGATGTATTGTCTTCGCGACTGTTCTCGACATCGAAGGCAAAGGAGCCAAACAATTGAGACAATTGGCAATCGATGAACAGAGACTGCATTTGATCCAAATGGATGTCACTAACGATTGTGACGTCAATCAGGCCTTCATTCAAATCAATGAATATCTTAAGCAAAACCATTTGGAAGGTATGTCCGATGTATTGAAATATAGATTTTACAGAATTACTAAATATTTTGCCAATCATTGGATTCATTCAATTATTTTCAAATATATTTTTTGATGACATACTTATTGAGTCCACCGAAAGTGTGACCTCTTTTTCTGATTATCAAAATATCTTCACAATTATTGCTAACTTCTGGGAAAAAATGAAAACAAGTTTTGTATAAAAAATAAGTTTATTTTCGGCAATACTTCCGATAATTAGCTAAGAATTTTGTGACTCAAATCCATTGCAATATTGAGAGTAAAAGTTTTCAATTTAGTTAATGACTAAAATATATTACAATAATTGTAATGCAGACCCATTTTATTCGGGAAGACCTTCCAACTCTGTGCCCAAGAATTTCCACTATAGGTGGTAATAATAGTCATGGCTCAGAGAGTACTCATAAAGTCCATACAAAAAAACAATATATTGATTAAAATTAACTTAAATCCAAGGTTTGTATTGTTTGATAAACAATGCGGGCGTTTGTGTGATGTCTGAGTTTGATTGGATTACTTGGGATCAGATTCAGTCCCAAATCGATGTCAATCTTTTGGGAACAATACGCGTCACCAAAAAGTTTTTGTCGCTTATTATCCAATCAAAAGGTAAGACTTTTTCTATACTTTTAGCAGAATTTCAATTAACTTTTTCTTTGAAACGATTTTATACATAATTATTAGTTGACTCTAATTAGTCATAAATAAAAACTTGACTCCAATTCAAAACTATTTAACAGATTTCACTGAAAATATTTTTAGAAAACATTTTAACAAAAAGTTGAAAATCAAATGAAAATAAATTTTTTGAATGAATTTAGATTTGGAACAAAAGTTTGATTTTTTAGGTCAGAATAGTGTCCACTATTTGATCAAAAAATAGAGCGAATAAACAAAACAAACAAATGATTGGAAGAACTTTTGAAGTGTTTTCAATGAATTTAGATTTGATTTAAAAGTTTTTGTTGATTTTGTGCCCAAAATGAGAGGAAATTCCCACAATTTTGTTCAAAACTGAATCTGAATTGATAGCTATCCCTCTCAATAGCCTTGACATTATTATTCTTTCGACTTTAAATTGAAATTCAACTTTGCATCATGGCAAAAATTATTGCTGTTTATCTTATTTCTTAGATTTTAGATAAAACTTTTTTGAAGAAATTACTTAATATTCTTATCACAAAAACTTAATTTAATTGATTTATAGAATATAATATATAATCAATTAAAGTGAGTAATTTGAATTAACTTGCTCATAGCTCCCACAATTCTAATTCATTTATCGCATTAACAAAAGATATTCAAAATGTTTATTCATTTCATTGATTTTTAATTCATTGAAACTATTTTTTGGTGTCAACTAAAAGGACGTATAGTTAACGTGAGTTCAGTTAACGGCAATTGTGCTTATCCTGGGATTAGTATATACTGTGCGACAAAGTATGCGATCGAAGGCCTCTCCGATTCGTTGCGCTTAGAATTGAGTAAATTTGGTGTTAAAGTAGTTGTCGTAAAACCGGGAGATTATGCGCGACTCACGAATATCATGAGTTCTCACGAATCAAATGTCTCTCATATCTGGCGATCAATGGATGACAACAAAAGACAACTTTACGGCAAATATTTTGACGAATACCAAAAAAGTGTTATTCAAAATAGTGGTCTAACGAGTCCCAAGTCGTTCGAGTCGTCGACACTTTTCAATGACTTCGAAGAAGCAGTTCTTGCAGTTAATCCCAGACTTTATATAACCAGTGCTTCACTCGCTTTTCGTCTCTTCTTTTTGTTACTCAATTTTGTGCCGACAGTAATCAAAGACAAACTTTTCTTAACTATCACTTCATATATGGTTAAGTCTGACCTCACTTCAGAGTCGCACCCAATCATCAAATAACTAATAATTAAATTCTAAATACCAAGAAGTGTGTGGAGAGAGAGAGAGAGAGAGAGAGAGAGAGGGAGAGAGAGAGAGAGAGAGAG
>JAQIXV010000014.1:0-233255 GCA_034700625.1 Tectocepheus velatus | reverse complement strand
ATTTGAATTTATTTGAATTTAATTTTAATTTCGACTCAATTTTCAAAAACTTTTTATTTGAATTACAAAATGAAATACAAATTAAATTTAAAAGAAATATAAATCCGAACATTAGTAGTAATACAGAGAAAGGGTGTTATGTATGCGAACCCTAATTATCAATATTTAAATCGATTTAATTAACAGAAAATATCGGATAAATTCATTTTAAAATAATTTATAGCAAATTTGAGCTAAAATTAAAGCATTTTCACAAAATATTTGTATGAATTAAAGAAAGGAAGGGGTCATTAGGACCTCAAATCCATTAATAGTAAAATGAATTGATTTTCTTGCAATTGGCTCTCAATTTAGTTTCGACAGTATTACGGACCGATTCTTCCTCCGCTCTAATTATTATATCCTCCAGTCTTGAGAGTCGGCTCAGAATATCTGCTGTCCATTCAGTGGCGACGATATTAGGACCGAAATTCAATTCTTGAAGATTCGGTAAATTGATGTCAATATCTGTAAAAATCTTTTCGTCGATTAAAACGTTTGGATACAAATTGAAAGTCAAATGAGTTAAGTCTTTCAGTTCTTTAAAATGTTTGAACGGAAAGAATTGATTCATAAATTGTTGAATAATTTCTTGGTTTTCATTCCAAACTAAATGTAATTCAAATCTTTTTAATCGTTTGAATTCATTGAATGTCGAAAACAATTGTGTAATCAAATCATTTGAATCGATAATAACACAAAAATGAAATTTTTTCATTTGTTTGCAATTTATGGCCAATTGTCTCATATTTTCAATCAAATCGTTATTCAATCAATTGATCCAATTTTAAGATATGTTTGAACCAAACACTCGGATTCCCGTAAGGAATGATTAACCGAAAGGTTTTGAGAGTTTTGTTGTTTTCAATCATATCTTCAAAATCATTGAATTCTTGTTCCGAATCGTGAAATACATTGAGTTGTCGACTGTTTTTAATACCGATTCGTTTGACATCTGAACACATGAATCTTGTCTCACAACTGAAAGTACCAAATGATTTGAAGACATTCCTCTTATCCTCTTCCGCATCGATCAACAGATGCAATAAATTTAAGTCAAACTTCTTCTGGAATTCATCAAACATTTGGTCATTCATATGATTAATGACTGATAATTGAATTTGTCTTAAATTACGACAATATTTGACAATTAGTTCCATATTTTTCGTCCACTCGTCTTCTGATTGTGTTTTTGGCCACAACTCAAATGATTTAATGTTTTCACACTTTTTGACCACAGATTCAAACGTAAGGATTGAAGACAAGTGATTCAAATGAAATACTTTTTGAAATACAGTCCTCTGGAACTGTTTGGACACACATTCGTATCTGAATTTGTCTTCAAATGAGAGAAATTGAAGAATAACTTCAGACAAATCATCGCAAATGCGGTCATCATATGATTGTCTTCTGATTTGTGACAACTCTTTACTTAAAGACATTTTTGTTATGAAATCAATTGAATTGAATTTTGACTCAAATCTCAACAAAAGTCAGAAAATGTGATAAAAATGGCGTTAAATGAAGTGATGTTTGCTTTCGGCCAACGATTGCATAACTGTTCACAAATGACATAACACTTATGGGGCGAGACTTCAATCAATTGATTTAAAGTTTTTATTGATTTCATTAAAAATTATTTCTTTTGAAGTTTAATATGATTTCAATTAAATAAATCTAATGAGAGCTCAAAATAAGTATCGAATCTTTTAATTAAAAATTTATTCTTTGAATACAATTGAAAAATAGCTCAAAACAAACGAATTGACTCTTAAATGACTTTTTCCTTAAAATTGTTTTACAATAGATTTGAGTGTTTTTCAAGAAATAGATTTAAATTTAAATTCAATCAAAATATTTATATAAAAATTACATTAAATAGTGTTTAGAAAAGTTGTAATAAATATTTTAGTTTTAAATTTAAATTGTATTTGAATTTTAAAAGTAATTATAATTTAGAAGTTATAACAAATGTATCGAAAAACTAAACGCTTTGAACCACAAAATTGAAAGTCTGGTCATCTATTGTGTCGTCAATTGTTTCGATGGCGTAAATACTTGCGTGAAGTCCGACAACGAAGAGTGAGGCGCCGATCACCCAAAAGACTGCGGCCCCGGCGCCCACCAAATAGAACAGAGGAAGGGAACAGACGGCGACCGCTAAGTATTGCTGACCTAATGTGAGTCGTCTGCCGAAGAATTTTATGGGTCTTTCGGCGTTCTTTAGGGTCAGTATATATCCGGCGCCGAAGGACGCGCTCAGAGCCAACAAAAGCAAAGGAGAGCTTAGAATACAATATATCAATAAAATGATTAAAAGACACAAATAATTGCTTTGAAAGAACTGCAAGTTTTTTATGAGTCTTCGCGACCACTGATTGATTGCCGTCGGGAACAGCATTTTGTTGGTATCGATAAACATTCCCCAACTCTTCATTAACTTCCAACGGCTTAACACCAATTGTTTCGGTGATAATTGGGTTAAATTGTATTTCGCACTAACGGCCAGACTATTGATAGCGCCGTCCAATTCTCCCATCGGTTCCATCATTAGTGGCACAGAATCGGTACCTTTTTGTGGCGGAGGAGGCGTTTCGTCAAACGTTTGCGAAGACGTCTTCATTGGATCAGATGTTGGGTTTGTATTTGTCTCGACTGAAGACATTTCCAGATATTTTAGGTCTTATTGAGTGTGAAGTAAAGGATTGGAAATATTTTTAATATTAATTAAAAACTAATGAAACAAAAATCAATTAAAAGTTGTTTACATTTTGTCTGCAAATGTCATAGCAGTTCACGTGTCCAATGGTTTGGTCACTAATTACGTAAAAATTTGTTAAACATAATCCCCTAATAAATCATTTTATTCTTGGGATCTCTTGTCTCTTCAATTATAATAAACTAATCATTTGTTTATTTAATTTTAATTATTTACTGATTTCTTATCAATTTTCTAAGAAATCAGTTATTTTTTGTTTGAATCCAAAGCAATGCAATCAAAGTCTTATCTCTTTTACTCCAATTCTGGCGACAAATAACAAATTCTTTTGATTTAATTTTTTAAAAATTGTATACAAATTATTAAAACCAATTCAATTGAATTTTGGTTTTACTCTAATATCAAAATTGAGATAAACTATTAATCTCTTATCAGCACAAGAAATATCTTGGGAAACATGAGTTAACTAGTAGTAGTATCACTCAGACTCTCAATATTTTTTTTATTGCAAAACTTTTAATGAATTTTTAGAAATCAATACAAAAATTATTTTTTAGGGAACCATTCAAACAATGACTTCTTCTCATCTCTTTTTATGGAAATTGTTTTTAAGTAAATTGTAATTCACTTCAATTCACTTCATTTAACTTTTCATTTGATTCTAATAATATTTATGTAAACTTTTGATCGCAATATAAATAATATGAAAAAATGTTGAATTCAATCTAATGTGAGAAATGAAAAAAACTAATGAAAAATTTAATTAAGTCTTAAATAACTTGAATTACATTGAAATTGAACCAAAAAATTGATCCCAGAATTGTCTTATGTCTGGCATTTCAGTATTGGCCACAACTCTTGTGAAATAGTTTAAAGTTTTTTCAGTGAATTTCAATTTTTGAGTCGACGATTGCCAACAGTATTACACAATAGTTGGGCTGACATTGAGTTAAAGGGAAGGCTGTTTAGAGGCTGTTTAAAGGCTGTTCTTCAGTGCATAGAATTTTCGTATAACTTTAGTGAACAGAATCAGTAAATGTATTGCAAACGCCTCTAATATAAGAGTTCCCCAAATATTGAACACAACTCGAGTGAAGTCATAATCAAAGCCAATAGGGATTCAAATAATTTATTTATAACTGCATTCACTTCAAACTAAAACCAAATTATCGTTCAATTAATTGACGCCAAAACTCAATTCACATCAAATATTTGACTGATTTTGTGGTGAAAAACACTTGAAATGCAGGACAACAGCGAAGGTATTAATTATTTTCAATATGTTTTGTCTGAATAACTGTAAAAAATGTGGAAAAATAGAGTTTATGTCTGTCCTGTGATAGAGTGGTCCTACAGTCGGTTCTATCCGTTACACGCGGCCACACAGTTGGGGGACATCAACACAATCGAGACGTTGATAATCAAACACAAGTTATCACCGAATGAGACGGACTACGACTACCTGACCCCTCTCCACATCGCCTGTTTTGCGGGACACCTCTCCTGTGCCAAACTTCTCATTAGATTCGGGGCTCAGATCAACGCCAGAAGTATCGACGGCGGGACTCCTCTTTGCGGTGCCTGTGCTTCAGGTAATCACGAATTGGTTGAAATACTCATATCAAACGGCGCGTCT
Organism: Tectocepheus velatus; assembly: GCA_034700625.1. Classification (NCBI taxonomy): domain Eukaryota; kingdom Metazoa; phylum Arthropoda; class Arachnida; order Sarcoptiformes; family Tectocepheidae; genus Tectocepheus; species Tectocepheus velatus. The sequence goes on along the minus strand of JAQIXV010000014.1, from coordinate 228,861 downwards.
GTCAATCCAGTGCACTCCCTGTCGACCCCTTTACATGAGGCCGCTTTCGCAGGTATGTCCTAATCTCTAATCAGCCCTTAATTTATAAAAAAAAAAAGTTTTTTAATTGAAACTAAAATTTTGAAAAACAATTGAATCAAAAGAGAGTTTGCATTGAATGCAATGTTTGTCTGAATGCAGAATAATATTGACTTTTGGTATCAGAATTTGTGGTACTCTTTGCAAATGTCAAAGTTCATTGTGATGTTAACTTATCAATGATCATGGTCATTGTCAACACAGATGCCAATAATTTTTTGTTTCCAATTATTTTGAATTCCAACCAATTTTCAAGAGATTTATGAGAAGTTATATGTCATTACTTTTTATTTTAGAATTTGTTATACTCTTGCAAAACCTATGCAAAAAAACCCCAAGTCATGTGAATCCAGTATTTTCTGTACCTCTACTTTAATTTATAATCCATTTCTCTATTTGATTGTCGTATCGATTGGTTGACAAACAAAATGTTTTATCTATTTTCTCGACTGACGTCAAATAAAGTTGTGTAGTGTTTTGGCACCCGTTTGCACATCATATCAACCGGACTATCAGTCCTGTCCTGAGCCCACGTGGGGAACGACTTTACTTTGCGTGCTATTGATTTAAATTGTAAATGAATAACAGGAAAAGTAGATGTAGCCCACGTGGGCTCAAAACAGGACATTTAATTATTCAAATGGAAATATACTTCAAACCCAAAACAGGAATATTCTCCTATTTATTGAATTTTGTAGATTTTATCTAAAACTTTGAAGACTTTCAATTTCAAAGTCAAAACTCTAACAATTTGTTTCTATTGTCTAAAGTTTGAGTCTTTATTTCATTAGAATTGAATCTTTTATTTTTGAAGAGACTGTTATTTGCATCGGATTTGGTGCCAAACGTTGCTTCACATGATGTCATTAATGTCATGTGTCATGCAATTTGTTATATGCCTCTCGTTTTGGATATAAATCAAGAGTTAGTTCACAACCGAAGTCAATGTTTCTTAGTTTGGATGTCATAAGACTTTCAGGAAATTGAGAACCAATTTAATGATTTTCAGCTGAAATCAATGTCCAGATCATAGTTTGCACTCAATTCTAGATTTCAAACTACACTGAAATCAATATTTCACAAAATGAGTGGAAAAATCTGTTGTGTCGTTTGCACAGAGTTTGTTATGAGAATGAGTAACCTTGCTATAAATAGTTTGGGAACTTTCAATTAGAGATCGTTTGCCTTAAGACTAAAGACTTAAGACTAAAACTCGTGAAATACCTCTGCATTGATGGGGTTCTCACACTTTTCCACTAAATGTAAGGCTTTTCAAAAGAATTTGTTTTAGTTTTTAATGTTTTCATTCTTTTTGTCGATTCTTTAAGAAAACAAAACTTGAGTTTTGTTTAAAAATCTAATAAAACGGACATTAATCTTGCTCATATGTATTCAAAGTTAACCAAAATTGTTTGCATCATTAATTCTAACCCTTTTTTGACCTTGATTACACCTTTGATCTTTTAATACTATCAATTAATACGGAATTGAAGTTAAGAATTGACTGTTTTTGTTAGGAAACACCGCTTGTGTCGATCTGTTGATAAGATGTGGGGCTCTCCTCGACACTTATGATTGCAATTTTGGGACTCCACTTCACGCCGCCGTTTTTCAAGATCAGCACAAATGCGTTAAACGTTTACTACAGGCGGGGGCTAATGTGAACGCCACTAAATTTCACGAAACACCCCTTCATTTAGCCGTTTCTATGAATCATATCGAAAGCGCGTTAGAGTTACTCCGATTCGGAGCCAATACTTTCCTAACAAACAATCAAAACAAAAAACCAATCGATTTGTTAGTCGTGAAGAGCGGACCACTATATGAAGAGCTTTTAGAATCGCAGAGACATCCGCCACCTCTTCAGGAATTGTGTCGACTCTTTTTGGTCAGAAACAAGTCTTTTGAAAGACTTAAATCTGTTTATTATTTACCGCAATATTTAATGGATTTTATAAATTTTAATATTTAATTGACTTAAAAATATTCGACTCATAGCAGACACCCGTCCCATAAAACTTTATTCGTATTCCCTGTTTGTACACAAAAAAGTCATATTCCCTGACATTCAACCAAAAAATGAATGAATAGATTGCAGACATTGGTCTCAAAATTCAAAGTTTTAATAAACATTTGGTTATCAAATTAGTTCGAGTTATTTGTTGATCAAATGTTCTAATGATTTATAAACTCTTCAATGTTTTGAAAGTTGTTTATAAATATATTTTCGACAAATAGTTTAAAGAAATTCATAGAAATTAATTCATTCAAAATTTTATTCAAATGAAGTGAATATTCTTTTTTATTCTAAAATGTAGTAAATATTTGCGAAAGTCGTTTAAAAAGTCTTATCAATGATTGAGTGCTTTTGCAAAACATTTACACAAATTTAGATATGAGTCGATTGTATCGAATGAGGCCATCGTTTACAAGACAACAGACTTAATGTCAGCCAATCATCGAATCCTTTGGATTCAAGGAATAACTAAAAATTGAATGTATTTTTCATTTTATATTAATTTAGTCTTTTATTATATAAATATTATTTTTGTAACAAATTGTATAATAAAATAATTCAATTGAAAACAATTTGAGCTATTTTTTTATTAGAGGAAAGCCGTCATAAAGCTATTATCCGAATAGAAAGTAGTCATCCATTGACTGATCAATTGAGTGGATTCCACACTCGACTGATTCCTCTCTAAAATTCCGTTCATTTTCTCAATTAAAGGGATTAACTCAACGAATGATTTGCTTTTCTTCAGACTTTGAAGTTTATTGAGCGCCGACTTATAGATAGAGTTGAGATCTGGTGTTAAAGGACTCGAACGTGTGATGCAGTCATTCAAATGTTTTATACCATTTAGTGATAAACAAAGTATCAGAAGAGTGCACCTGTAGTCACATCAACACTCAGTCTATTGATTAGTAATTTATTTGATTAACACAAACCTCTCAGAAAAGGCTTTTCTGTTTGTTCTCATGAATGATAAGAACCCCTGATATACCGTCTCCTCTACGATATCGAACAAACTCTTGCAAAACCTCTGAATCGATTGAATCAATTCAATTGAGTTCTCTTCGGTGTCGATTAAACTCTCACTTATTGTCAAAACTTTAAACCAAAGCAACAAAACCTTCGCCTCGTCGTCAGCACTAAAAACAAAGTCATTAAAGAAAAATACAAAACAATATCTGAATGGGGACTGACTTCGGTCTCAATTGTGAGCACCAATTCATATAATTAGAGACAAAACGTTTAGAGTCTTCACATGACTTCAATTTAGTCATCAAATAAGTGGTGAGAGTCAGCGAAGCATTTCGGGTAACGGAAGCCACCATAAAGTCGTCGCTATTGTCGGGAATTTCAAATATTTCGATCAAATCGGAAATGTTTCCTATTTTCAGACAAATCTTTAATTAAAATAATAATTTTGAAAATCGAACGAAACTGACCCTCGACTGCAAAGTAATGACTGATATAAGTCTCACTTAGACTCAAAAAACTTGGAATATGTCGGACAGTTTGAGAAGTAGATTGAATCAAATCACAGATAATTTGAGGACTTTCAAAGTTGAAGCCATTGGCGTACTCTTCGATAACTATTCTTCTGATGTCTTCATCCAATAAGTCATTAAAACACTTCAAGAGTTCACTGAAGAGACCGATTCGTTGATTGCTTTCAATATCTAAACATAATTTCAATTAATAAATGAAATGAAAAACATATCAACGGAAAGCCATTACCCGATTGGAAGGTTGGTCTCAAGTCTTCAAAGCATTGTTTGATAAATCTTTTGATTTCATTCGGATATTTAGTAACCAAATCGCTGTCACCACAACTCAAGTCTTTGATCAAATGTGAGACACAATTGGCGTAAAACCTATGCTTCAAAAGCCAGTCTCTGTCAGAGATTTCTGATTCAGAGGCAGAGATGAGACAAATTTGTTTGAGTAAAGTCAGGAGAAACACATGACTCGTATTATTCGCCCCAAAGAAATATGACTTCAATTTAATTATCCGAACAATTGATTGACTAATGGATTGCACTTTAGTTGCCGACAATAACTCGAAAGGAATTGTTTTCAAATCGATTTCAACCTTTAATTTTAATTAAACAACTCTTTTAGTCTTATAAAACATATCTCTTTCGATATAATTCTTACCAAACATTTTTCATTAGAGAGAGAAACCATTGTATAGGATATACTCTCAACGATGGACGCCATCTGTTCCACCGATAAGGACTGGTTCTGTAGAGTATGTCTCCAATCAATTCGTGAAAAAACATATCCAATGAACGATTCAATTGAATATTGGTCTTGGATTACGGCCTAACAATATATCAAATCATATATAGTGGGGGTTTTCAAAGATAACAATGTGTTGTATACCTCATACATGACTCTTATGTCCAAAGGATTCGGACAAAACTTATTCCAATTCAAAGTTTGGATTTTACTTTGAATTAACAGAAGGTCTTTGGAATCAATGGCTTTTGTGCCGATGATGTAGGAGAGGACGACCTGCCAAACACACGACAGTATACTCGAATGCATTCCTGTTTTTAATCAAAAGTTAAGTCAAATTGAAAACAATATCTCAACGGTTAATACCCTGAAAGCACTCAATGAAGTAATTAATGTTAATCAGAAACAAATCCCAAACCAACTTAAAATTGTCGGCACTTATGAAACGAGTCGATCGTTTGGGAAACACCCAAACACTCCAATTGTCATAAAAGGGTCGCCAGACGTTCATTATATCACCTTTTGGTTGATATAAGACATGAAAATCAAAATAAAATCAAAGAATGACATACAGGGAGGCATCCGGGAGTTGGCGTTTAACCAACAGAAGGAAAGCGTCGAAACTAATGTCAGATAAGTCTTGACATAAGGCTTGAAGTGATCGAGAAATTCGAGGGGAATGTCGTTATAGGCGTCGAACAAATGGAGGGAAAGAAGCGATAATATGTCGTAAAGCTATCATTAAATACATTCAAATAAATTATTTAAAATTAAAATAAATAAAAGATTAAGACCTCATTTGATGAGAATAAGGGCTGATTATTGGAGTACTTCTTTAATTCCAAATAAAATTGGGATAAATCGATGTCTTCTTTATTAATGAAGAAACCAAATGATAATAAGACGTCATTCCAAAGACATGGAGCTATAGATAACGACTTCATTCCTAAAAGAGATATTTCGTAGAAAATTGTTTGAAATAAATCAATAAATTGAATACCATTGAGAAGAATCAGCAGAACATCTGATAAATATTGAGGAAATTGATATATTATGGCGTATTGTAAGTGCTTTCGGTATAACTAAATTAGAAACAACCGATTAATAATTAATTGCAACAATTTTCAGATTATTTTCAATTCTTACGCCAAAAACCATTAAATATTCTTCTTTTGGTTTATTACCGAAACTATTGAGAGCTTTGCCTAAGATTTGAATCAATGTTAGGCTTTGTTCGTGGGATGCGTTACGAAACCAAATCGAGACATCGAACTAAACGTTCAATTTTATCGAATTCAGTAAATTATCAAAATATGTTTCAATACATACTTTACTCAAGAGTACAAACGAGACCTGAGCCGGTGTTTGAGTCAACTTCTCCTCAATTAGTCGATACATATCGAGGAAACATTGAGTCGATGTCTGAGACGGCAGAAGACGTGGAGCCATGTATTCAATTATTTTTGGATTATTTATAGCCGTTTCCAACACAAACTTATTGGTCTCATCCGCTCTTATCTCTGATATCTATTATTCATTCAAAACAGAAGTCAGTCATTGTTTAAGATATTAAAGTCTCTTAACTGATCCCAAAGAGTCAATTAAATTAGTGAAGACTTGTTTGGAGGGCGGATACAAATAGTTGGCCTCATTTAACCACAACAGGACTGAACCCAAAAGTGATCTTTCGATCTCTGTCTCAGAATTTTGGAAGTCATACGACTCTATCAAAAGACTGAAAACTCAATTAATCAAAAGATTTTCAACAAAAAGTTGGGATAACTTACGGAATGCTTTTCTCAATGAAAAGTGAGGCCAAAACCACTTTACTGGACGGGGTTTCAGTCAACTGAGTGACGATATTCTCGAAGTCTAATCGATTTTTCTCAATTGATTTCAATGAGTGCTGATTAATAGTGGCCTCAATGAACTGCATAACACATATTTTTATTAGGATTTCAAATTTAATTGTATTAAACAGTACCTCAATATTGAAAAGATAGGGTCCGGTGCAGCCGTTCGGGTCGTAGTTGTCTTTATCGCAGGAAATCTTTAGTTTGATCTGAAATTCAAAGAATGAGTCAAATGAATCTGAAAATAAATTATAGGACAGACATCTTTTTTGATGTTGTGGTAGAGATCGGGTAACCATTTCATCAAATCTTTGTTCAAATCATCGAATTTAAGTAAAAGATTCTCAAAAAATCTGCAAAAAATATACAAAATTAATGATATTCTAAAAGATATGAGTAAATGGGGACTGACTTCGCCTCTTCTAATACGACTCTAACGTTGTGTTGGATAAGAAGAAGAAGAGCTGAAGTGTTGTCAATCGATTTAATGTCAATATTAAAAGAATTCAAATTAGATTTTTTCACTTCGGGGCCAATCAATGGTCTCTCTTCTGTGTATTTAAATCCAATTAAAGCAATAAATTCAAACTCGAGCTTTGATTTTGAGTTAACTTACCCTCAAATCTATAGACGTCCCTTTCTTCGTAGCTCTTGTCTAACATAATATCGTTTGAATGGATTTCGTCCCAAAAGTTATAAATATCTAAGACTTCGGTTTGAATTCGTTTGAAATTAATATAATCCTCAGAGAAGTGGTTATAATCGATGTTAGCGATGGCGCACTTCAGCAAATCTTTGAGATACTGAGGGGGAAGTTCGTCGGTATTGACAAACACTTCGTGGAGTTGGGAGTCTTCGAGCCATAGGATGTAAGCCCGATATAGTTTAGCCAATCGCTCGTCCATTGCGTTCGACTCAGTATTGTTCGGATCAGTTGAGAGCCAAAGTTGGTGATGAAAATCTATCAAAGAATTCAATTTTGTTATCATTTTCTTCCGTTTCTCTTCTCCGATGAATTTCAATCCAATTGAATGATCGGAATCACTACTCGTGAAGAATAATTGAAAGAATTTGAACCAAAGGAAAGGTTCCAAATCATTGGGAGGTTTGGCCACAGAATTGATTAGTTGAGATGACCACGAATTGATTGGCAGTATTGACAACGGAATCGAAGAGTGATTATGTTTTTGACAAATTGCCTAAAAATTCAATAATTACTATAAATATAATCAAATGAAAGTAAATTCAAACCTTAACAATGATCTCAAGATTAGAATCTGAGTTATCATTAATTTCGTGAACTATTTGGTCCCAAATCTTTTCGGTTCGCAACGCATCCGATTCAATGAGAAGCCATCCGAGCCATACATTACTTCCATTTTGTTTATGAAGTAAATGCAAAGGAGTAATCCATTCGCACTTTTTGATGGAACCGGAGCCCCAACTGAAGAGTGATGAAAACCAGCCCCCAGTCGGCAATTTCCATGACTGTATGTCATATGGGTTTTCAGATAAGTATTTCAGATAAAGTTCTTTGAGTTTTGGGTCCAAATAAATGAAAACTGAAATCTTTTCGAAGATATAAGCGATTTGTTTGAGTCTTGACTGACCGGAACTGAACCACGAACTCGAGTTTGTCTTCACTATAGAACCGATCACTTCATACAAGATATCTGTCCAACAGATAAGAAGTTGTAATTTGTTTTGTTTTTCATTAAATTTTGACAACTGATGGCATATCATAGAAACGATTTCTTTGTTATATTCGCTCAACAATTGACTCAAAAGATTCACTAATTTTTGGCTCGAAATCAAAGGTTTGTAATGTTTTAAGTGAAACGGAATAAAAGTGAACAATAAATGAATTGTTGGGATATTGTGCTGAGCCGTCAGCAAACCCTCCAAACATTCCACACATTTTTCGATCGATTTTCTGTAATTAATAAAAACTATTAAAGATTTTATTAAAAATAATGAATTAACAAACGTTTGTCCGAAATCAGTCATAACGAGAGCCAAATACACAGCGAAAGGGTTTTGCTCTTCAAGTCCTCTGCAGACGGAAATCAAATCGGTATCAAAATTGATTTGAGGGACAGAATTAGTTTCCGCCTCTTCTCCTAACACCCGATCCCAAGACTGTTGATCTTTTTCCAGAGAATGAAGTTTCAAAGTAATCAATAGATTCCAAACCCATTTTGAAAAGTCATTTGAATTGACTGATTGGGCGAAAGAAATCAAAGCCTCACTTCCGAAGAGCTTTGAATTGCTGTTAAAGAAATCCTTTTGTGTTTTCATTAAGTGTTGTCTATTTATTGACGAAAACAATTCTAAACCAATTTTTTGGTGTTTTTCTAAATCAATGAAAAGCTTTCCTTTCGATGAATCGTAAGACCAATTGAGTCGAGAGAAGACGATTCGCGATATTCTGTTCAATAAATGTTCGATAGGGTATGCGATCAGCCATTCAGACAATAGATCGATGTCTTCGCTATTAGGACTCCACAAATTGACCGGTAGTTCACAGAATAATTCAATGCATTTCTATGGTTATCAAAGTGTGAAAAATTGATTCAAATGAAAAGGGAATTACCTCATCGTTAGAGTCGTGTTCTAAAAGTTGTCGAATAAGTATTGAAATCAAAGAGATGTGTCGATTAATGAGTTTAATCACAATATGCTTCCCTTTTTCGGTCATATTATCGCTTAGTTTTGGTGTTTGAAGAGATATTTCAAAGACTTCTTTGAGAATAGTGCAGATGTACTCATTTTCTGAGCCATTCCTGGAAATGGCCATATTATACATCAAAACCAATAAATTTTGTGATTCAGTCACTGAAAGAACACTTAATTTCTCTTTGAAGAGATACTGAACTGTCACTTCTTGGAATTTATTCTTCCAGTAGTTGACACTGAAATAAGGGCAAAGTCCTCCCAATTCGTCCAATTCATCCCTTCCATTATTATAGACAACCCAAAGGATGTGCCACATCATAGACTCAGACACTCCATCAAAAGGAAACACTGAAAGGAAGTTCCAAACTCCCTGTCTATTAGTGGTCAGAATAGCTATTATTGAGCGAAGCATAAAGTGGTCGAACTCCACTTGGAGTCGAAGAATCATCGCTTGATCTTCAGTTATAAACTCTTTCTTACAGTTGAGCCATAACTCAGAAACCGCTAAAACTGTTCGTCTGTTTGAAAATCAAAATAACTATAAAAAATGTTTCAAACGAAAGGAAAGAATCCAAACCTAATCATAGAACTGATATAAACCGTCAGTTCCTTAAATCGCAAACAATTGAAAGAATGCAATCCTTGTCGAAGAATTTGGATCAGTTTAGTACTGAAGGCAAGGAGTTTAAGCATTTTTATTTCAGTCGATTCCCCGAATGAATTGCTATTCGAAACATCTGTTTTACAACAAAATAAATATTAAATTATTAGTCTTCGAAACTAATGATTATTACCATTAGAACTATCACTCATTGCTGCAAATTTGAGGACATCATTGAAAGGGATCTGTTTTAAGAAACGAATGACATCCAGTTCTGCGATCTCTACATAACTGTTAGTCACGTCTTCGCCCTTAAGTTAATCATAATTTAAATGAATATAGAAATCAATTCAAACAAATATTTACATTCAATTCAGAGTCGACCAAAAGCCAAGTTTCGTCTGAATCTAATTTTTTATTCTTCTTATTCTTCGCGAATCCGATAAACTTTTCTCTCATTCTATTAAAAGTAGAAAACATTTAAAAACTTTTTATTAAAGCAATCAATAGATTACTTAATTGGCGACAAAATCATTGAAATGAGAGAAACGCAATGATTTAGGTATTGATGGCTTAGCTCTGAGTCGCTCACAGATAAAGGGTTTGGGCATTGGATCAGACAACTCGACCAAAGAGAAGAACCCGCAGCGCAACGAAGGATGTGATTCATTAGGAACAAGTGGTCCTCCAGTGTTGCCATCGATAAGAGTTCGGCGCTCTTGAAGTCATAAAAACAATATTTAAGACAAAAGTATTAATAATGAAAAACAATTAATAATACGGTATTTAAGAGCCAATTGAGAGTTGTTTTCGACAATTCTTTGTCTCGAATAACAAGAGATCGTCTCTGATATGCAAAAAGAGCTGAAATAGCGTTTCGTAATTGTTTTGATTTTTCATTTGAATTGTTTTCGTTGATTATATCCGTTAAGAAGTTTTCAATTTCGAGTCGAACCAATTGAGACAAATAATAATTAATGCAATTATCGTTAGAAACGCATTCTTTGAGCCGAAGAAGATTTTTATCCAATTTCTTAATGTTTTGGTTATTAAGAACCGATTCGTTATACTTATGGACGCCTTCGACAACCCGTCCATCACTGCAACGATTGGTCCTAACAATAGACTTATTGTTTAACTGCCAGACCTGTTCCTGAAGACTCTCTGCAGTTGTTTTCAACTGTTCGACTCTATTATTGGACTCTTCGTGTCTTTCCCGACATTTCTCTAATTTGACCAAAAGTTGGAATAACTTATTGGAATCGTTTCGTAAGTTTTCCTATTATTTGACAAAAACTGGTAATTATTTTGACTTTTTTAGTGATATTTTGTTGAATACCTCAACGAATTGGTCAACAAATTTGTCGATAGTTTCCAATTGATTGTTGTTATAGAGAGTAAGTAATTGACTTTCAGTGAACGGACGGATTGTCCGCAATTTGTCCACCAATTGGTGACTATTAGTGTCTGACAATAATTCTAAAGACATTTTCGGATCATTTTATTTGATTTAATTGAAATAAATGTGAATTCAATTGTTTTAAAGATTCAATTGATAACAAAACACTTGAAAATACGTTTAGTTTTGATAATCTCTTTAAATGTAAACATTGACTGTCAGTGCATCACATGATTTGTATTGACTTTACATCTGTTATGCAATGCATTCAAATACGACTCAAAGCCTTATAAACAGAGTCTCCTCTGAGTCACGAGTGTCTCATCTGAAGGCTATCTTCCCTTCAATTCATTAATGGTTTGCTTCAAAAGTCTGTAAAAATTGCGATTATTTTCGCTTTTATTTCTGGATTTGATCTCAATTTGATTTTTTCAGACAATTTTATTTTCATTTGAAATTAATTTTCTTCAATTGAAAAACACATTAAATGATAAATTAGTCTTAAATTGTTTGTCCGACAAATCAAAGCATGCATTCAATTGATTGAAGTTTTTTTTTGAGACAAAAACAAGAAATCGTTTCAAAATCCCTGAAAATTAATACATAGTTTTTGGGGCAAAAACTCGACTAAAATCAAATGTCAGCTGTTTTTTAATTTTTGATCATTTCTTTAATGATTGCAAACATAAGTTAAATAAAATCAATCAAATATTATGTCGATTAGAGCTTATATTTATCAAAGGTGATCTAGCACACGAATTAGCCGGCAAATTAGTGAAAATAAACGGATGAATCCCATCTGAAAGTGCTTTAAAAACAGTCGTATCTCAATTGAATGCTCAGTGATTTAATTGTCAAGATAACATTAGTCAGATGCTGAGATTATCTCAATTTTTATTTTTTTTGTGAAATATTTTTATTAAACAAAATGTTGTGGTATTTGATATTCGGGGTTAAGTTATGCTAACGAATGGGGAAAATGACTCCTTTTATAAGAAATAACAATTTCTCTGAACTTTTATTTTCAAAATTTTTGTATAAATAACGTAAAAATCGATTAAAAATAAAATTTTATTTTTCATTGAATTTTATCAAAACATTCAGAAAGTTTACATTAAAATTATCAAGATTATTATAATTTATAAAATTTATATAAGAAAATCAAAGATATTAATGATTAAAACCGAGATTAAGACAAAAAATATAATAAAAATTGACGACATTTTTGATGTTTGAGTTGACACATGTCTGACAAAAAATATGGTTTTATTTGTCATAAAAATAGAGTTCAAAACAAAATACAAATAATTTTTTGAGCTTTTGGTGAAATTGAGCCAATATTTAGTAATTTGAGTGGAAAGGGATGTATTGATTGAGTTGATCTGTTGTGTGATGTGGTCTTCTTCTGGTTCATCGTTCATAATGTCTACAAACAGTGGTGTAAATGAATCACCACTTCATTCAATAGCACAATATATTGAGGATTATATGGATTTGGTTGAGAACGTGCCCAACGATATCGCCCGACAGATCACTCAACTCCACGAACATAACCATCGATACCACCAATTGTTGGCTCAATTGGAGTCCACTCTGGATCTGGTCTGCAATCAAACAAATAATGAGTTAAAAAAACGCAACTCTTTGTTGAAAATCCAAAGAAGTCTTATTGAGATCCAAGAGATCGCCGACGAAAAGCTTCTTCTCATTCAATCGATTTTAGACCAATTGGACGGAAAGGCCCGACAATTGGATTTCGATTACCGGTCCGTCACTTATAACTCTTCGTCAAATGTGACAAACAATACAAGAGTTCAAATGCAAACCTCCTCTTTGGTGACCAATAATTACTCTTCGGCCCAACGATCGGAAGCCACCAATAGTTCGGCCAATACTTCGAATACAAATAATTTGGTAAACAATACGACAACAGAAACAGTGGTTAAAGAAGTGGTTAACGGAAACTCAAACGGACTCTCAAACGACAACTCGAATGCATCGACGACTCACTCAGGGAAGAGGGCGTCCGCCCGACGGAACACTCTCTCCAGAGGTAATAATGACTCGAATAACGACAACCCTTCGAAGCGTTCCGTCAAAAGAGGGGTCAAGACTTCGCACAAAGAGATGAAGAGAAGCAGAAACTCAATGAATAGTATGAACAGCAATAGTAATAGCAGTCTATTGTTGGGGAATACCTCACCGCCAGCCATATATGAAGGGGCGCCCATAGATCCGGACGAACCGACATACTGTCTGTGCGATCAGGTCTCATTCGGGGAAATGATTTGCTGCGATAACTCCGACTGTAAGATAGAGTGGTTCCACTTCTCTTGCGTTTCACTCAATACAAAACCAAAGGGGAAGTGGTTTTGTCCCAACTGTAGGGGCGATAGAAGTAATATACAGAAGAAGTGAATATACCGTAATTGACATGAAATCATCAAAAGCATTGATTTTGTGGTCAAACCACATATCAGTTGTAATATATTTACATTACATTCAGTTTTTCGATACATTATTTGACATTCAATTTGTTTTTCATATTTTGTTTTCAATCATTTATTTACAAATTATTTGTTTGTTTTTTGAGTTTGAGCTTTACTTTCGGTTCAATTCTAAGCATTTTAACCACAATTATAGTTAAGACTCATTAGACTATAATTGTTGGGCACAACCCTCTAATTGAAGTCGTTATTAGCTTTTGATTGCAGTCTTAACGATGTTTTACTCGAATTATATAATTCTGTTAATCAGTTGATAATCAGTTTATTTATTGTATTTTTTGGTGAATTGTTTTCAGAACTAATATCTTATTTACGAATCTTTTAAATGAATTTTAAGCACAAATTTTAAACAAAAGTTTCTCTCTTTTTAAATACCGGTCCCTATTGTAGTAGAAATGAGTTGATTACCGGTTCCTTATTTTATTAACTATTATTGTCTTTAATATAATCAATATTTTATCAAAAATATGATTTTAATGCCATTCAATGTAATCCCAAAATCCAATTAAATATTTAATATAATTAAATCATGAAATCAATAATTATTTCAATAAAATTGTAAATAAATTATCTTTTGTTGGAAACCAGGGCTAAGACATCTTCATTGAACTTCGCGTCAATTACTTCTATTTTGTTGTCTTTATTGCTGTTATGGAACCAAATCTTAACAACTCTTTTATCGGGACTGAGGCTAAGGTTTGGTGCGATTATAGTGTGTTTGTCGCCCAACACTTCGATACCAATTCCTTCACTGATGGCAACAATTGGTCTCTTTTTGATGAGAACGCATTCATCGAGTCTTTCAGGCCTTCCCTCCCCGTTGTGTCCCTCAGGTTTCCAATCGTTGTAATGGGGGTTAATATTATAGGGAACCAAATTGAGAGCGACGTCTGTTTTCGGCCAAATAATTGGCATATCATTAGTGGTGCCGATGTCTGGAGTGGCGATATTAGCGCCGGCAGACCAACCGACGTATGGTATGCCGTCATCGAGGACTCGCTTACGTATGGCTTCAATAAGATTATGTTCCTGTAGTTTGAAGAGTAAGTGAAAAGTGTTTCCTCCGCCGACGACAATGGCTTCACTTTTGGCGATAGTTTCCAAATAATTATCGCTTTTATGAATGGATTTGATGTTGAACTGAGTCAGCGCTGACTTAACTTTTGCCTCATATGTGTCCCAATCAAAGGAAACGGCGGCGAAAGGAATGAAAGTAATTTGTTTTACTTTTGTGGTCAAGAAATTAGTGATCACTTCTTTAGACCACTCCATGTATTTGGTGCCAGACATCGATGAGTTCGACAGTAATAGAAGCCGTGGTTTCAAAGACATTCTTATGGTTCTTATGGTTGGCTCGGATTTGATTGTCGTTTAAGTTCTGGAAAAATAAAGATTTGAATAAAACTCAATTGAAATCAATTTCTATCATAAACTTTATTGCATTGGATTTTAAGATAAGAAATACGCCTTCTCTCAGATATAGCGCTAAATTCGTAATTCAAAGGTAAATGAATTGATGTGGATATGAACTTGGAAGTGGAAGTGGTAGGTCAATTTTCAATACAAACAGTTTAATCTATTCTAGAAACTAAAAGATCAATAAATGTTTTGATTACATAAAGAAATAAACATTTTTCATATCAATTGACTGATTGTCAAAGTCTTAGATATATTTCTTATGTTATGCAATGAAAGCCACGAATTATCGAAATATTGAACTTTATATCCGATTCCAAATAAAATTTCAGATTATTTTTACTCCTCATATAAAATGGTTGAAATTAATTGATTGACTCAAATCTCATTTAATTCAATAATTTCTTTCAATTTTTTTTAATTTTAAAAATTGATTCAAAGATCGAATTATAGAAATGTTGGTCTCTTTGATTCACATTTTATCACTACTTCTCTATACGAGTAATCCGTTGGCAAAAATTGAGGTAAGTTTTCAATGGATTTATTTTATTGTCAATTCATTCAATATTTAATTTAATTTTCGACTCAAGACCTGCACCGGTATGTGATTGGAAGCCATGCCAGAGATGAAACATTTCATCTCTGAAGTGATGCCTTCTTTGTAAGTCTCTTTTTTCTATTATTTGATGACATTATTTTGAAAAGATGACAAATGATCTATCTCAATTTAAAATATTTCAATAGTGAAGGCATTGAATGGCATAAAAGCCAACAAACTCTTCCACTACTTGTTATCTACGATAAAACGGAAACCAAAACTATTAATCTAATCAACAAAACTTCAGACCAATTGACTTCTTTGCTTATAGAAAATGGGTTCAAACGTACAGCAGTTCCCAAACTTTGATCCAAATGCTGGAACTTTAAGTGATTTATGTCGATGTGATAAATGCCTTAATTCAAAATCAAATCTGAGATGAGAAATGTCTTTTGCTCAAAGTATTTTGCGTATGCATTTAGTGCGATCATATGGTTTAATGATGAAAATAATCATAATTACCATGCAAAAACTAAGGTAGAAATAATTGAATAAATACAACGCCAATAGATTTAAAAATATTTGTGTCATTTAAAATAGATTTTTCATGGTTATTATTTCAATTCTTTATCATACATTAAATAGTTACATGTATATGCTAAATACCTTGCGCAAAACAATTTCCTCGTCTTAACGTTAAATAGTTGTAAATCTCATTAAATGAGAGCATTAATCAAAATTTCGTCGAAAAGATTTTTGTTCGAAGACTATAATGAGATTCAAATGGCTTTCAATTACAATAAAATATATACTCTTTTAGACCTAATTAACAATCCTTTGAATTCTCGATAATCTGACCTATTTTGAAATCTGTTGAGTGACCCTGTTGTTCATTCTCACCAGGATTTTTCAATCTTGGAATATTTGATTGATTGATTAATTTGAAAAATATGAAAGGAGAAAAAAATGTTAGTTCAGGACATCAATAGTTATAATAGCAATCAGTTTGATGTCAATCATATGTGAGAGAGAATCGAATAAACGTTTTTTGATAAATATTTTTGAAGTTAATAATAGAAAGTTGAAAGTCGTGGTCATTAGCCTTGATGTGTGTGTCTGACCTGTTATGGAGTGGTTGGCCAATATTCACATTGAAGGCATTGACCCTTATATTCATAGCTTCATATCTGAGTCAATAGTGTTGAGGAAGTCTGAGATGAGTACAAGTATTGGCTCTCTATTGAAGCCAACAATAAAACTTTGAGAAACAATTGATCGATGAATAGGTGTTTGAATTGGGTTTTAAAATAAAATTTATTACATTTTTCTCTTCGAATGAGATGTGAGTGAAGTTCAAAAGTTGTGTTCATTTTTAACATCCATTTGACACATAATCCTATTCCGGACCTCAAGTTTTGGCGAAGTTTTGTTTGGAGTTAACACACATTCAGTCCTGAATCAAAACTTTTCTCTTTCACATATTGTCAGCAAAAAAATTGGTTTTGTGTCCGAAAACTGATACACTTCTTGAGGTGAGTGTTGAAGAAAATTATTGTTTGGATGACTTAAACAAAGATATCGACAAAGATTTGAATAAATTAATGAAAACAAATGAAAACAAGATTTGACCCGTTTTTCTACTTTTTTGAAGAATGTCTTTGGCGTGGAATTGGTCGCCATTGCTATCAAACAAGTCATTCAACTTTTACTATTACGATATGTGGCAGTTGTACGACGATCCCCGTTCCTCCTCCTGGCCATTCTTCCATGGAGGACCATGGTCAACTCTAGCCATCATCGCCTCTTATCTCTATTTCGTTCGAGTCTTTGGACCCGAACTCATGAAAGGAAGGAATGCCTTCGACCTGAAGAAAATTATTCTCATTTATAATATTTTTATGGTTTGGTTATCGCTTTGGATTTTCGTTGAGGCCTGTCTACTACTCAATTGGGGACTCGACACTTGGGGCTGTCAACCCGTCAATCAGGACTCTAAAGATCCAATAGAAGAGCGCAAACTATTTCTCGGATGGGTTTTCTTCATAACTAAATTCATAGAACTCTCGGACACCGTGTTCTTCATATTACGGAAAAAATATAACCAAGTGACGGGTCTTCACGTAATCCATCACTCGTTGGTCCCGATATTGGTTTGGATAGGGTTTAAGTTTCTTCCGGGTGGAACCAATTCCTTCTTTTTATACATCAATTCTTTGGTTCACGTAATTATGTATTGCTATTATGCCGTCTCCACATTCGGGCCCAGAGTTCAGCCCTATTTGTGGTGGAAAAAGTATTTGACAAAACTCCAGATCATTCAGTTTGTACTCATTATAACGAATAGCGTTCGGCTCCTATTTCTACCCAACTGTTCGGCGCCCAAAGCCTTCAGCTATTTATCGATCATAAATGCGGCCCTTTTTCTGGTTTTGTTCGCATCTTTCTATAGGCAAAGCTATTCCCTCAGCTGTGGTCACAGACGAAGGACCAGACATTAGATAATTATTTAATTAATTAATTAATAGAATCTAAAAATGTTTTAAATTTTGTATAATTTTATGTTAATTCAATTGTTTTTATTGTATTTAGTATTCATTTGAAGTGCCATTTGTGTGATAATCAAAACATTTTCATCGCATTAAATCGTTTTTATTATTTTTAACTTTTGTGCAATTATTTTGAATTTAATTTTTTAAAATTTGTACCTTATACTTATTTCTCATCAATATCAATGCAACTAAAGTAGGATAGAAGCTAGGTCGAATAATTATTGACTCATTAATTTCGATTCGATGTGTTTTTGATTCCAAACAGACTTTTCTAAAAAATCAATTGGTTTTTGACAATAAGTAAGTGAATCCAATTCATGACAAGTCGTGCTTTTCATGACTCGCAAAAGTCTTTCGTTTTTCATTCCAAACGAGTCTTCAATACATTCGCAAAAACTTTTCAAAACACAAAATTATTTTGAAAGAAGTGTTAGTCAAGTGTTGGAATGAAATCAGACTCAAAAATGAAGAGATCTTTTGTAATGTGTGCGTTTGCATCTTGTTCAATCAGCTTTGGGGTTATATTCCTGATGGCAGGTATTATAGTGATTGTTGTGTCTTCTGTGTCCCCCTCTTCACCACATCGTGAGAACCCATTTATTCTTCAGTCTCGAGAAGAACTCAATGCAATTCCTCAGACAATTTCAATAGTGTTGATGAGTATCGGCGGAACTTTTTTACTGCTTTCCATCATTTTTATGATCATTTCATTGGCTTTTCATCAAAAGTCTAAAAGAATTTCTACACAAAAGACTACTAACGAAGAAATTGTGAGAAACGAAAGCGAATCCGAAATTATTAAACAAAACAATCCTTTGGTTAACAATCACTCAAAAGAGGAATTGAAAACTCAAACGAAGAGTGAATTCAAAGGAAATATTAATGACATCGGATTACCGATACGTTTGCCTCACAATGGGTTCAGTTATACGTGTTATCCACCGATTTATATCCAAAATCAAAACCAAAGGCCTTATTCGCAAAATATTGGTTTTGGTCGAAAAGAATCGCGAATTTGAGTTTTTTTTTCACCAAAACTAAATGTTTTAGTGATTTCCTGAAAACAATTGTTATGTAATTTGATGTTAAGTCACGTTTGTATGCAATCATTAATTCGATTAAACCATTGTTTTTAAACAGATGTCGACAAGTCTTTAGTCGATTATTAATTGCAAAACATATTTCATAATATAAATTTATCAAGGATATATTGATTGTATTGATTAAATACGTTGTAAATTGATTTCAATTTTTAAAAATTCAATAAAATTTAAATTCAAAGAATTGTAAAAAGTTTTCTTAACTAATAAAAACAAAATGAAATAGTTCAAATAGATTTTTAATACCTGGAGATATATATCAAAATTGTCATTAGACTGAATACAAGGAGTTGAGGAAATCCGAGTTCATTTGTATAAGAAATCAATTTATTTGAGAAAAAAATTGTTAATTAGAATTAATTCATAGAATTTTGAAAAAATAGAAGTTTTGCCTCATTTTATGAATTGAATAATGCATTCACTTCTCAATTTCGATTCGTTTAACTTTTTATTAAATATTTAATCAAAGAATTGATTATTTTGTGATAAAAATCAATTGAAGTAATGATACTTTTAAAAGGAATTCGTCTCTATTTGAAAAACTCGTTAAAAATGAGTAACAAAATAAAGAGAGTTATAAAGAAATAGAGCGACTCTTCTACTCTTTCCACCCTTTCTCTCATTCAAACCGACTTTCGTTATATAATTCGTTGGAAAAACTTTTTTTTGGGAAAACGGCTCAAAACAAGTCCTCTTAATTAGGAAGAGCCCGATAGCACACTATTATCTGATTAACAATTACTGAACAGTCAGTCAATAAATTGAAATAAGTTTCCGTTTCAGATATTTATCTGAAAATTAATGCTTTTCTGAGATTAAAAGCGAAATAAAAGTTTCGGCAAAACTGATAAATAAATGTCATATAAAACTAGAAAAATGCAAACTCGTCACCAGTTGATAAAGGATCATGCCATCATCATCACCATGGTCATCTATTCAATAGTTAATAAAGTGCTGAACAAAATTTTGAATCATTGTAATTGACGTTTAAATAGTTATAAATTATGAATAATTTGAAATTAATTCATATTTTCTCAATTGCTATGAAAATGTCTATGAAGTGAAGGCAAAGAATTTTTCAATAAAATAAAAGGAAATATTTGCCAAACATTTGCCAAACACTTAATGACTGAAACACTTGTATTATAGCCTCAAACAAACATTTTCTTCAAAAGTCTTTATTCAAACGAAAATATTTGAAATATTTTGCAACAAAACCCACGATTTAATCGATGGTTTTCAATGAAAACCTAATAATTTTTATTGAGTTCAAAACGTTTTTGTGATATTCAGAGGTATTTCAATATTTTTTGAACTAATTTTTCATTTGAATGAATGGATGACTCATTAATTGATTCCAATATTAGACACAACTATTATAGTAATAGTATTGGTATTTGTGTTAAACTTATGTAAACATTGTTTTTGATGTCTATTTGATGTCTCTTTAAATTATTTGTTTTTGTTTTACAAGTTTTTTAATATTTACATCAAATTTAAAAATTTATTTTTAATTAATTTTGAATCAATTGAATCCATGATTGAAATGAATTTTATTTATTTATTTTAATTTAATAATTAATTTATTTGTTAACGACTTTTGGCTATAAATGACTAATAATTGTTTTCAAACATTTTAATCAAAATTTAAATCAAATCTCAATTTTAGTGAACATTTCAAACAACATATCAATGAATGAAACGATGGTTTGTTTTACTATTAATTTAATTGTTTTGACCGAAATTCTTGTGATAAGACTGCAATCAATTGTCAAATTAGTGCCACAATTGCCTTAATTATCGTTAAGACTGTAATCATAGGAAACACAAATTAAATGTCTTTTTGAGTGATTTTTGAGATAAACCGGTAATCGATGGAAGACTACGAAACCGTACGAAACATGACTTTAATGTTTTTCTTGGACCGACTGATGCTGAAGGACCAGCCGCGGACTCTTCACGACCTCAGCTGTCAGTTCGGGACTAAAGGATTCACTAAAGAGATGCGACAAATCGCTGGCGGCAGTCAGTCGGGGCTCAAGAAGTTCCTCTCACAATACCCGTCCCTTTTCACTATAAATGCTGATCAGGTATTAGTCAGTCAAAGGTTTTGTTGAAAAATTATTTTCATTTATTTATTTGTTTTTAAGGTTTCGATTACGCCATTAGTTAGAGAAGAGATCGGTTCCGGTCGAAGGGATTACACTAAAGAGGCGGTTGAGTTCTTTAGGGATAAATTGGCGCAATACGGCATAGCAGAGGTGCCCCTCAAGAGTCTGTTAGGCCATCGATCACAGGCTCCTCCAGAAG
Organism: Tectocepheus velatus; assembly: GCA_034700625.1. Taxonomy (NCBI): domain Eukaryota; kingdom Metazoa; phylum Arthropoda; class Arachnida; order Sarcoptiformes; family Tectocepheidae; genus Tectocepheus; species Tectocepheus velatus. The sequence goes on along the minus strand of JAQIXV010000014.1, from coordinate 207,582 downwards.
TCAGACACGTTTCCGGACAACACTCCCGAGAATTCAAAGAGTTTTTGTGCAGACATTCGGATGTATTTGTGGTTAACGACGACTATGTTGTGCTTCAGAGTGTTCTCCAGAAATTGGAATCCGAAGGAAAGACAAAGGGATCTCTCACTCGAATGCCAGAAGAGGTTCCGTTTGATCCATATTTGAGTCAACAGTTTATTTCATTACTGGAAACAGAGATAACGCGACTCAGCCCTCAATACTCGTCTAAACTGACGATTGATGTCCTCTTTAATGACATAAAAAACAATTGCAATCAAGACTTATGGACCAATTGTCTCAAGAATTCAAATGATTTGATAACTTTCCTAAAAATGAATTCAAAGGTATTTTTAGTTCAGAACCATTTCGTGAGTCTAACCCCCGAAAGAGAAAAACTAAATAAAGAAAAACTTCTGAATAACAATAACAATGAAGACATGACTTCAATAACCAATACAAACAACTCTTTGGCGTCGATGTCATCGCAATCTTCGAGTACATCGACGCCCATCTCTTCCCCCTCTCGAGTGAACAGCGCTTCGTCTGTCGGTTCAGTTAATCAACGAATTCGTTCCCAAATAATGAAAATAGTTTCAGACAATTCTCAACTCAAGTACAAGAATATGACGAATAACGTCACGAATGCCAATAGCCTTAACGTCTGGGCCCGGACTGAGACTAATATTATGCGAAACACAAGGATTATCACCAAAACAAAAGACGGCGAAGAAATCATTGCAGACATTCTCAAAAACAATAGTTATGTGGGTCTCGATTGCGAAGGCGTTAATTTGGGTGCTTCGGGTCAGATCACCTTGGTACAATTGGCTTATATGTCGTCCTCTGAACCCAACTCAACTGTACCCAAGATTTGTATATTCGATGTTCTCCTAAATCAGGATTTTTTGAATAACTGTTTGAAACAACTCTTAGAGTCGGAAAAAGTTATTAAAGTTATTCACGACGTGAGGAACGACAGCAGTTGTCTTAATATTAAATATGGGATAACCATAACCAACACATTTGACACACAGGTCGCACATTCTATTATTCAGCAGCAAAACACTGGACGCCCCGCATATAAAGCAAAATATGTGTCTCTAAACAATTTATGCGAATTATACGCCGGAGTCAACTCTGAGGCTAACCCTAAAAAAGATCAGATGAAGAAAATCTATAGAAAGGATCAGAAGTATTGGAGTCATAGACCGCTTACAGAAGAAATGATTTTCTACGCGGCGTTCGATGTCTACGCTTTGGTGCCGGAAGTCTATAACTCAATGTCCAAATCAATTAGAGCCGAATACTTGCCATTACTTAAGCAATTGAACTATGAAGCGATATTTGCCAAGATTGACCCTGATCACATCAAACATGTAAAGAAACAGAGAAAACTCGATATGGAAGTCACGGATTTAAAACTAAAACTATTCAACACTGAATCAAAACAAATAGTATTAAGCAATAGAGAGATCAGACTTTTAAGGTATTCTTATTTCAAATGGTTTTCGATATAATTTTTTAATCGATTACTTATTTATAGATATATTGATCTGACGGATGAAATTCGTGTCAAAATCGAGGGCTCGACAAAAGTGGCCAAAAAGTTGGAGCGAATCGATAAGAAAAATGTTGACTCCGGTAATACTTCTGCCGGCGCTCACAACTCAGATCCCAATAACTTGAGTTCTAGTGATGACGACTCCGATAGGAATTCCGACGCCGAGTCTGATGTCGAGGATTCGATGAAGAGCTCACAAATGAATAACTATACGACAAATTTATTCAGTCCTTCAGATTCTTTAATATCAACAAAAAGTTGTTGTAATTGTGTTTGTCATCAAAATTGTCATCAAAACGGGTCGTCAGAAGTCAATGGAAAACAATTGCATAGAGATAATAGTAATGCCAATAGAGGACCGGTATGCGAGGCATCGGCTCAGACTCTGTCCACCGGAGACATAGTCATAACCAAAGTATACTTCCCTGAAAACCAGTAATAATTGAGTTTTCAAAGCCTTACCGATAATTTCAAATCCAATTATTTAATGAATGCCTTAAAACAAATCACTTTTAGATAAGAGACTGAAAGACAATAATTTCCTGAAAACTAGACTTAATTTTGCATAAAATATAAAGTGATTTATCGGAAAACTTAGCGAATATTTTAGACATAATATTAGAAATTAAAACAAATAGAAAACAAAAATTTAAATCCTTTGACTTTTTTGGTGAATGGTTTTAAAGGGTTTAATTGAGAACAGATTTTGGGCTAAAGTTTATACAAAATTAATATTAGATTTATTTGAATTATAAGCACTTTATTTACAACAAAAAGCTATTTATTCGCGAAATAATGGAATCTATTGATTGAAAAGTGAAATGAATTTTACTGACGAAATGAAACATAATTTTAACTGAATTTTATTTATAATTTGCATAAAAATGTTTTTATCTTTTAATTACTGCCTTTTATTTGTAAATATTTCGCTTTTTATAGCAATTTATTGAAATAAAAACAATTTTGAACTCAGAACTGGATTCTAATTAATTGAATAATCAATGACCAAGTTCATTTACTAACAAGTCTTTGAATGCAATGGTGTTATCAATCAATCAATTTATTAATAATTTGTATAAAAATCAATATTTTTTACAGATTTTTCACTTTTAATGACTCTATAAATAGTTTTGTGAAGAAATGAAAACTGAGAGACAATTGGTTTTGAGATTATCTCTAATTAGAAAATTCTTAACTATAGAAACATTTGAATGAATTCAAACATAAAATAACTTTTCAATAAATGACCGCAATTTTGATCTAAAATATTAATTAAGATAACAATAAATTAAATAAAAATTTAGGAAATAATTAAATTTTAATTAAAGTTTTTATAAATAATACAAAATATCTGAACAGATGTTGTGATGAAAAAATTTTAGTGAAGTATTCATTGGAACACAAAATAATTTGAATTATAAATTAAAACTAAATTCTAATTAATTGACTAAATTATAAGTGTTTGGTATCAAAGCTCTTCCCTCACATATTTGGGTTTCAACTCTTCTATCCTTTTGATGAACTCCGCCTTTTCGATACACCCGTCGCACACTTCGTCCCAATCGTTGAGTATTTTCTTGAGGTCCCGGACCCGCAGTTTCTTTAGGTCTACTGTTTTCAAGTCAATTGTCTTTTCTGTAAATTAGGAATAAAATGATTCAATGATAAGAAGTAAAGACCGGATCTAAAGACAAACCGTATCGAAGTTCGCAGATCTGAGAGTCTTTTTTGACCAGTTTTTCGCAGATCTTGTCTGCGGGGAGACCCCAACTCAACGGCTTTGACAACTCTCCCAATATTTTTGTGGCCGACTCTTCCAGTCCTCCGATATAATAGCACTGAATACAACATAACATAACATTTATTTAAATTCAATCAATGGTAAAGACATACGAATCTGTTCTCAGACTTCTTGGTCTCGAGACATAACTCTCTGAACTTCTCTTCAATTTTGAGGGGATCCGACTTTTCGTTTGATTCCAATCTATTAATCAATTTGTTTATAACTCCGACACAAACTGTAAGACAATGGGAGAGACAAGTCATAAGTCAATTACCTGTAAACCAAATAAAGTGGTCATACCTTCGCACTGGCCTTCGCGCAGACATTCAGACGTTCGCCACAATTGACAACAAATCAAAACCACAGAAAACAAGTGAACAATAAAATTATTATTCATTTTTCAGTCAATAGATAAATAAATTAAATATTTGAATGAATTTTAAAAAATATCTTTTAATGATTTCAATGAAAACTAAATTGAATTTAAAGTCAATTAAAAGTGAATCTAAAAGTCAAGTATTTTTACGAAAGACCGGTCTATACGTCAGCAGACGATTAGATGTCTTTCATTGGATGCGATTCATCACTATTTACGTAATTCAGGCATCGATTGGACTCAATAGCAGTTGAGAGTTGTGTCAGTCGTCTATTGGATGACAATTGAGAGCCATATTTGAGTTGACATCCAATAGGGTTTTGGGCGCACTCTCTCTCTCTCACTCTCTCCCAATCTCTCTCTCTCTCTCAGATCTCATTCAAATCAATTGAAAATCATTTTTAAATTTTTTATTTTGTTTTTATTTTAAATCACTTTTTAATTAAACACAAAAGATATCAACGATTTCATTAAATCATCATTTCATCGATTAGTTAAACGTTTCGTCGATTTTATTTGTTTTTGATTTGATATAAAAATTTGGGAAAATGAATGAAAATGTTTACCCGAAAGAAAAACAACGGAAATTGAGACAAACAAAACTGATTTTCGGTCAAAACAGACAAATGATTATCGACTCGAACACATCCAAAAGTGATATTAAAATGGCAGCCAATAAGAAGATAAAGAAAGAGAAACCAAATGTCGACAAATGTGTTGCTCTTAGCTTTGAATCAGTCGTTGATTTAACGGCCGAACCCTTTTGTGGTCAGCCATCGGTAGAACCGGTCACTAATGAGCCCTCATTTGAAAGCGATGTTAGCGTTGATTCCCGTCTTGATGTCACTGAAGGCAATGATTTAGTGGATAACGAAATATCTGTGATTTTTGATAAGAATCAAACGGTTCTACCCCTGGAAATGGCTTTAGATCTGATGGACGACTGCAATGATAACAATCCGGTAGTTATAGCCTTAAAAACTATCGATGAATTGAAAGAGGAGTGCAGTTCTTTGGGACTCACTTTAGATACCAATGCTTGCGATCATAAGAGTGACGATGTGTCGGAACCATCGGGAAGTGCTCCAATCTATGAGGTCGAGTCCATATATGATTCAAAGGACGGCTCTTATTTTGTTAAGTGGAAGAACTATTCCGAAAAGTCTAATACATGGGAACCGTTCACTAATTTGACGAATTGTCTCAAATTGGTCGATGAATTCAATTACATCCGAACCAACGGTGACTCAAATCAAATGGAGATTTACCGCAATTACCATAAACTCAAAGGACTGATAGAAGACGTCGTCGAAAGGAAAATGCCTTTCGATGTAATGACTGCAGTTTTACTCGTTTTTAATGACATTCGTCTAAAAGACTTCAATCATTCAAAGACTTCCATTAACAGAATGAGATCTGATTTTAGGGACAAACATCTCTCCGAAATGGATTCCATTGCAGAGATTAAGAACAGAGAGAAACGGGTCGAAAAAATGACCAATCGGTACAACAAACTCATCGATGATCTCAATATAGTTAAACGTTTCGATAGTTTTGATAAGTTTTATGAATTTTTTGTAAAACGAAAGCAAATTGAGTTCCAATTGAATCGATGGCAGAACGCCGTCAACGATATTATTGTGAGGGAAAGAGAGGGTCAACCCATTAAACTCGAAAATCTCGTCGATTGTGAGGTTCCGCCCCATAATTTCGAATACATTTCCTTTTGTCGAACATTAGACCCGAATATCACTATTAGTGATGAGCCGCCCGTCTATTGTGAGTGTAATGACTGCGAGACTAATCCTAATGAGTGCTGTATTGCGACCTATCAGTCACCGATAGTCTACACCAAAAACGGGATTCTAAAGGACTCCAGGAATTCCCGAACAGTCTATGAATGCAATAAGAAATGCAAATGTAATGAAAACTGCATTAATAGAGTCGTTCAAAACGGACGGAAGGTTTGCAAACTTTGCTCCAAATCATTGGAAATTCATTAATTAATTTATGTTTATTTTCAGCACAGGTTAGCGATATTCAAAACAGATGACGACAAGGGATGGGGAGTCCGAGCGCTTGAACGCATTCCGAAGGGTTCGTATGTCATGGAATATGTCGGAGAAATCATTTCTGTAGACGAAGCCGACAGACGCGGACAGATATACGACGCCGAGGGTCGCACTTATCTCTTCGACTTAGACTTTACTCCTGAAGAAGTGGCGCAATACACACTCGACGCCACTCAATGCGGAAATGTCTCACATTTTGTCAATCATTCGGTAAATTTTGAATTATTTTTATAAATAAAAACAAAATGCGATTCACTTCTTACAGTGCGACCCAAATCTGGACACAAGAGTCGTTTGGATCAATAATTTGGACCCTTTTATGCCTCACATCGCGCTCTTTGCCGTCAGAGACATAAAACTTAACGAAGAATTGACTTTTGATTACAAAATAAGCGGTAAAATAACTGAATATTTACTTTTCATTAATTTTGTCCCTAATTTCAGTTCACGGCATAACAGATGCGGACGAAAGCAATCAAAACATTCCAAAGGATTCTACCATTGATTCCGACAAAAGCTTTGACAGCGGTATCCAAGGGTCCAATTCTGAGCCAAAAGTGACGCGCGTTTCGTGTCGTTGTGGGGCCGATAACTGTCGCAAATACCTCTATTGACTTAAATATAATATATATTGTATTTGACTTACGTTTAAATCATTTTATTTCGTAATTTATTTTAATTCTGATATTAAACTCAATTTATTTCATAATTTATTGTATTAGCGATTGATTTGGGTTTTAATGACAATTAAAATAATGATATCAATGATTGAGTCGAAGGAATGATGTCTTCGCTTTAAATAAGAATAGTTTTGAGACAAAAGACTAAATATAATGACATTTATGTATAAAAAGACTCCTTTTTTGGAGCGATATCTCAGTCAAACTTAAAAGACTGTAATAGCGTTTGATTTCGAGATTCAAATCAATACTATGTTTAAACATAAAAGCAGTGATGACGGGAACGGCTATAATGTCAGAGCGTTTAATGAGTATGTAATGAGAGGTCACTTTTTGAATGAGACCTGCAATGGTTTGCCGCTATAGTTATAGCCGTTTAGAGCGGAAATGGCAGTCACCGCCTCATTATAGTTCTTCATCGTTACAAAACCGAAGCCTTTACTCTCTCCGGACTCTCCTTTTCTAATGACATTAACTCTGACTACTTTCCCATAATTGCCGAACAGTTCGCCTAAAGTGTATTCATTGGTTTCGGCGCCGATATTGTATGCGAACAGAATATAACCGCCTTTTTCAGCGCTGAACCCATTGTCGATGTCTCCCATCCCATGCATTGCCATCGAAGGCGGTGGAGGGGGTGGGGGAGGAGGTGGAGGAGGCGCTGGCATTGTTGCTGACATCGGAAGCGGTGGCTGAACAGGACTTGGATTGTATGGTAATGGAGTCGAAGACGTATAGCTTTGGTATGACTGTAATGATTGGTGAAAGTTTGGCATTGGATTGAAACGATGCTCGCGATTCATGTGAGACATGTGTCTCATCGGTCCCGAAGAGCCGTATCCTTCATACGGCATATGAGAGTAGGAATAACCCCTCGAACCGCCATAAGGAGAACCACTAGAACTGCGACCACTCTTCGAGTTGTGACTACGGTTCTGATCATTGAATAAAATAATTAATTTCTCATTCATTTGATTCACAAAATTATAAAAAAAAAACTAAAAATCTTGAAATTAATTAAAATATATTTGGATTTTGTTTTAAATTTAGTCAAATATCTTAATAAAAGACTTATTTATGAGAAGTAAATGACTTTTGTTTTAAATATTAAATAAAAGACTGAATGAAAGAAAAACAGCTGATTGTCAACAACTCAAACAAAATTGACTTTACTTTAAAATTAACAAAATTCTCATTTGAGCTTGATAATCAAATAATTACCAAAACATTTAAATCTAAATATCTTTTAATTAATTTAATTTTTGATTCAAATAAATGAAGAGATGACTAACTTTTTGGTTGTTATCGTTTGCAAACTTGACGTTAAGTCCATCGACAGCTCCGGGAAGTACTTTGCCGTTCATGGCTTCGATGGCAGCGATTGCCTGTTCGTGAAGATCGTAGAGAACGAAAGCGACGCCTCTATTGCCGACTATTCGACACTGAATTATGTTTCCGAACGAAGCGAACAGTTCTCTGACGTCGTGTTCGCTGTATTTTATCGGAAGATTTCTTACGTAAAGGTTCGCCTGTTTTATGCTCTCACCGGAGGGTCGGGCGAACGCAACCTTAATCTTCTTGTGTTCCACTAAATGGCCATTAAGTGTCTGAACGGCTCTCTCGGCGTCTTCTGGATATAAATAGTCGACAAAACCGAAGCCATAGCTATAACCGGTTGACTTCTTTCGGATTATTTTTGCCGAACGTATGTCTCCTATTTGTGCGAACAATACTCTGAAGTCTTGGTCAGTCATATTCTGCGGCAAATAATTTATTATTAGATTTGTCTTCGAGTTATCGATCTCTAGTTCGTCGCCATTCGTGTTGTTCGAAGACATGGATCTCTTGAGTGACATTTCCGTCGATTTAATATAATTTTTGTCTTAAAATTATATTAATTTTTAAATAATTCAATTGATTTTTGTCATCAAATCAAAAGATTTTCACAATTATTGTCACAATAATCGGCCAAATCTCACAAAACCCATCGTTTTTCCATTGAATTGCATTTAAAAAAAGATAAATAAATATTCAAAATATTTATTAAAAACTTTGAGTTAACTTAAAATCATTGAATTTTTTGACACAATTTTAGTTAAAATAAACTTAATTTTAAAATAAGTTATAAACGGATTAAAAGTAATCAAAGTATTAATAAAATTGATTCAAAGCGTCTATTCATTGACTTTCACTCAAATGTTAGACAATATGAGAGACAAACGCTTTTCAACCGCCGCTCGAATCACAAAATAACGTTACGTTTTGTCTTCATTTTGGGTCCACTCGTCACACATTGAATGGCATTTACGGCAAAATCGATCGCTTTTTTGCATATTTAGTGATATCTTATGTGAATCTGTTGTGAGTTCTGTCTGTCGTTGAGTTGCCTCAAAGCGCGACAAATGTCTAAAACATATTTGTTTTGATCGATCGCTTCGATTGAAGACCACTTTTTGTTTGTAAATAAGTCTCACTTTTGACACAATTTTTCATTTCAATCAATAAATCAATTTTAGAATAAATTAATAATATTTCGTTTAATTCAAAATCATTTTAATCAATATCTCGTATAAATATTTAGAACATTTAACCAAGATCATATTCTGAATTCCTTTAGCAAAGCTTTAAATGAAACATGATACATTATGAGATAATCTAGTCATTTTACATAAACAAAAGTTCAATTATATTTAAAATTATCATCGATTATGAATCAACTCAAATACCACAACATTTTGTGATGAAATTTCAAACTTTTCAGTAATTCCTTATTTTAATTTGAAAGTGGTGTTTGGCCTTGTTTAGATTATTGCATTTATTTGGAACAGATTCTATCTGATTCAAAATTGAAATGATCATAGCAAGGTCATTTACATAAAACAAACTATAGGTTCAATTCCATCCATTCTTTAAGATAAGAATTGTTTGAATTTTGAGATCACTTCTAAAGACCTATTTCTTACTAAAGGGGTAAAAATGGGAATAAAATTTGAATTGAAATTATTTTTTGAGTATTTCGTGACTAATATTTAATCAGAGAATGTCTTCATTTGAATTATTTATGTTAAAAATGAAGTGTCTTTTCGTGGATTAGTTGAAAGCCTTTGAATCCAAAAAACCAAACTAAAGGTGAAATAAATGTTTTTAATAATAAAGAGGAGAAAAATCTGATCCCATCTGATATTCTGGTAATTCTTAGGCGAAGGGTTGTGCTAAGGGTTGTGCGCAAGTGTTTGCCATCACTTGAGATGCGGACAAATAATCGATAGAATAAAGTTTTATTGCATTATATGTTTGTGAGTGTCAGTCGACTGCTTAAGACTGGCACTAAATGGACGTATAGTTATGTATTTTCCTAATAAGTCGTTTGCCATCACTTTTGCCATCACTTGATTTGTTTCAATTATAAAACAACAAATTCATTCGATTCGTGTAATTCTTGCTCTTATTGTCCTTAAACTCAAGTATTTGCATATCGTTTGCAACAAATTCACAAAAATATATCTAATTTTCTGATGTTCTAAAAATCACAGATTCTTGAGATAAACAAATTGAGGTAAAGTCAATTTATTCATTATTCAAATTGAAGAATTGAGCTGATGCTCAAAGCCAAATGCTCAAGCAACTAATGCTCGATTCCTAACTTAAATTGTGTTTGATTTTCATCGATTTTCTATTTTATTTATCGATTCAATGGACTATTCGGACCATTCTTTTAATGTCTTATAATCAATGAGTAATCGCATGACATCTCATTTATCAAAAATAAAGAGTTTGATCACTTTATTTTGCTTAGCTTTGAAAACTTTGCCCTTTTTATGTACGAATCAATTGATTGCAATTATATTGAGAATCAATTCACAGAATATTATTGTGATTAAAGTGTCAATCATTCAGATAATATCTGGTCTATGAAACAACTTTGGTATTCTTTAACTCAAGGTTTAATATTCATAATTCAATTCAATTGATTTATTATTTTTTGTGAGACTTTATCTTCTTTTTATTGTATGATTTCAATTGAAAAATAGTATAAAAACATTTTTATTTTGCAATTAAAGAATATTTAAATCGATTGAATGAAAAGAATCTTGATTGATCTTGATCGTTTTAATATCGAATTAAATTCTTTGACAGGTTAAACGAATGAAATTAGAAGCAAGCACATTTGAATTATGAGTATCTGTTCAATAATATTAAAGTTGAGTATATTTTCTGTGTATATCATGTCGTCGTTGGCAGCCGTCAGAAGAAGTATGTATTCATAGAATCGATAATTAATTGAAATAATTAACCGACGAATGTGTGCCCAAAAGTGGGCGCATCTATTAGTTGCTATTCTTGCAGTTCCCGGAACAGATCTGACCAATTCTGCGCCGACCCGTATCACCCTGCTATGTCCAAGTACATTGAGAACTGCAAAGTGCCAAAACAGAACCACATCGGAGTATTTCCCGCCCGATTCTGCGTCAAAGTCATCGGCAAAACAGGTTTGCTATCGATTTAATTATTATTTGACATAAGTTTTCCAATAATTTATTATTTATAAGTAAATCAATAAACAATTTATTGAAATCTTATGAAAAATTCAAACCAAAGAATCCCCAAAAGAGGAATTCCTAATTAAATGAAATGAAATGAAAATCACATTGATGATTTTAGTTGATTAAGACATCAATTTTTAATCATTTAAGGATTCGTTACAAAAGGAAAAAACAAAATTACAATAAAAAGAGTTTTTCGATAAATAAATTGAAAAATAATTTATAGGTTTAGCGAAAGCAGAGAAAACTTGAAATCGATTTTGAGTGACATTTAATATAAATCTGAAGTCAAACTCTTCGCTGATTTTTGAACTCAAATGATTGCAATAAAATGCACACAAAATATGTTTAACCCGAATCTTAATCACATTGAGCGCTATTTTTAGTAAATTTTTATTATAAAAGAGTCGTTAAATTTTACGTTTCGCCAAATAATTGAATTCTCATATAATTTGAATATAAAATAAATTTAATATAAAACAAAAGTCTCCCCTTCAGTCACAACCGGCGAAGAGCTGGTGATCCGCGCCTGTAGTCTAGAAAATATGGACAACCAGTGCGGGAACTTCAAGTTCGAAAGGGATACCCTTCAGGCAAGACATCAAATGTTTATAAACCAATTTCTAAATTGATTTGTATGTTAGGGCTGTATATTGACGTGTGATTACGACGGATGCAACACTTCCTTCAACTCAATACAAATTAATGGCATTTATTTGATTTTATTTTTAATGATTTTACTGATAATTTCATAGCAATTACATCGAATTGTTGTCAATTTGAGACCAAATTCAATGTTACAATCGATTCGGTTAATGGTTTCGTTTACCTCTTAATCAAATCTATTTTACAATCGATTGATTCAATTCGTGTTTAAACCGATTTATATAAACTCATAATTTATATAATAGTTATATATATTGTTCTCAAATAAAAATGTTTTCAAATTTATTTCGTTTCAAAAGTTTCATTATTTTCAATCAAATTAAAAGGAAATCTATTTTAATACTTAGTCTTAGTCCTCATCCATTGGCTCCGACTGATCAGATTGGCTGAGAGTGTCGTCCATTATATTGCAATCGGGGGTCAATTCAATAGTTTTTTCGCTGCAATCAGTCATATCTGTGTTGTTGTCGGCGTTTTGGCCATTATTTGCCGAAAAGTCGTCCATCGGTTGACTCATCTCCTCATCGGAAGTGATTCGCATTTCATTATTATTGTCTAAACTTTCAATTATTTGATTACTTTGCGATACATTTACAAACTCTTCGGCAGAAGACTTGTTTTCTTCGGGTTTAGAATTAATATCACTACCACTCCTCTCAGCAGAAGTGTTGTCTGTTCTTAAGTTTTCATTACTTTCAATATTATTATCATTGCTCTCAACAGAACTCCTATTAGAAGTCAACTCAATTTTGGTCTCAATTTCAGGGATTTCCAGATTTTCTTCGGCAATATTAGCGGTTACTTCAGAAGAATTATTGTTCTCTTCTTTGATCACCGTTTCTGATAATTCTTTGTCGACCTCTGAATCAGTTTTTCTGTTCGTTTGTTTCGATTCAATTGACTCTTCGTTTGAAACTTTTTGAATGAAATCGGATTTAATTTGAGAATCGGAATCAGAAGAAGTGCTGTTCTGAAGAGAATCTTCTATATTGTGGTCATTTGAAGAACTAATTGTTGTCGAATCAATTTGTGAGTTTGGATTTGACTCGTATTCATCATTTGTTTCGCTTGTTTTCGGGGCACAACTGGTGCTCGAACTCAAGAGATTCACAGAAGTCGTGGCGGAAGTCATTAGAGACAAACTCGAAGAATGATCGTAAGAGTGAAGATCTGAGACCACCGACAGAGGAGTCGAAGGCGAAGACGACGCGAAAACTGTGGTAAAGCTGTCCAGTTGTTGGAGTGGAGCCAAATGGGGGTTCGGCGGAGAGTTCGACGACGAAGACAGTGGTATAGATGTCGGCGACACTGGACTCGACAGCGGGTGAAGACCTGACTCGTGAATAGCCATCTGTTGGTCACAAATCACGTCTGCGATGCCATTGACTAACAATGAAGTCGAAGGACTCGACAAAGAACTCGAATTTGACGTCAAATGTGGTGAAGAGAAAAGGTTTTTAAAACTCGAAGTCGAGTATTGAGTAACAGATCTGTTGGCAGAAGAATATGATTAGGAAAACAAAGGGGAGACCTCTTCAACATTACTAACCCGTCGGCAGACTTGGGTTGGATAGTAGTGACCACTAAAATGTTTTTCTCAATTCCTCGCATGAATTTGTCGGTCCTTTTGTAGTGTTTCGACGGATTTGTTATGAGTTCACACAATCTCTGTATAGTGAACGGCGCCGAACAGAAGCTGTCGATCGAAGACAGGATCTGCTGTTTTAGTTCTTCGAAGTCAAAGGGCCTGACATTCGGTAATTGAATCAAATGATCGGTTGGACACAAATCATTGAACTCATTCATAACTATCTCTAACTTTCTCTTCAATAATGGCTGCAATTTATTCCACGAAAACCTTCGAAGATATCAACAAAATTGTGATTAAAGATAAAAACAACGAATCCATTGATGTCTTACATTGTGTCCCCATTTTGGGCAATACTTTCTAAATATTTGTTCAAAATCGGAGGTATTTCTCCACTTTTCTTCTGATCGAAGTCTGAAATGAAGATAAAAATAATTATTAATTAAAAGTAAATTAAAATAAAAATGAGAAAAATGTGAGAAAATTAATGACTCGATAACTCGTCGAGAAGTAGTTCGCGATTCAATTCAGTCATTTTTGTCATCATTTGTTGCCTTCAATTGCAGTCAATTCGGGTTTAAAACAATTATTTAAAATTTTATGAAAACAGTGATTCAAATGTAATTAAAATTAAAAATAAATTATTTTTGTTTTGAAAAATATTTTTGAGTCAATCACACGATTCTCACAATCAATTGAAACGACTTTTTTGTGGAAATTTCGCAAATACTACACTAAAACACAGATAATAGTAAGCTTGGTCATTTTAAATATTCACCCCAACAAGATTAACAAATTATGAACAAATTTGGACAAAATTAATATTATTTAATTATTTTGTTTATAATTTGTTTCATAAATGTTATTAAAAATAATTGCAATTAAATAAAAACCTTAAATGAGTTTTGACTGAAATTATAGAAACAAAGCTTAACGTCAAAACTCTTACTCAAAAATAGCGTAACATTTAGTGACACTTCAATAAAATGTAAACAAATGTATGAAAACATTGGATAACCAAAAGTTTTTGTTTACTTTTATTTCAATCATTTGTTTGATAATCAAATGAGAAAATGCTCTCAATTTTTGTTTTCATTGCAATTCAATTATAGATAAAAATTGATTTCTTGTGATTTAGTCCAAAACTCATCGAAATCTGATATATTTTTATAGCTCTTGAGAATTGAATTAATGCCAATTTAAGTCATTTTATGTTTATTTTGATTCAAATGATAAATATTTGTGTTTTCACTCAAATTGGATAAAATTCAAGAAAAAAATGTTTGATCTCTTTGATTGCAAACCACTTCTTCGGATGCCATTAAAAGTTAAGATAAAGTTTTGTATTTGTGGTGAAAATGATTTGGGAATGACTTTAGTCTTGTATTGCGATAATTACCACATTCTTGTCGTTCATATCAATAAATGTTATCTCAATTGTGATATAATTACGGATGAAATCAAGAAAAATGTGATAATAAGACAAATACCGGTCGACAAAAGCAAAGGAGAATTGCGTTCAATGGCTTTGAATGGAAACGATTCCCAATTAATTACAATTGACTCGAATTCAAATATTTTTATTCTTCCGATTCAAAGACTTATTGAAAGACAAAACGAGTCTCTACTCAAAGACGATGCGCTTCTCATAAAGAGCTGTTCTCTGTCTAACCCGACGGCAATCGTTTGGTGGAACTCTTTGGATGATTACAATCAAATAGCAATCGTTGGCAACGATTTCGGAGAAATATCTTTCATTAATATCAAAACCAAACGAGAAATCGGCGGAACATATGTTCAAAACTCTGTGAAAAAGTTGGAGATTATTGACGACAGAAGTGCTGTCAGTCTTATTATTTTATGTAAAAATGACTCTCAATTCAGACTTATTTTAGAGGAAACCAGAAATAAAAATGCGGTTAAAACTAAACTGGAGTCTCGTCTCCCGACTCACGAACACTATTACTTCAATTGCTTTATCACTCACACAGAAGAACGGGAATCAATTGGTCCCAACAATTGCTGGAATTTCAAACCAGTTTTAATCGATTTGTTTAACGATAATTACATTCAAGAAAAGGAGAAAACAATCAAAACTTCACTCACTTATCAAAAACCACTAATTCTTTGCTTATCGCAAGTGATGTCCGAAAGCGAAGAATTCGGAAAAACAATTCTTCGGACCTTTTCTTATAAACAATTCGATTACAGTTTATCTTCATTTTCGGCGAAATACGTGTTTCCAAACTATTCTTCTTATTCTTCAATGAATTGTCTTCTGACGGAACGTCTGTTATTTGTTTGGACGACAAACAGTTGTGCACTCATTTCGCGAGAGTTTTCCGATTCCAGAAAATTAGCGAAACTTAATGCCATTATTCAAAAGTTTGATTTCAATGGCGAACAAGTGATTAGTTCTTCAAAATTATTGACGAATAACTCAAACGAAGACTTTTTGGATTCATTTTTAGTGATTAGCGATAGTTGTCTATACATTTGCCATCAGAAGCAAAGTTGTCACCAATACTTCCACTCAATTGTGTCGTTTATTCCGTCTTCCGGACAAAGTTTGCCATTATTGAGGGCTCAACGGTTCTCATCAACTTTCGGCTTAAGCGTAAACAAACTTTTCGAGAGGAGTGCTATTTGTTGTCTCCAAAAACAAGAGTTATCTTCTGCCGTCCGTTTCTATCAATTGGCAAAAACATCTCAAACCAAAAGAGTCGCTGATTTTGTGAGTTTCGGATATATTCGTGAAGCCATCGCTTATATTGAGGTCTTGTTTTCGACCAAATGTCATGAAATCGAAGAATCGGATCGAATTCTATTCGCAAATATTGCCATCAAATGCTTTGTTCAACAATTGCTACAAAATTCAACCAAAGATGAAGAAGAGGTCATAAATAAGTCATTCAAAACCTTTCTCAGGGATTGTCTCTATTATGACGAAAGACTTGTTTTGGGTCTTCTGGTGAGTCAGGGACTCTTTGATTTGGCTCATTATTGCGCACAATTGAGGGCACAGTTCGGACTTTTAGTCGATTATCTTCTCGAGTCCTCTTCCTTACGATCAAAAGCATTGAATGATTCGACTTATGAAAAGATTTTGTGCTCAGAATATAAAGACTTATTGCTTACTATAACTCAAAACGAGACTTATTTTAATGCTTTGACTTCACCTCAAATCACATATTCATTAATTTTACGGAAAGACCTCATTTCGAAATACTTGAGATTTTTTGTTAAACTTTTGCCGGATTTAAACGTCTCTTATTTGGAGAGATTGGCCACAATTCTGGACCCGAGACGCTCTGAAACACAACTTCTTTTAAATCGAGTTTTAACTCAATTAAGACAAACCTATTTAAACACTGAAGACATCGAACAACAGATAATTCAAAGGAAAGACGTTTTGAATCTTTTTATTTTAATAACTTTAATGATTCTGAGAAATAACGGTTCCGTCAGTTCTTTTGATAAGAAATTTCTTTCAATCGATTCTTTTATCGAAGAAATTGAAAAAACTAATCGAAAACAACTTCTCATCGAAACGGTTGGACTCTCTGCTGGTGTCTCACATTCAGCACATATTAGGAACGGCTGTCTCTATATGTGGGGAAAGTCACAAATGGGTTGTTGTGGTCTTCAAAGTGATACAAATATTACAAAACAAATCCAAAGTCCAATGCGTTTGGATTTTTTCAAAGAAGTTCTGTCCATTTCTGTCAAATCTGTTTCGTGCGGTTCTCAACACTCACTCGTTTTGACTGATTTTGGAGTTTATTCTTTTGGTTCTTCACGTTTCGGACAATTAGGTGTCGGGAAAGACATAGTTTTGTCTCAAAATCCTCTAATCATTAGTGAATTAGTCAACAAAGATATCGTTAGAGTCGAATGCGGACAATACCACTCTCTGGCCATTTCCTCTTCAGGTTTATTATGGGTCTGGGGTTGGAATCTATTCGGACAACTCGGTATTGGAAGCATAGATGACGCGCACACCCCTCAAGTCGTTGAATATTTGAGAAAAACCAAAATAATTGAGGCTTTTGGTGGTTTCGGTCATACAATTGGTTTGTTTTATGACTTTTTTTGCTCTAAAATTAATTAAAAACTCATACCTTTTAGCTCTCGATTCCGATGGTTTTGTATATTCTTTCGGAAACGGGACTTACGGTCAATTGGGAGTCGAAGCCGTTATCAAACAAACAGTTCCTCAAAAAATCAATGTATTCTCGAAACCCATTCGTCAGATCTCCACAAAGTATTTCCATTCATTGGCTCTGAGTCGAGACAATCGGAATCTTTTTGTTTGGGGAACAAACCCGCAGTCAATCCGACTTCAGGCCAATAGTCTTCGAAAGTCACGTCTCTCTCATCCAAATGAGTTAATTGAAAGGGTTGTCACAAATCAGGAGTTTTTAAAGCCAACAAAAGTAGATATCTCTTACATATGCTCCGAAATCATCAAAATATGTTCCGGAAGTCTTCATTCACTCCTTCTTACTTCTGAAGGAGACATATATTCGTTTGGAAGGGGAACTGAGGGACAGTTGGGTCACGAAAAGAGTACTAACATTAAAATTCCCACAAAAATAGAGTTTTTCAAAGAAATAAAAGTAACAGATATCGCGACCGGAAGTAACTTCTCATTAGCCTCTGATATCAGTGGAAATATTTGGGGATTCGGTAACAATAGTGACGGACAGATCGGACCCAAGAATTGTTCCCTCAATCAAAACAATTCTAAAGAAGAAAAGAACAAAAAGATTTCAATTCAAACAAATCGCAGATTCATAACAATTGCGTCAAAATGTGTGGAATATATTCCAATTGTTATACCATTTGTCGATGAGATGGAGACCTATTGTGATAGTCTTAACTACAGTATTGATATCAATGCTATGAAAACTTCGACCCGTTTTTCACTAATCGAAGACAAAATCAATGCCTTAAGTAATGAAAGCCTTTGTTTTGATCGAAAACTTTTGGCCCTTTTATTGGCTTTTTATAGACAAGAATTGGATTTATATTCAATTCTGAATCGTTTCAAAAGCTTTAAATGCCATCAAATGACTGCTTTTGTGTATGAAATACAAAACGATTTTTCCAATGCTTTTGACTCACAATTGGAAGCTCTTCAGACATTATTTCCAAAAGATTCCGAAAAATTTATCGTTTATTACAGAAAACTATTTTTAATATTTTTGAAAAAATCTCTCAAAAGTATTGAAAAAAGTACTAAAACTTTTGATATATTCGTTAAATTCTGGATTAGAAATGAATTTGAGTTCAATTGTTTGGAGAAATTTTTAGAAAAATGTTTTAAAAACGATATAAAGGACTCTATGTTTGGAATTTCATTCTTTAATTACCTTAAAAGTAGTCAAAATGTTAGCAATAGATTTAGTCCACTTTTTTTGCTATCAATGGTTGACTTTACGATAGAAAACATTAACGAAAAACCAGAAAAACTTTTTTCATATCAAAGAGATATCGAAAGAATCACTTCAGACATCGAAGAGGTTTCGTTTCCATCAGAAAAGTTATGGCAAAACATTTTAACTCACTTTCGATGCGATAGAACTTCCAATTCTGATATTTGTGTCGAATTTGATGCCATCGATGAAGAGATTCTTGTTTTCAATTGCAGTCATTCCTACGGTTGTCAAGAGTTTAGGCAAACAGTTGTTCCAAACTTTGAGAAAGATATCAAAGATTTAGAATTTATTGAAACCAAAGAAATTGAGTCTATTTTAGAAATATATGAAAATATAGAGAAAAATGTTTCGGATTGTGTTTGTCCCGAATGTTTCGTTTCTCATATAAAGTCTAAAAATGTTATTTCAATTTAAAATCTATTATTCAATAAAAAATTATTTTAAACTTTTCATTTTTAAACCATCATTGGTCATTAATTTGATCTAGATTGTTCCAAAATTTACCTTGCGTAATAAACTCTTGTGATTTTTGCATTATAGGTTAGGTTAGGTTTGAAGTTTTGCTGGCTAATGCGCATGGTTGTTTTGTTGTTTGTTTTGATTTTTAAAAGTTAGTTTTTAAATGTTTTCCCATTTTATTAAATGTTTTATCTTTTGCTTAAAACAATTTTGATCTTCAATTAGAAGATAATCTAAATAATGGATAGAATTAAGGATTTGATGATATCTTTGCAAATAAATCAGAGATTATTTCGAGAAATAATGAATCAAATGAATGAACAAAACATTAGAAAACAATTTGAGCTAATAATTGAAGACAACGAAAGAGTTATCAATGAATTGACAGTCAGTTGTCGACAACACTTCCGAATCAATACTAATTTGAGTGAAGACACGAATACTTCTTCATTTACTTTAAAACTCAGTGACACTAATGAGAGCCAAATAACTAACCAAACAATTGGTGAATCGACGTCTTCAGCCAATGATATGGCCATCGATGACAACGAGACTATTGAAGACAAAGCGAAGAGGTATAGCTGCCAATGGCCGGGATGTGACTACAAGACAAAGTTCACGGCAAACATCGATAAGCATTTGTGCAAACACTCAAACCTTCGTCGATATGCCTGCGATTGGCCTCATTGTCACAAAACATACAAACAGTCGAATGCTTTGGTCACTCATAAGAGATCACATTTAGGTCTAAAGCCTTTCGGTTGTGATTTTGTCGGCTGTGACTACCGGACAAACAATCGGTGTTCACTTCCCGCCCATCGGAAGACTCACACCGGAGTGAAGCCATTCCCTTGTGATTGGCCGCAGTGTTCGGTCACGTGTTCGACAATAACTCATTTAAGAGACCATCAAATGTCTCATCGGAAGGAAAAGCCCTTCAAATGTGATGTCTGTCAGCAGTGTTTCACCAAAAAGGGTAATATGTCGGCACATAAACAGAGTGTTCACTTCGGGGTCAAAAGAGTTCGCAATAAAAACAATTGTGATATCAATAGTGACATCGAATCTAATTATCAATAAATTATTTAATCGTTTTTCGATTTTCTTTATATAAATTTTTATTTAATTTAATTCAAAACTATTTTTATATATAAAAACTTCAAACAAATGTTAAAAATTTTGATAACGTCTTAGTCTGAGTCGTCTCAAAGTCTCGGCATCGGAAGGGTTTTGTGGTTCAGTCGGATAAGGAGGTGCTGTCGGCTGTGCAGAGGTTTGTCCCGGTGTTTGATTGTCTCTAAGACTTTCCTCATAAGCTCTTCTGAGTTGTTCTTCTTCTGGCATATCGTTTGGCACATAATTTCTATAACCGGATCGAAAACTCGTCGATCTTTGAGAGCCATTTGAGTACTGATTTCTATAACTATTTTGTTGATTATATCCTGAATTGTCGCCAATTATTGGATTCACAAAATCTATTAAATAAAAAATTGTTTGAAATTTTGATAATTATTTTAGAATTAATTTCAATACTCATAAGAATTTCAATCAAATAAGAAATGGGTCCATAAATATACGCCAAACCGACCAGAATTCCGGCCAAATGGCCGACAAATGAAGCGTTCGGTGAAATCATTTGAATTAAGACCAGTTCCGCCCAAACGCCGTATTTTGAACTAATCGGAAGTCCCATCAAATACGAGACATCACTTCTATCGTAATGAGTGGTCAATACTTTTAGACCAAAAATAACCCCTTTTTTGGACGAATGGAAAACCATTTGATTTGAAAATAATTTTTGAATAATTTTTGTGAATTTACCGGAAAATCCAACCGAACAGTGATATAAATAATTATAGTCTTGAGTCACTTCTGCCACCAATTGGTTTACAAAAACATACGTAAAAGCCGTCGAAATCGTAAATACTATTAAAGTGATGGCAAAGCGAATGGATCCAAGTCTTGTCTCGAGTGTCCGTCCCTTCCATAAGAATGAGACCATATTGTAGTATAGGTGCCAATCGTCGCCGTGACTTAATTGGCTTAATATGAGTCTTAAGTATTGCTTTTTATTGATAATGGCGTCAAAACTGAGGCAAACGTCTTGGACTCCAAACGGAAACTAAATTTTTTTCCATTAATTAATGTTTTGTCGAAATTAATTGATTTAATAAATACCGGAATTATTCGCAGAAATATCAGTACTTGTGATACAATTGTGACTAAAGTGACGGTCGGTATACCATAAGTGGTAGCGCTTCGGACCAATTCGTTCAACAATAAAATCAATGCAAAAGACGGGACCCGACTCTGACCTCTGTTTCGATTCATATTTGTTTTAATCAAAAATTGTATTAAAATAAATATTTACTGAAAATTAATTGTTTAATAAAACATTAAATTCAATAAATTTGAGAATCAATTCAATCAAATGAGTATTTTTTGGATTTAAGGAAAAAGTTATGAAAACATTTCAAAGCATTTCATAAGTTATTTACGAAGTGTTTACGCAATCCATTCAATCACTTGACTCATAGACAGACAAACTCTAAGTCGACGTCAGACTAAGGTTTTCAATAAAAGTTCAAAAACTCAACAAATTATTTCATTTCTCACAGAATTGTCAAAAGAGTCAAAATTATTAAACTTTTATTCATTTATTTGTGAAAAGATGTACACAAAAAGAGAAATGAATTTATATCCACTCTTTTCTCAACTATTTTGTCTTTTTTTAGAACTTATGAAACAATTTTCAAAAATCTTTATTCGTTTACAACTTTTTGTCATTAATCTCATTGAAAGTGTTGTAAATGTTTTGATGGGTTTGTATTGAATTCAAAATTAAATTGTTTTTAATTTAATATGAATTTGATTTCAGAGATCAAGCGTTTCGTTTATGGACTGAATTTGGATAAAATCACTCAAAATCTGATCAAATATTCTGAAAACTTTGGTTCGAAACCAGATTTTGGAGAAAAAGATAAGAGATCTGATGACAAGAGTCAACCAAAATGGAGAGAATATCAAAATTCAAATGAATGGTCAGACTTAAGAAGTGATAGACATCGGAAGAATAAATTATATCCTGACCTTGATCATTTCTGATGGATTTCTTTTATGTCAAAATTAAGCTCTTAGTCAACTACTTATTGCTATTTAAAACTCAAATTTAAACTTAAATTTTATGTTTAAACAAAATTTGTCTAATATTTTATGTTTTATTAAACGAATTACAATCCGAAGGGAACGGAAATACAATTCGTTTCGTGTTTTGAATAAAGATTTTGCGAAACAAAAGTAAATCGAAATTCAATTCAAATGATTCTCAAAAATAAGTGATTAGTTGAGCCATTAATTCAGTCCATCGCCAGATGTGTTGCCATTTAATAAAATTAAATTTTAATTAAAATTTATTATTTGAATACAAATTAAGTCTTAATTTGAAATCATTTTTCAATTGAATTGAAAATAAAAGTTTGTTTCAAAATATGCGCCAAAAGTTGTGTTTGCGATGAATTGGCGCCCAATTGAGTGAAAGAGTGTTAGAGCGCAGACGCGACTCATCTGTCATTTTGATTGTGTTTTGGTTTGAATTGATTTGAATCACATTTAAGTGAATCCATTCATCGCTTTAATTGTCATTTCATTACATTTGAAGTGAGTATTGATTTGATTTCATATAAAAACGATAATTAAATTAATTGTAAATAATTGTCAAAAGATATGCCGCGCGGGAGACGTAAAGCCAATCAGTCGGCGATTGAACCGCAGGAGGCGATGGACACCTCCGGTGGGGATCACTACCAACACAACCAAATGTACGCTCCGGCAGAGGATTCTTCCAGTTATGCCGACCACACATTCGTCGGAAGTGAAGACAACTATATGCCATCGATGGACACCTCTCAGGCCACTGAAGACTCCAATGATATGTCTGTTGCCACTGAAGACACTGAAGTCAATGGAAGGCGAAGAGGGAGGGGACGTGGCAGAGGAGGCGGTAGAGGCAGAGGACGGGTCGGCAGACCTTCGCTGAGGACTTCATTGAGTGAACCGTCGTTTACAGAGGAGGGCAACTCTCTCTTTGAGAGCGTAAGAGGCGGCCGATCGGCACTACAGTCAGTGGTCGACGAATGGATTGAGTCCTACCGTCAGGACAGAGAGGCAGCAATTCTTGAGTTAATGCAGTTCTTCATTCGTTCGTCGGGTTGTAAGGGAAAGATAACGCCACAAATGAGGGAAACCCTCGACAACGGACAGATCATTAGAGCACTTGTCGATGAGTTCGACGAAGAGGGCGCTGACTATCCTCTTGTAATGACTGGACCCCAATGGAAGAAATTTCGGAGCAATTTCTGTGAATTTATCCACACTCTGGTCCGTCAGTGCCAGTACTCCATTATTTACGACCAGTTTTTGATGGAAAGCATTATTTCACTTCTCATCGGATTGTCTGACTCTCAGGTGCGGGCCTTCAGACATACGGCCACTTTGGCGGCAATGAAACTAATGACAGCTTTAGTGGATGTGGCGCTCACTCTAAGCATTAATTTGGATAACACTCAGCGCCAATATGAGGCCGAGCGACAGAAGACGCCGTCATCTGCTAAGCGTCCGTCAGAGCGGTTGGATATGTTGATGAGTAAGAGACAGGAGTTGGAGGAGAATAACGATGACATCAAAACAATGTTAGGATATCTCTTCAAATCGATTTTCGTTCACAGATATAGAGATACTTTGCCTGAAATCAGAGCCATTTGTATGACTGAAATCGGGATTTGGATGAAACGATTGCCCGGAATATTTCTGGACGACTCTTACCTCAAATACGTCGGTTGGACTCTTCACGACAAAGTCGGTGACGTTAGACTCAAATGTCTTCACTCACTTCTTCCACTCTATGAGAGCGAAGAGATAACCCGTAAAATGGAATTATTCACAAATAAATTCAAAGACAGAATCGTTACGATGTCTTTGGACAAGGAGTACGAAGTGGCCGTACAGGCGGTCCGACTCATCATTAATGTCCATAAACACCACAGAGATATACTGACAGACAAAGACTGTGAACACATCTATGAGTTGGTGTACGCGACCAATAGGAATGTTGCACAGGCGGCCGGAGAGTTCCTCAACGAACGCCTCTTCCAAGTGGATGAAGAGTCGACAGCAAACCTCCGGAGCCGAAGAGGCAAAAAGCGTTCGGTTCACACCCCTCTCATCAGGGATTTGATCCAATTCTACATCGAGAGTGAACTCCACGAACACGGGGCCTACCTCTGCGACTCACTTATTGACTCTCACCCTATGATGAAAGACTGGGAGTGTATGTCTGATCTGCTTCTCGAAGAGCCCGGACCTGATGAGGAAGCACTCGATGACAGACAGGAGACGTCACTCATTGAGATAATGGTTTGTTGTGTGAGACAAGCGGCCACTGCTGAGACACCCATCGGAAGAGGACCTCTAAGAAGGCAATTGTCGACAAAAGAGGCCAAACAAGTACAGGACGACAGGAATCGTATATCAGAGCACTTTATCCTCACATTACCGGCCCTTTTAGATAAATATAAGACGGATCCGGAAAAGATGGCAAACCTTTTACAGATTCCACAGTTCTTTGAGTTGAGTTACTTCACGAACCAAACGGAACAATTGGATACTCTTTTGAGACTCATCTCTCAAATCGTTGAAATCCATTCCGACAAAGAGGTGTTGGAATCTGCGGTCAAAACATATGAGTATTTAAATGAAGAAAACTTTTCTTACGCCCGAAACGTATGGCTCTCCAAAAGCACTTTAATCGATACCCTTTGCGCCAAATATAAGGAATCGGTCGACAACTTTACTCTAAACCCGAGCGGAGACGAAGAGAAACTTATGGTTATTATGCAACTGAAGAAGATTGCGGTCTTCTACTCTTGTCATGACCTGACCTCTTATGGTCTTTGGAACGATATGTTTGAGCGATGGATCAAAACTGCGAACACAGATCCCGAAGAAATACCATTCAATGCTGTGAAGTATGCGGTGACCGCTTGTCATATGGGACTCGTATGGGATATGCATTTACTCTCAAAGTCAGGAGAAAATACAGAAAACGCTTTGAATATCAAAAACAAATTATTTGAATTCATGACTGAAATGCGTTCTCTTCTCAACCATCAAAGCGATGAACTCGAAGAAGAGGTTTGTATTTATTGTGGATCTGATTCTGATGACAATTTTTAAACAAATGTTTTGTTATTTAGGCATTTAATTCAATTTGCGATCTCCTCATAATCTTCAGCCAAGACTTAGAGAGGGACTCGCCTTCGGTGTCGCCTCTTGTCTACAAACCGGACGCAAACCTCATCAGACAATTAGAGTCATTCATTCAACAAAAAGTGTTTGTCGAAGAGGACGAAGGTTTGAGTCATTTATTATTTTATTTATTTATTTAATTTGTAATTATATTCAGAGGATAACGAAGACCCCAATAAGACTAACAGTGGTTTGGAATCACTCCATAAGAAGAGACACTTCTTGTCTGCATTTTGTAAACTAATTGTATATAATATAGTACCGGTCCGTCACGCGGCGTGTGTTGTCAAACATTACGTTAAAGTGAGTCAACCCTTTCCTCATTAAATTGAAACAAAAACTAAATGTCTGTCCATTAGTTCTATGGCCAATACGGGGACATAATTAAAACAACATTAGGAAAGGCCAGAGAAATAAATAAAGTGTTTTGCGCCAAAACGATGGCCAGCGCTCTGATCAGTGTCTTCACTGAACTTCGAAATGAGGCGCGAAATGATATGAATCCAAACGCTTTCACAAAACAAGACGAGAACTTCCAGTCACTCAAAGAGTTGGCCAAAAGATTCGCTCTCTCTTTCGGTTTGGATAATATGAAGAACAGAGAAGCCGTCGCTGCCATTCATAAAGAGGGCATTCATTTCACATTCAATACAATTGAAAATCCAGAGAATCCGTTGGGACCGCCTCCGAACCTACCCTTCCTGGAGATAATCAGTGAGTTCTCTAATAAACTGATGAAACCGGACAAGAAGACTGTGTATGAATTCTCAATTATTTTTCTATAAATTATTTCATTTAATCTGATATTTGCGTTAAGTCTCACATATTTGGACCGATATGTGAAGAACGCATTGCCCGGCATTCATAACGACGAATGGCAGCCACTCATGAGCTATAGAGCGAGTCTTATTCAACACAATGAGTTCGATCTACCGGTAAACAGGGCTCCGGGCAGGCAATACAGGGCTAAGAAACGGGGCCGAGAGGACGAGGGTATGCCATATGTTTGCTTTCTCTCACTTTTCTGATAACAACTGTTTTTCTAAAAATATTGATTAAAAAAATAAAACGCAATAATTATTATAACAATGTTTTTTCAAATCAATTTAAAGGCGAAGGAGAGGGTGAGGAACAACCCGATGGAGAATCAGAACACGACGGCTCAGAATTGAATGAGTGATTAAATCATTTGTAATACTTATCTTCATTTTGATTACACATTAATTCTGTTTTTCTATTATTTATATCATTTAAAGTAAAAAATGAATTCGTAATCACTTTTTGTTTTAAATAAAAACATTTCATATAAATTGAGACTAAATTCCAAAACCAATACATTTGTAAAAACTATTGAATTTCAGTTAAAATTAATAAAAATCAAATCAAATACTAATTTCAAATATATTTTACATTTAATTTCGTGAAAAATCCATTTGTTTCAAAAGGAATGTAGTCTTTTAGAAATCAATACAAATAGAAATCAATATTTATATTAAACAAAAAGTAATTCAATTAAAAGATAAAATAGTTTTGGATTTAAAATTGAAAAAAAGTATAAATCAATTGAAAGGGTTTTGATTAAAAATAAAGGGATTTAACCGAATCTTATGCTTTGGATTATTTGAAATACAGCGGAACCGCAGACGACAAAGACGAAGAGGGCTAACATCCAGGGGCCCACCGGATACTTCTCATCAGCCGTTTTCTATATAACAACAAATTAGTTAACATTACACTCAGCTTTACAACAGCTTTAAGGGGACAGACCGTTGTTTTTGGGACATTTCCTCTGTTGGCCACATTCTTAGATGCCTTTTCATTGGCGACTCTCATTCGCTGCGATTTAACCATTGCTTAAGATTTTGGTTTTTAATTAAAAAAATTAATTATAATTCAATGGATTTCTACGCAATTAAATGTTTTCAATTGATTTGTTGTCTGTCAGCCCAATAGACAGGTGTGAGAAGCGCCACGTGTATAGTGTATAGACTCTTGAGACCTATAGACCACTCCAACCACTAACTCAAACACTAATCTAACAAATGGTTAATCAAATCAAATGATATTTTATTTTAATAGTCGACTCGTATTACACGTCATACGAATCGCACGAAATAAAGGCCTAAAACGTTGAGTCAAACGTCACGAGAGATAAACATTTCTCTCCATTAATAATGTTTTTGTCAACTCATTTCCCAACACATGGTTTGACTCTTAATTCATACAAATGGGACAAAAAATAGTGAAAACGTTATTAATATCACTAAAAATCAAACTCTGATCAAAGCATTGACGGGTTGACCGCATTTTATTTCAACCTCTTATTCATTAATTTTCATCAAAATTTAATTCAAAATCAAATAGTTTTGAGTCAAATATTTTTTATTAGTTTTAATTGTTTTGAATTTTATCTAAAATGATGTTTAGTCTTAAGTTTATTGACTGATCCCCACTTTAAATGCGGTTTGGGATCAATACTGAGTCTCTCATCTATTGGCTGAAAGCGCTAAAGCATTAAAAGTTTATTCAAAACAACATTTGAATCATTTTTTGTATTTTTAATTATTGAATGAATTATTTTTTTTTATGAATTTTTAAGTCATTTTGTGGACAATAGTTATGTCTTTTGTATACAATTCTTCTGAAGAGTTGGTGAAAGACTTGAAGCATACGTTAAGGCCATACAAAACACTGATCAAAGAAAACACAAGTCGTGACCAACGCTTTCCGTTTGTTCAGCTCAAGAGATGCCCGAAACTAGACAATTGTCTCATAAAATATATGTCAAACCATTATAAATACAATGAATCAATTGATCGAAAGTTAAATAAAATTTGTAAAAAATTTTATCGAAAGCCAACCATTGATTCAGATTCTGCTGAAGAAGAACTTCCGCCAAAGAAGAAGAGAAGAGTCGTCGAAACGCTTCTAAATCTGAATCTAATCACTGATGAAAACGAAGACTTGGACTTCGAAGAAGACAACAGTAATAAAGCAAATGAAACGAATTATACACAAATCAAAGATAAATCGGAAACAATACTTACGAATGGATTTAAAGATAAAAATTCGCATAAAATGAATGGATTTTCCCATAAAAGTGATTACAAAAAGACAAATGGATTTATTCAGACCTCAAATGAGGATAAAAATAAATTCTTAACAGAAATGAATGGATTTAATAATAACCCGAACTTCAAAATCCCGAAAAATGGCAAAAACATCGAATCTATTATAAGTCGGGCTAAAAGTATGGCCACGACTACGCGAAGACCCGCTGAAGCTTATACTCATCTTATCAGACATTTGACTGAAGAGCAATGGAAAAGAGAAGACGTATTGGAAGTGTTGGTGACAACGGCCACATATATGGTCGCAAACACTGAATTTGCGTCTCAAGTAAATCAGTTCAACGAATTGATAGACAAAATCAAAAGTTTGCAATACTTTGACAGCGATTTCTGGGATCAAATCATCTTCTCTGTGGACAAGAAGAAGGACTCGAAGAACTCACACGTAAGACATCTTAAGACATATCTCTCTTTACTATTGTTTTCTAATTAAACAAATATTTGAATTGACAGCAAATCGATCTGTTTTTGTCGGGTCTTTACAATTATATGAATGACAACAAAATCAATGCTCGAGTCCTTTGCAATGAAGCCGTTATTATTGCGTATCGAATACAGTCTAATCATCCCTCGGCTAAAGATCTGATGGATCTCCAAAATCAGCCCAAATTCGACTATCAGTCCCAATCACTCTAAATATTGCATCAAATCATATATTTTTAATTGTTTTGTAAATAATTCACAAAATTATTGTTTATTTTAATGGTTATTATTGTGCAAAGAATTTCAATTTAATTATATTTCAATTTTTTGACAAACAATTATGGAATCAATTATTGACATACATTTTGAATAAACTTATTTTGATTTGATTTGAATGTTTAAATGTGGTGTTTGTGATCTCTTTAGTTGACTTTTGTTTTATTTTTTGCATAAACTCTTCAAAAGACTACTAAAGAGTAAGAAAACTGAGTAATACTCAAAATATTGATCTTTTGGTAGTTATGGTCAGATCTGATAAACTCTGTTCAAACAGTTGTAAACATTTTGAGTCAAATGACATTTTGTATGACTTTTTAGGTATTGATCTCATGA
This sequence comes from Tectocepheus velatus, assembly GCA_034700625.1. Taxonomy (NCBI): domain Eukaryota; kingdom Metazoa; phylum Arthropoda; class Arachnida; order Sarcoptiformes; family Tectocepheidae; genus Tectocepheus; species Tectocepheus velatus. The sequence goes on along the minus strand of JAQIXV010000014.1, from coordinate 177,922 downwards.
TTAAAGGAAAGCACGGCTTTCACTCATATATCTGTTTGATGTGATGTAAGCCCAAAGTGAACCTCTATTTGTATTGAATATAGGATTGAATAGAAGAGTCAAATGATGTCATTGTTTACATTTGATTCAATCATAATTTGATTTCAACCGTAATTTGTGCTCAAAATTAAAAGTCTCACAAATGAGTGGTTTTTGTCGACAATCATATGAGAAGTGAATACAACCATCTATTGGTCAAAACTGACTAAACATATGGGAAATTGTGTTAACTCTTTGGTTAAGACATGAGATGGCAGTGAATGAGTGAAAATAAGGTGGAGTTGTGTTCATATGTTGTCCCATAACAACAATTTGAAGCCAAACAGTAGTGAAATGAGAGAAAGCTATTGGCGTTCACTTCACTCACTCTTGTGTTATATTTTCAACACTTAGTCTTCAATAGTATTCAATCGTTTTTGCATTCGATTCGTACGGACTCTGAGTTCAACTCAAAGTCAACGCCATTTCAATCAGAGATCTGGCCTTTGGTTTAAATTTAATTAAAACACTCATTAATTGTTAGGATTTGATTAAATCGCTTAAACCATAAGAAATAGGAATCAACTGAAAGTAAGTGCAATGAAAGCATATCTTATTGTGAATACCATTTGTGTACATCTTTTATGCGTTTTGCGTCATTCGACTCAATGCTAGCCTTCACTCAATTGTTTGAACTCTCGTTGAAAATACATTTTAGTCTTTGATTACATTCATATGTTAACTCATTTTAGTCTATAATTGTCTTTCAATAACTCATTTATATAATTCATTTATTTTATTATTAATATAAATAAGTCAGAGATTTGTCGATCAATAGAGGATTAGTCGTATCGTTGGCTCAAAAAAAGTCTCAAACTATCGATAATTTCGTATATATTTCGCTACCATTTTGTCGACATTCGCTCCCTTTCAAGGTTTTCATCAAATTTTCTCATAATTTTCAATTGATTTTCACTTTTTCTCTTATGACTCAAATTAATATTTAATTAGATTTTACTAAAAGTAAAACTCAATTAATGTTTGCAAAAGAGTTATCATTAAATTAGTTGTGATTTACAGACAATAGCTGTGAGTCTTATAGCAGTCGCGTCTGAATTGCGTTTTGGAGAGACTTTCAAAGCACTCGACTCTTGCCTTCATTTCCATTACTTATATATTTTTTTGTTTTCAATTATTTTTAATTTAATTAATTAATACAAAAATTTATTTATTTATTTCAATCATTTCAAGTATTTCACCAATAATTAGAAGAATGTATTCAATCAAACACTGAATTCAAACTAATTTAATACATAAACGAGAGGTTTGTCTCATATTTTATTTACCTTTTCTTCAATTTGTCTCTCATTTGAGAAATGGCTTATAATTTCAAATTAATGTCTGAATTACTTATAATTAAATCAATTTATGGATTGTTTTTCAATTTCTTTGTAAATAAATTTTCCGAAGAATTGAAAAAATCCTATAATCGTATGAAAAGTATTTCTATTTTTAGTTTTAATTTAAAACTCTTTGTATGCTTTGGATCTGAATATCATTGAAATGATTTTGATTTAAATCACTTTTCGATCCAATATTTAAAGTTTGAATTGAAGTACAGATAATACAAAACATGAGTTTAATCTTTAATCGAAAGACAAGTTTTTTTTTGAGTTGAAATTCAATGATTTCATCACTTTTTACTCCAACACAATAACTGGTATTTTACTTCAAAACCCATTATTTCCTCAAAATTTCAGTTCATTTAAAAAATATTTTTTTTCTTTCAATAATTCAATGAATTACTAAAATAGTGTTTAATTTGTATTTAAATGAAAATAATTATTAATTTTGATGATTGAATGCATTCAACGAAATGGTTGCTAATAATGATCGCAAAAGACATTAATTTCTATGCAATCAGTTTGTAATCAAAACAAAATCATTAGTCGTTTGCTTTGTTTTTCAATTTTTTATTTGTATTTATTAATCATTTTAAGCATCGGATGAATGAGTGATATCGCAGTCATTGTTATAACAATTGGTATTTAAGTCGACTTTTTTTTAAAACTCAGAATTAGATGAGAAAAATATAGGTCAAGAAGTTTTGTATTTTATGTGCCTTTCCTATGAGTCCTATGACTCAAATTTGGGTTTGAGTCAGTGCTAAGCACTCGCTGTTCGCTCAGTACTACAATTAGTGGCCTTTTCTCGTAGTCTTAATCAAAGATATACTAATAATTCTGAATAAAAGATAATTGAATATAATATTTGACTCATCGGTCAGAATATTGAAATAGCCTTTCATTGCATTCACTGATTCATTGCATTTACTTTGTTATCGATTTTCGATTTGTGAATATTTTAATTAAATATTAATAAGTTTTTTGTTTTATTTTTAATAATTTTGTTCTATTTTTTTCATCCGAATCAACAGAACGTCTTTCAATTGAATGGAATGAAAGTATCAAATGTTAGGATTGTTTAGGAATCGTCTTATATGGCAGACAGAAAGTTGAGTCATAAAGAGGGGACTCACGCGTCGTCTTCTTTGAAACGGTCTGCTCAGCGTTGGCTCGGGTCGAGATCGCCAATCAATACCCGGTCAGGACTTATAACAAACGCTTTTTGTTTGTCTATATATTGACTTTTATTTGTCTTTTTTTAGATCAAAATCGTTAGCCTCTAAAAGAGAAACATTTAACAGGAGTTCCAGTTCTGGAGAACTTCCGTCGACTTCGTTAGAAAGCAGTTACTATAGTGTCAGCGATCTATCGATTAAAACAAAATCCAATAATAAACGTCTTTCTGAAGAGGAGTCTTCTCCCGGAAAGAGACCCAAAAAAGATAGCAATACTTCATTAGGTCTGTCCTCTCATCTCATATTGAATTTGTATTTAATTTTAATATTGATTTACAGATTCGGCGGCAATTAATTTGACTGTTGATAGAGAAAGGGATAACTCCGTCGCTTCCCTTTCATTTGATTCGCTTAAAAGGAAAGGAAGGCCTCGAAAAAAGTTTTCGACGTCTGACTCGTCTCTATTGCAGTCCTCTTCGGGACCTTCACTTACAAATACCGAACACTTGAAGAGATTAGATTCAAGTTCTTTGTCTTCGGCCACAAAAGAATCGGTTCCAACGAAACGCGTGAAAAGCGGTTCGCATTCATCGAAATCATTGGCCAACAGCAGGATTGGGACGAGTAGTTCACGAGACTTGTCGGGGGGACAAGAGACAGGTCCGGACAGGACATCTACAACGGGGTCGTGTGCCAGTTCGCGTCGGCGCTCCTCCCGCCTCAATACCAAAGCGCCAACAAATCCGTCGACTTCTAGTTCTGGTGTCGGAACATCTGTCGGAGCGATCACTACCTCTGCTTCAAACACCAGTTCTGGCGGAGGAACCACTGGTCGACTCGGACTACTCAGAGCTAACACAAGAAGTGGTGTTATGGACGAAGATGTCGCCAATTCAGACAATGGAAGCAATCCACTGAACGCTTCGGCCAATAATACGAGTGCTGCCCAGGCAGCCAATGTTGCGGCGAATGTGGCCAATGTTTTGGCCGCCGCCGCGTCAGCCGATAGCGAGTCTGACGACAGCGAAATGGGGCGCTTACAGGCTCTTCTTGAGGCGAGAGGTCTGCCCCCACATCTGTTCGGCGCTTTGGGTCCCCGAATGCAACACTTACTGAATCGATCGATAGGGACCTCTTCGAGCTCTAAAGCACATCAATTGCTTCAGGGATTGCAAGCGAATGGCGATGAGGGACAACAGTTGCAGGCGGTTATGGAAATGTGCCAATTGTTGGTTATGGGCAATGAGGACACTTTGGCCGGTTTTCCCGTCAAACAAGTCGTTCCGGCGCTGATTACATTGTTGTCAATGGAACACAACTTCGATATCATGAACCACGCGTGTCGTGCCCTCACATATATGATGGAATCGCTTCCCCGCTCTTCTGCTGTAGTGGTGGACGCCGTTCCAGTCTTTATAGAGAATCTTCAAGTAATCCAATGCATGGATGTCGCGGAACAGTCTCTCACAGCTCTCGAAATGTTGTCCCGACGTCACAGCAAAGCCATACTTCACGCGAGAGGAGTGTCCGCTTGTCTGACATATTTGGACTTCTTTTCGATTAACGCTCAACGCTCTGCCCTTTCGATTACAGCAAATTGTTGTCAGAACCTATCAGTGGATGAATTTTCATTAGTTCAGGAATCTTTGGCCACACTTAGCACTCATTTGACACATCCGGACAAGAAGTCCGTCGAAAGCATTTGTTTGGCGTTCAGTCGATTAGTCGATTGCTTTCAACTGGAGTGCGGTATCATTAGTGAAATCGCATCGACCGCTCTCTTAACTAATTTGCAGCAGTTGTTAGTCGTCATACCCCCCATCATAAGCACCGGAACATTCGTTAGCGTTATTCGTATGCTGTCCGTCATGTGCTCTTCGTGTCCAGAAATTGCGGTTCAACTCTTGAAACTGAGTGAGTCTTCAAATGAAATATTGGTTTAAATTGTTTCTAATTTTATTTGTTTTTTAAGACATTTGCGAAACTCTTCGTTACCTTCTGTTGGGTTCGAGTTCGACAAAAGATGAAATAGAATTAGTGAACCGAAGCCCTCAGGAACTCTTTGAAATCACTTCTTTGATCGGAGAACTGATGCCTCGTCTGCCAGCGGACGGCATATTCAGTGTCGACAGTCTTTTGACTAAACAAACGGGAGTCCAAACGGACACTATATTATGGCAGTGGAAGGACGACAGGGGTTTGTGGCACCCCTACAGTGGGATCGACAACAGGATCATCGAAGGGGCGCATCAGTCGGGCGAAGACGAGATCAGTTTACAGACTATGGGTCGGACTTATGTCATAGATTTTAATTCTATGCAACAAATCAACGAAGAGACGGGAACTTCACGTGCGGTCCAACGAAGAGTCAACTGCGCCTCAAATGACGCCACAAATCTTTCGCAGACCAGCGGTCGTAATGTCGATCCTCGCGCCGAAAACCTAAAGAATTCACCGGAAATGGCGTCTGTTTTCATAAAATCTCTTTTCAATGTGTTATACGAAGTGTACAGCAGTAGTGCCGGTCCTGCAGTGCGTCATAAGTGCCTCAAAGCTCTGTTGCGAATCATATTCTATGCATCGAATGACTTACTCCGGTCTGTCCTCAAGAATCAGGCCGTTTCCAGTCATATCGCAACGATGTTGGCCTCACCTGACCTCAGAATAGTTGTCGGCGCCACTCAAATGGCTAACATTTTAATGGAGAAAATGCCCGAAGTTTTCGCCATTTATTTCAGACGTGAGGGTGTTATCCATCAGATCCAGAAATTGGCGAAAGGAGAGGACAATTTGGAGCCGACTTCAATCTCGCCCTCAGCCCATACCTCATTGTCGTTGACCAAAATGGAACCGATTGCAGGTTCCAGTTCTGCGCCCGTCTATCCATCTCAACCTCATTCTGTGTTCTTCGAGAGCACAATGAATATAAGCCCTCCTAACAGTTCATCGCCATTGGAGGCGTCCCCGCCCTGTGATGTGCCGACAGATGTGTTCTCAAGTACTGTGGAAACTGTTCTCTCCAATGGTTTCAGTAATACTGCGCCTAATTGTGGAACAACTCATTCAATGACATCATTGAGCACTTCAGTACCGGTCACTCCAACCACTTCTTCACCAGACATGATGTCCGCTCGAAGTACTGACGACGCGATCGCAGTTTCAGATCATTTAGTCAATAGCGGGTAAGTCTTACATACCTTTCCTTCTTTTTAATTCATTAAACAATTGAATTGAAAGTTACTTTCGTTTAGTATTTAATAATTTGATTATAATTTGGTTTATATTTAATTCGATGAAAGAGTCACTAAATTCAATTGTTTTTCGAATATATGATAAATGAATGTATTCTTGTGATGAAACCCTTACTTAACTGATATGAAGTGCTGAACACTCCATCGCTTTACCGGATTCTGATATAATTTTTCCCTCAATTAATGCCACAATCCGTTAGTTTTGTTAAAATTCTAAGACTTTTTTCAAACTCCTTATCAGTAGAACCGATGAATCACTGAAAAGAAAAAGAACCCGAAAGACTGTGAGCACAAGCAGTTCCGGTGCAACGCGAAAGACTAGAAGCGAAAGCGACAACAGTTCGTCTCTTAATCTTCGCAGTTATAGCACTCATAGCTCTGCCTCTAATGTTAACCGAAATTATTCGACCGAATCAGAAATGGCGGCAACAACTCTGACCTCTCCCTATATATCTCTTCCGATATTCATTGGTGACAATTCTGTGGCCAATAATAATAATAATGTAACAAATTTGTTGAGTTCCAACTCTTCAGTGCCAACCCATACCACATCCCATAGTAGTCGCGCCCGACCGGCCTTCAGGTTTAGTTCCGCAGCGGCTAAAACCAGTGCTTTCTTTCAAAGTTTGCACCCGGCGCGTTGGGCAAGGTGGAACAGTAGCTCACCTGCTCTCGTCTCTTCCAACAGCGCTCTATCGTCCGGACGGACTCAGTTAGCATCCCATTCCTCAGATCATCCATCGATTTCGAGGGGATCTTCGCCGCGATCTCCAAATAATAGCGGAAACAGAGAAAAGATCAGACTTTGGATCAGAGATCAGGCGAAGGCTTTCGAAGAAAAGTACTTTAAAGACGAGACAAACACTACTGAGACGACTGACACCAAAGCCCACCCCTCTCTCAATATACTGAACCGTTTGACTAAAGCTATCGAAATGTTGAACGAAAACCACATCAAAGCTCTGGAAGAGATCAGATCGGTTGTAATGGAAGGCGACATCTCTTCATTTGAGCTCAACCACAGCGGACTCATCACCCGTTTTCTCAATTTCCTCGTTTCGAACACCGACTCAACTGAAAGTCGTGACCAAAGACTTCGCAGTTTTCTTCACGTGTTCTTTGGAACCCCTCTCGAAGACACTTTCCATTTGAATTCTATTGTGTGCGCAAACATAGACAGCGCCCCCCTCTCTGCTCTGGTCAATAAGTTGAACGCTTGTGTCTCACAGTTAGAACAGTTTCCGGTCAGAGTTCATGATTTGGTGGGTTCGGGGACCGGAAGCATTCGGGGCGCGTCTGCTCTCAAGTTCTTCAACACTCATCAATTGAAGTGCAATTTACAGAGACATCCGGATTGCAGTAATTTGAGGCAATGGAGGGGCGGACCCGTCAAAATAGATCCCTTGGCTTTGGTTCAGGCAATCGAAAGATATCTTGTGATAAGAGGTTATGGAAAGATCAGAGACGAAGACGACGACGCCTCCGATGACGACATATCTGATGAAGAGTTTGATGACAATATGGCTGCGATGATGATCAGTCAGAATCAGGGCAGACATCGCCTCCAGTTCTTCATCGGAGGACAAGAGTTACCCTACAATATGACTGTCTATCAGGCGATCAAACAATACGGTTACGGACACAACAGTCATATCGATGGACACGAGACCGACAACGAGGGGGAGACCCCTGTGGGTCACGCGAACATTTGGGTCGCCACTCATACCATTCACTATAAGGCATACGTCGATAGGGATGGCAGTCCTTCTTCAGGTTCCACTTCGATCTCAACTTTTAATTCGAGTCAAAGTCTATCGAATAGAAATTCAAACAATAATAACAGTAATAATCAAAATAGTAATCAAAGCGGACGTAAAGGTAATAAAGGAAGTGCCGGAGGAAAGGGAGCCAACAAAAAGAAAGACGAGCTGTGGATCGAAGGCAAAGCCCCGACCATTGCCTCACCGCTCGACGCATATCTTAAACCTCATTTGCCATCAACTATAACAGTGCAAGACTTGTCCCTCGAAGTGCTGACACTTTTGCGAGTTATCTATGGTTTGAGCCGTTACTGGGGTTGGCTCTACAGACTTACTGACCCCTACAATAGTGCTCTCCCACACCAGGAGTTTATTAATGTGAAACTGACGGCAAAAGCCAATCGTCAACTTCAGGATCCATTAGTCATAATGACGGGTAATATCCCAAACTGGTTGTCCCAAATAGCGTACGCCTGTCCCTTCCTATTCCCATTTGAGACCAGATATCTATTGTTTTACGTGACGTGTTTCGATCGGGACAGAGCTCTCCAAAGACTATTAGACAGTTCTCCTGAACTGACGGGAACTGATTCAAGTGAAAGAGTGACCCCAAGACTGGACAGACGGAAGCGAACCGTTTCGCGCGAAGATATACTAAAACAGGCGGAAACTGTTTTACACGATTTGGGCGCCTCTAAGGCTCTCCTCGAAATTCAATACGAGAACGAAGTCGGCACAGGTTTGGGACCAACTCTTGAGTTCTACGCTTTAGTGTCCAAAGAGCTACAGCGGGCAGACCTCGAGATGTGGAGAGGAGAACAGGTTTCGTCACCCAAAGTGGTTGTCCCCCAACCAAATCACAAAATAATGGCCACCTCTTCAACGAGTGCTAACGAAAACCAAACTAATAATCAAATGCAAAATAATCCAAATGAGACGTCTGTCCAATATATTTATTCTCCGAACGGACTGTTTCCGGCTCCGATCGGTCGCAATACCAAAGCGGGTCAGGTCTCCAAATCACGGCAACGATTCAAACTTCTCGGAAAGTTTGTCGCAAAAGCTCTGATGGACTCACGAATGGTATGTCCCTCTCATTTGATACATGTGTTAAAGTTTTAATCTATTGTTACAACAGATTGACATTCCTTTGAGTTCTATATTCTACAAATGGTTGTTAAGTCAGGAGTCGACCCTAACTATCGGTGATATGCAACAAATTGACTCAACTTTCTCGCGATCCGTCACTGAAATGGAGAGAATAGCGCAACAAAAGCTCAAAATTGTATATATTTTTAATTTATTTCTCATTTATTTATTTTAATACAATTTCTATAAACAGATCAAAAGTAATGATTCGAATAAAGACCAAAGTCTTGAGTCACTGAAACTTCACGGCTGTAGTATCGAAGACCTTAACCTCGATTACACACTTCCGGGTTATCCTAATATAGAGCTGAAGAAAGGCGGTCGTGATATGTGTGTCTCAATCGACAATATCGAGCAATACGTCCGTCTGTTATGTCACTGGACTTTAGTCGAAGGCGTCAACAGACAAATGGAAGCCTTTCGGGAGGGCTTCGATTCTGTGTTCCCCTCAACACATCTTCAGGTGTTTTTTCCCGAAGAAATGGAACAATTGTTTTGTGGAAGTAATCAAAAGCAATGGGACGTCAAGATGTTGATGGAGTGCTGTAAGACAGACCACGGTTACACTCACGACAGTCGTGCCATCCGTTTCCTCTTCGAAATTCTGAGTCAATACAATGTTGAGGACCAGAGAAAGTTCTTGCAATTCATTAGTGGATCTCCACGACTACCAGTCGGAGGATTCCGAAGTCTGAGCCCTCCCCTCACTATTGTTCGTAAAACTATAGAAGGGGTGGAGAGTCCGGACTGTTTGCCGAGTGTCATGACTTGTGTTAATTACCTGAAACTTCCCGACTATCAGACAATCGATATAATGAGGGAAAAGCTTCGGATCGCCATAAATGAGGGCCAACTCTCGTTCCATCTCTCGTAAGAAGTGTTTGAGCGTTGAGTCAAATCCACTACAAAATTGATCTCTGATTTGTTTCAATCAAATGTCTTATAATAACCAATGATTGCAATAATCGAATCGAGAAATGCTTTTAATGCTTAAAAACTGCAAAAAACTGAACTAATCTGTGATCACTTCTAATGATTTGTTTTTATTTAATTTTTTCTGAATGTATTGAAAATATGCTTAAAATAGTTTGTATCCAATAATCGGCACAAAATCGGAATCCATCGAAAATCTGAAGAAATGTTTAGTTTTTAATTGAATTTCTTCGACATTAATATTATTGTACTTATTATACGATTAATACTATAAATAAATCTTTGAATTTGATATCAATATATATACCGAACAAAAACGGATCCAACGATTTAAGTAATATTTTCTTCATATAAATACTAAATAATTATATATTTGTTCATATCTTGTCGTTTGTATTCATTGAATATTCAATTCAATAAAACTTATTATTATTTCTGAAGAAATTTTTTGCTTCAATTCAACAAAAGTTATTTAAAAACGCGTTTTACTACGTGTCGTGAGGGGAGAGCTCTACAATAATTGTGATAATCACCAGATTATCGTTTGTTAAGTAATTTCAGAAAATAGTTAATGAATTGTTTATTAACTTAAAAAAAATTCATTTTATTTAAAATCTTTTTTACTCTAGTAATCAATTAATGAAATATCAATGTATCTCATGTTTAAAGTGAAGTTAAGGCAAAGTTTTCTCAATTTGTGTTTTAATGACACGTCATATATGAGTGAATGCAAACTGTTTTCAATAAAAATAAAAACATTTGGTTTTCACTGAATTTTGTGATAATTTTTAATTGAATTAAATTAAAGACTAAAGTCATGGAAAACAATGATTTAAACGGCGAAACAGTTTTGAGAAAACGAAAAAATGTCTCAAATTTAGTGAAAAATGATTTGAATTCACGAAAACAAAGCATCGATTCATCGAAAGAAAGAAAATTAAATAAAACAAAATTTATTCAATTATTTGAATATTATTTGACAATTGCTGTCATATCTATCCGTTCCTTAATTTTTCGATTGACAGGCATTCGAGCCATTGAACCGACAAAACAGATAATCAATGATTTATTGCAAAAGTTTTCATTCGATGAGTTGCAGACCCTTTCGGCCGAAGAACTCTTCGCTCAGAAGTTGGAAAACAACGAATTGGAGTCAGCGCTCGATTTGGCCACAAATTTCGGTTTCGATACCGATATTGTCTATCAAAGAATGTGGAGAAACAATGATATCACTCAACACTCAATCGATAACTTCTTGAGTAAAATAAGTCAAAGAATTTGGATTTTGAGGGAATGTGTCGAATGTGTGACTCAAGACATGGAAGACATGAAGTATTTGTTGCAATTCGGTCTCAATCTCACAAATTATGACAATTTTAATAAACATTTCTATAAAACAGTCGTTTCTGAAGTAAATAAAGATTTTGAAGACTTTGAAAATGATTTGACTGAAGAACCAATTGATTCAAATGTGCCGACAATTGAGTGGAAAGACATGAGTTTGGAGTCAAAACAGGTCTGCATTTGGAGGAAACGGTTATTACAATATTTAGATCGACTTAATGTCTACGAAATGATTTTGAGTTATCGCAACCAAAACAATGGATATAACCATAAGTTTTATCAAACATTTCGTGAAATGAGTTCATTTGAAGCCTCCATTAGTTTTGGACACAATTCCGATTATAACGCGATTTCAATGCTATTGACGTACGAACCCAAAGACATTTTGGAGCACCGGTTAGTCATTCTCTCAAATATTGACGAAACGGTGTCTCCAAAGAAATATTCATCTCTTTTACCGAAAGTTGTTTCGCCAAAAGTCAAAGACTATGAGGTCTACGATTGGAACCAAATTATATTAAGAGATGAGGATTGGGTTGAAATCATGTTTGGCTCAGACTGTGCTCTAAATAGCACTCAATTCGAAACAGACTTTTACTCCGAAAATATTATTTATTTAAAATACAAAACAAAACATTTGACGAAATCTTTGCTAACCGAATGGTATACCCATCGGAGCCGACAGATGCTTGAGTTGACAGACATTGTCAGCAATTCTCTTGATTTGGTGGAAATAGGGATCAAATATATGGTACCAGAGCTCGAAAAACTTCACTCAGATCTCGACATTTACGCACTTTTTGTTTACGAATCCAATTGTAAAGAAGACATCGATTTCGAAGAATTTGAAAAATTTTCAAACAATAAGAAAATCGAGTTATTGATGAGCGAAGCCATCGAGAGTGGGGAACAGTTCTTGAAGTATATCCGAAAGTTTCTCAAAGTTTTCATTTCAAAAGTTTGTGGAAATGACACAAAACTGATGGAAACCACCGGAAGAGAAATGTTTAGACAGTATTTGATTTCTATTTCAAAGAAAAATCTCGAGTTATGTCTCAAAGTGTTTGAAAACTCGAGTCTAAGTAATACTGAAAACGAGAGGAAAAGTGAAAACGTTTTGATCAAAGATCCGTCGGATTTGATTGAATTCGCAATCGATTGTATTTACGCCTCAGAAGATCCGACACAATTGGAGAACGCCTTCAAAATTATGGAATGTCTGCCACAAAGAGAAATGGTTCCAATTATTGGCAACAAAGACATCAATAAAATGAAACGTTTGAATGAATTGAATGATTTTGCGGACGAACTCGAAAACTATTTAGTCGTCGCAGAAATCATCGAACAATACGTTTGTCCCCCGACTGTCGCTGAGATTAGAGATCTGAAGAAATCCAATGATAGGGAAGGAGTCAAACATTTGTTCGTTAAAGTGTTGAGAAGTTGTGCTAAAAGAGAAAAACCACTTATTGTTAACGAATGGATTGATGTCTTCAAAAGTGTTTCAGAAGTTCACAAAATCTGTTTCACTGATTCCATAACTGAAGACGAATTGTTTGAGACATTCGTTGAGACACTTCTGTGTTCGGCCCGAAAGGAAAACTTTGGTTTAGCCGTCGGTTATATGCAATTGGACTCCGACTCCAAATTCAAAAAGAAAGTGATTCCGTTTCAAAAGTCAAAAAAGTTGATCATTAGTGCCGCTCAGGATTACATCAATTCTTCAGATTCTATACATGACTTCAACATTGTTTTGGCCAAAGAATGTCTTAATCTAATTGATCCAAAAGAACAGAATAGAGATATGGCTGTAAAAGAAGAGCTAAATCTAATCGAAGGCTTGTTTCTGATTGAAGACAACTTTAATCTAAAATTACTTCCAATTCAGTTACGACTTATACCTCAACCCAAACTCGAATTAATTGAAAAGCTTTTAAAGTCATCGCCGAAGGCCTACACAAAGACTTCAAAAATTTTGAAAATATCTCAACTCTTCAACATTTGCGCAGATTTTGACTCTGACTACAGGAACGGCACAATCCTATCGATGATCGCAAACGTGGCCTTTGATTGCAAAGACTTTAAGCATTGTTTCGATGTTTGCCAACAAATGATAGAAAATAATTATATAATCGGTTGGAAAATATCTCTTAAATTAGGTTTGAATTCAAACTATAAAAACATTGAAAACAGACTCCAATTGTTATGCTTTGCGTTAACTTATTGTCACCTAAACTATGATATCGAAGATAACGAAGACATACATGTCTTGGATATAATTAATGCTATAAAACAATTGAAAAAAGAAAATAATATAAAATTAGCGAAAATATCGTTTTGAGTTTATTTCTATATTTTTGTATTTTTTAACTAAATTTTTATTTTTAATAAAAAAAATTGTAATTAAATTCAAATGTATTTATGTTTAGATTGAGTTTAAATGAGTTTCAAATAAAGCGCTTCAGAAAAATTGGTAATACTTTTTGATCCAATCATTTGTTTAACTGATGTTTTTGTTTACAAAATTCAAAAAATATTTACATTTCAGTGAAAAATGATTTACAAAAACTTTTTTGCAAATAAATTGTTGACTAAATTGAGTGAAAATCTATGCAATCGATGTTTTGTGAGATGTATGTCGTGGGAGAAGAAGTCTAAGAGGGAAAGGATGGGAGTAATGGGACCTCACAAGAGGAAGGCCTACACCCGACAAATTGAGACCTACTTTACGATAAGAGACCCGAAAATCGTTGATATTGTGGCCAAACACGTGACCTCTGATTTAGCGGACAATAGTGTAATATTTGAGTCGTGTCCCGGAAGTGGAGTCTTAACGAAAAAACTGCTCAGAAGTTGTGTTGAATCGGTTCGAGTCTTTGAATCGAATCCGAGTTTTTTGAAAGATTTAGAAGTAAGTGATTCCTCGATATCTTCTTTTGTCCATAAATTGTGATAAAAATATTTTTAGGAACTGAAGAAACGTAAAGGAAAACGATTGCAAATAATAACGAAACAAATTTTGAATTTTCAAAAATTTTTAAATAAATATCTCAAAGACTTTGAGTCAGAAACTAAAGAGTGGTTTAAAGACATACCGATAAACGATTGGGTCACTCCTCCGGCCATCAGATTTTTTGCAGTCCTTTCGCCTCAAAACTATCACTTTTTGAGATTTATTATGAAACTTATGCCCAGAAAAGAGTTGTTCTTCTCTTACGGAAGAACAGAATTCTTTGTTTTTGTGTCTGAAAATGAGTTCAATAAGATATCGGCCAAACCGGCCCTCAATTTCTTACAATACCGTTCGGCGACTGTCCTCTACAACACACTCTTCGACATTCAAACTCTGGAAACGTTTCCTTACAGTTGTTTTGAAAGATATTCAGATCTTCCGACAGCCGAAGACAAGAAAGTGAGACCACGTTTTAATAATTCCTCTCTTTTTATTCAATTCTCGATTATATTGACAGGAAGTCACCGGAAATGCAATTCTTATTCGACTCACGCCTAAACCATTTTTGAGTCAATTCAATACTCAGACACTTCAGGACTACTACTTCTTCGTTAACCAGACTTTTATGAAAAGAAAGAATTATGTCATCCCTTTCCTCGAGTAAAACAAATTTCAACATTTTATTTGATTTATGTCTTTACTTTAATTTTGATGTCTTTATTCAGAAACTGGTTTCCCGGTTGTGGTCCGGATCTCATTAAGAAAGGAATACCTGTTTTCAAATATTTTGGTGATTTGAGACCCGAAGAAGTCTTGGATTTGTTTTTATATTTTAAGGATAGACCCGATTATGACAATTCTGTTTACAAGGCGTTTGCGATGAGAGATATCTATGATTTAATTGACGTCGAAGTCAAAGATGTTGAGGAAGACATCGATATTAAGGATCACTTAGAACTCAATGACATAACTCATTCATAAATCAATTGATAAATAGTTTGAATGTTTTTATCGTTTCTTTTATTAAATTAAATTATTATTGAAATCAAAGATATTTACAAAAATTGATTAAAGTTTAGTTAAAATCAATGAAATATTGAAAAAAAGGAGTATTACTGTGACTTCGATGGGGTGTCGATCGACAGCCTCTGCTTATGAGATGCGAATGTGAAGGACGTCTCCAGACGTTTGTCTTTTTTCTTGTAGTGTTCGTTATAATCGAGTCTCGCACTCAGTTCCTGGAGGTCTCTGTCCTGATGGTCGGCCAACATTACTAAGAACTTATGGACATTATCTCTATAATTGTGTGTCACTATTGACATCCAAGCGATCGCTTTGGGAACCGTCTCATTGACGAACAGTTGTCTTCGATTGTCTTCCTCTTTGTCTTCATTGGAGACTATACCCCATTCGCCCCTCTTTTCCATTAATTCTTGGTTTGACTCGAATTTGATTTGAGAATTGATTTCAGTTTCTGTGGCCTTAAGAAAGTTGTTGACATGTGTTTGGAATTCGAGAATATAATCACAAATAGCTCTGTACTGAAGGTATATGTCTTCAGTGGTTGAGTCCAATAAAGATCGTCTCAATACTTGTTCTAAGAAATGGTTGTGCGCTTTGATCAAGAAATCTACGTCTTGTGAACAATCAATTTGTGTCTGCAATTGAATCCATTGGCACTCAATTACTTCGAAAGTTAAGTAATACTCCATTTGTCGGATGAAATGAATCATTTCTGACAATAATGTGTGAAACGAATGGAAGGCATACTTCAAACCCGGGATTCTATTCTGTAATCTAATGCTCGAAACGAGACTTTTCCAGAGAGAGGTCAGAATATATTCCATCCGTTTTGATCTCCAGAGATGTTTAAATAGTTTTGGATATGTTTTCTGACTTTCATTTGTGAATATAGTACTGATTGGACCGTCGATACGATATGTGAGCGCAAACACATCCCAACCCAAGTCATTGATTGTCGATTCAGACAAAAGTATATCAATTCTGTTGACAATCTCCGGGTCATCGAACTGAGCGTTTGTGGATCGGACGGCACTCTCCAAGAGCTGAACGATTGCGTGACGCGACAACTTATTGGCCGCTTTATTCAGATGAGGGGACAGCATATCCATGAGGTGTCTAACGAAGTCTCCCTGACCTAAAAGCATATACTGTCGAAGACCTCTGAAGTGGTCGTGAAGTTTGTAACTCTCGTTAAGTATCTTAAGTGATGTCCGACTGATCTCTTTATAAGCGGTTTCGAGGAGTATATGGAAGTCATTCGACTCATCGTTTTTCAGACGCTTTCGGTTGAAAAGTGACTCCAAATTAGAGCTTTCGAACGATTGCTTCAAATGAGTATAACCCGGGATATGAGCTGTCAGTCCATTCTGACAGACCTGATGCAACATATAGACAGCCTTTCCTGTGGTCAGAATCTTATCTGCCTGTTCTCTGGTAATGAATCCAGGTAAGTTTGACCTAACAATTTCATACTTGTCGTGCCAAAAGGCACCGCTCAGGGGAGAGGTCTGAGTCATACCCAACCGTTTGGATGCGATGAAGAACTCTTTGTTGAAGTCTTCGATCTCTCCGTGAAATATCCATTGACTCAACATTCGTCTGATGGGAAGCACCACTTGATTGAGGACTCGAGTCAAGCAGGTCCTTATGTTAGGATCACCATGGCGCATCACGTGGTACACAACACTGGCCAAAGCGCCGCCACTCTTATGTTTGCACTGTTCCACGAGTGAGGCCAACACTTTGAGCCGAAAGTATGAGTCATAGCTCCAGACTTGCAGTCGATGTAAAGTGACGCGAGGGCTCACCTCTGAGTCGTTGTCATGCATTTGTTCTTCAATGACAGTAATGAGTCGATAATATTCAAGTATTTCGTCATTAAGTGCCGACGCAAATGATTGAGACACCCGTCCTATCGATTTGTCTTTTGATATGTAATTACAATACTTTTGAATCTTATTGAAGAGCCATCCCATGTGTGTCAGACGTATGGCCAGTCTTTGTTGTGGCGCCGGTATGTAGTAATTACTGTTAATAACATACTTTCCGTCTTTTGACGCGTCGGCGGTTATTATCTTTCCGTTGAGTCCTTGAAATGCGAAAAGAATTTCTCGAATCAATTCCTGTTCGGACACAAACTTCTTTCCGTTGTTTGAATCGAAACATATGGTGTGCGGCCGAGCCTTCGATCGATTCCTCACCGTCTGACGCGTTGGGGAACTCCCCATATAGTGGTTAATACTGGGACTCGTATTACTGGTTGTTGTCAACAGTTTTGCCAAATCATAGCCACAAGGGTTTGGATTTGTAGACAGACTTGACGTTGACTGCAGTGGAGAGGAAATGGTTCGCATCGTTAAAGGACTCAAACCATTCATTATCTGAAGACTATCTCCATTTTGTTGAGACAATGGACCCGACATATGGTACAAGAATTCTAATAAAGCGATTGGATTTCGACAAAGAGTTGGATTTCTTTTCAATTTGTGGTAAAGTTCTTCAATACGGAGACCTTCGCCGTCGCGGAACTCACGCGAGACTTAAATCAATAATAAATAAAATGTAATTAAAATTAATTATAAAAATATTTTTATGATTACGTTTTTGTCTTATTTTTGACATTAAATATAGTTCTTCACAATCACCCAATTGTGCGGTCGGTCCCCGAAGTAATTGGAATGAAAGCCCATAATATTTGGACACTTCGTCTGTAAATCACAATTAAATCCAAACAATAATTCAATTGAATTGAAGACAATTGAAGGCAAACCTGGACTAAGAGATGATAAATGTTTGGCACACAAGCGGTAGACCAGAGCTGGCAATTGGAGGACCGATACGGACGACACGTTTGACACTTCTTTCTGTGAATTCATTTCTGACATTCAAACCAAACATTAAATAAATTTATAAAAAAATATTTTATTTTATTCAATAAAACACTGAATTCAAGGAATCATTTGTTAATTGAATTGAAATTAAATGAAAAGTGAATCAAAACAAAGCGTTTGAATAGCATTTGAAGACTGCATTCAATCGCTGTTTGACTGCGTTTGCAATGATTTGGCGCCAAATTTATTCACAACTCATAACCAGTTGTTATGCAATGTATTGAATAAACAATACATTAATTATAGGCATAACAGGTATTCCTCAATAAAGGTGCCATCAATTCGTCTATCATTGAGAGCACATCCATTCAAATCAATCCAAAAGTTGTTAAATAAGTCACTTTCTCTTCAATAAGTCATTGGTTTAGAATTTGTTGAGTCTTTCAAATAAATTATTTCAAATAATTTCCAAAAGTATTAATCATTTTTCACCACTTCATAAATATTTGACATAAGTTTCCCATATTTTTGGTTTCATTGAAAAAATGATTTGTTATTAATTTGAAATATGAGTCAGTAATGAGTAGTCCTTTTGATCATTAGTTTAAAAGATTTAAAGATTTGCGAAAATTATTGCATTTATTTCAGTATTAAAACTTGAATTGAAGTTTCAAAGAACTTTCGAAACAAATTCGTTAATCCTTAAGAAAGTTAGCAAGGGCATATTTTATATACTGTCGGGCGGCTCTCAATCCTTCGGGATCTGAATCAGAATCGGGATACATATCAGCGCAATGGGCCGTACCGTTGATCAGTAATGCTTTGGATTCTTCATTCAAGTCTTTGAGAACCCCTAACGCATGCCAGGGATCTATAGACCCGTTCGGAAACACCACTTTTCGGACTTTCAAATCAAAGCCACCGTAAAAGTTATTCGTAAACTCAACCGATTTCTTCAGTAATTCTAAATTATATTTGGGTCCAAATATATCAGAGCACTGGTCGATGAAGAATTCCACCGGAAAGTAGGGACCAAAGGGTTGACTCTTGAGATCAGATGACTGGAAGAATCCAAATTCAACACAAGTTTGATAAGTCCATTGACGACCTGTTCCAACAGCAAACAGATTCAATAAATTCATTTGAATAAAAGACTGGGAGAGAAGACAAACCCCCTTCGGATGCACTTGAGTTCCAATCAGTGTTTGCCATTTGTTGGACAAACTTTTCGTACTTAAAATCAACGCATTTTTGGTTATAGGCCTCAAGAATCAAATCATTAACTTTTATATATCGATCCAAAGGCGAAGATTTATCGGAAGTGTCGGTCATTACATCACAGACCACATCAATGGTTATGTTTGTGGCGGAGGCGCCCTTTAGATGGAAAAACATTTTATATAGACTTTTGTATTCGTAATAGAGAATTGGGTCAGACCTCAAAATCTCTGTTATCTTTGTTGTACTGAACGACTCCTTCAAAATTGCCGGCGAGAGTACTCATCAGATTATAGAGATCCTGAGTGTTGGTCGCATTCAGAGGATCGCAAAGTTTAAACTGCTTTTCGATGGCTTTCCAGCCGACGGGTGTTTGCAATTCGAGCCCCAATTTATAGGTCGCTTCTCTAATAGATTGGTCACACTTTTCACCCAAAGATCTGCTGACAACCGCTAAATAGTCTTTAAAATTGATTTCCGCCTCTACCGGTGCGCTCGAAGCTATGGCACCCACAACTAAGTGGGGGTATTTAGCTCTGAACCAGGCGGCTAATGACCCGGAATAAGAACCGCCGAAAACAATCCATTTGCTGCCATTTAGTGATAGTTTCGAAGAAAGATATTCAATAAAAAATGCCGCGTCTTGTAGTGCCTGTTCACTGGTTAGGAATCTTAAGTTTTCGACCGACATATCACTGAAACAATTGTTTTTTAGAAGTTTTTAGGGATTTATTTCTAAACACATACGGAGTGGGTCTTGACTTTCCATAATATCTGTGCTCTAAGAGGACAGACATTGCATTAAAATCTTTGGCATAATTCTTAGCGATTTGTCCCTCAACCACCCAAATAGGGTTTGCGACCCCTTCTCCTCCTAATTGCAAGAATATTGGACCGCCTTTTGTAAAGAACGTATCGTTTATGAAAAATCGCTGAAATTTATTTAATTTAAGAAAATAAATGAAAGATTTGTTTTTTTAAGAGAATACCTGTTTCCACATACGACTGTCCACTGGATCGAAATGATTGAGTTTTTGTTCAAACCACTGCTCTTTCGGCAAACTTTCCGAATCGAAAAATTGTGGATCAGAGACAGGGATTCCAAGCATTCCATGTTTATTGAGAGGGCGGCCCCGAAACAGTCGGGCGCTACAGGATATGAGCCCCAAATTGATTAAAATAAAAACATATGACAATAGTTTCATTGTTCGCAATAACTCTTTTATTGAAACAATTTTCTTATTTATTGATAAAAAAATATCTCAAACTAAAAGTCATTCGGATTTCAATCAATGTTTGAGTGCTTTTGACTTCTGATAAATGTTTGGTTACTTTTGATTAATAATTATCACAAAAGTTTGGAATAAAACTATTGATTAGTTTGAGTTTTGAGTACAAAGTTTTGATAATTTTATTCAATTATTTATATAAAATGTCAGAATTTATCTGAAATATTGAACACTTGGTGTTAAGAGAGTCGTAACAAAAAGATTTCAAATCATTTGTCTTTTCGTAAAAATAGATTCGTTTTAATTGAAGATTATATTCGTTTTGAATCAATTGTCTGAAGAATTTAATGCTTTCATCACTTCTATGAGTACAACAAATATAACAAATTCTCGTTTTATTCCAATCGACTAATAGTTTGTTTAAAACTTTGCACAAACTTATGGTAACTTCCGGATCAAAGACAACGTCCGCAGCGATTATCACATCCGGATTGTTGTCCATTAGATACTCGTCGAGAGACTCGCTTTCATTCCAATCAATTCTTCGGACACAAGACTTTTCTTCAACTTTGTTTATATCGATATTATTTTGAAGAACTTTGAGAACAACTGAGTGATGATCACTAAATGTTAACAAAGATGGGGAACAGGTCTTCAAAATATAAATTCCAGTCAATCCTATTCCAGACCCCAATTCTAAAACAGTTTTGTTTTCTACAAAATTCTTATTATTTTCAATGAATTTCGCCAAATGTTTGGCCGCCGACCAACTCCTCAGACCAGTCGTACCATCGATTACTAAATTATCTGATTCTTGTAAACTGATTGTCTGTCCATCAGTTAAGATATAACTCAAAAAATTTAAATTATATTCATTTTGAATGTTATGAGAATCGGTTAAAAGTAAGGCATAACTCGTAGAAAGAGTTTCGCTGACATTAAATGAATGTCTTTCCAATTGTTTCATCAAATTGTTAGCAAAAAGTTGTCTGTATTTCAGTGAAATCGGATACTTTTCCATCAATTTATGATTTATCGTTGAATTCAATAGTTTTTGTTGATTTTTATCAGAAGATAAATCATTTAAGTGACAAATCTTTGGCCAAAAATAAATTATATTTTAAAATAAAGTTTTATTAAAAATCAAATCTCTTTTACGAACCAAATATTGAATAATAATTTGAATTTTGGTTTTTGATAGAAATAGTTGAGTCACTAAATCGTAATCCAATGAATTTTGGCTCATATTTTAATAATGAATAGCAGTTTGTTAAATTTCAAGTGTAACAAGATCAATCTGCTCGAATAATCGAAAGATCAGCTGAGTCAATTTATTCTAATTCAAAAACAACGTCATTCAACTATTAGAGCCCTCAAAGTTTAGCAACTTTTAAAAGTTTCTAAGCAAGGTGGAATATAGCCAGATAAATTTTAATCTAGTAATTTCTATATAAATTACCTAAAAATTGACCATGGTTGATTGATAATTGACAGTTAATTGATTCAACACTTCATTAATTTGGGAAAATTTTCTCTTATAATCTGAAGACTCGAATAATTATCTAAACATTTGTATAAATTCTAAATACTTTTTACGATTAAAAGTGAGAAATAGAGTTATTTTTATTAATTATTGTTAAAAGTTTGAGCCATAGTTACAATCGTTGAGAAAAATTTGAGTTTGAATTACATTAAAAACAAAAGAGTTTTGATTTTTTGATGAAAAGAGAGAAACGACTTAACTCTCAAAATAAGAGATGTATTGAAAAGTATTGAAAACTGTAAACGAATTGTCGATAAAAAGTGAAAAACATTTAAACATTCGATTCAAACGTTTTTTGGTTTCGTTTGAGTTTTATCACAATTTTTGGTTCAAAATGGGTTCCGAAGACATAGGAAACGGAGACATCGATAATGTCTGTCATATGAATGACATGAAGAGTGTTGTCCTCCGATTGCAAAACGATAGACAACTTCTTAGCGAAAAATTATCTGAAATTAAGGCCAAAAACAACGCATTGAGAGACAAATTGAACCGAAAGAAGAGCCGAACCACTGATATGATGGACACTAACAGACGAATAATGGATCAGTTGTCTCGACTCAAAAGCGAGTCTTTGGCTTTGGATCAAAACACCCGAAGACTCGAAACTAATATCAATGAAAGTCGACATTCAATCGGACTCTTGAGCTCACAATTGGTGGCAAAACTTGAGAGACAGTCGAATGTGATAAACGACATCAGCGGACAAATGTATGAATTGAGTCAAAGATTCTTTCGATTGACTATTACTTCGAACCCAAAAGAGCCGAACAATCAAAAGAAGAGACGAATTTCAGATCACATCTCAAGAGTTGAACAACAAATTGGAGCCCATTTCCGGAAACGACTTCTGCTCTTAAAAAAGTTGAATCAAATGAAAGATAAATCGGTCGACGATTGCGATGAAGACTCGGACCCACTCCGACCCGATTACAAGTGGAGTGATTGGCCGATAAGACACCGACTAATGGCTTATCAACTCTTCAACGAAGAAAATAAGTTATTCGTCGAAGACTTGGAATTCATTGAAAGACAAAAACATTCGAAAAGACTTTAAGACATAATTTAGTCATTAGTTTAGTTAAAAATGTCTTAAATATATGAAAATAACTTTTTTGTAATTAATTACTACTTATTACAAAATACTTAAAAAACAATTTTATTCTTCACTTAATTTTACAGTTAATCCAAAACTAATTTTATAATTAATTTCGATTTTAACGAGTTTTAAAAAAAATTTAAAACTAAATAAACATTTGATTTGTTTTATATTTTGCTCAAAATATTTAAAATTATTACAAAACTACTATAAATCAGTTGTTATAAAGCGAAGGGAAGGGGAGAGTATCCGAGGGTTGCAACCAATTCAATGGATCCCATTGTCGGCCATTCTTATCAAATACATGGAATGTATAGATTGGACGACCATTTTTGGAACGGTTGGCATCGCTTTGATGCACAACCAGACCGTCAATTAGAACACACGAGCCTTTAGCTACCGGTGCGCTCACGAATCTCTTTGACTCAAATTCTTTATTTTTTTCGGTTAATTTCATCGAAACTTTTTGTCCGTCCGTTTCCCGAACCCAACGATTGTGGAGCCCTTCCTTATGTGAACCGGGAATGAAAGAAAGGCATCCATTCTCTGTCTGAAATCAATAAAAAAAAAGATGAGCAAGGTATAAATCTAAAATGAAAGACTACTAACAGTTGCGTCTTCTAAAGCAAACCACAAACCAATCACTTTTGGATCGGGAATTGAGTGCAAATAAGTCGAGTCCTGATGGGGAATGACTTCACCACCGATTCCCGGATTTTTGAAGATATACATACTTTGGGGGACAACCGGATCGACAAAACCCAAATGTCTGACCAATTGTTTAACTTTTGGACTGAAAGTAATTTTTTTGAAGGTAGGGCTCAACCAATGCAATGCGTGACCCATTTTGTTGAGACTAAAGTATTTGTCGACAACAAGTATTCCCTTTTCGTCGAAAGCATTCTTTTCAAAGAAATACCGAATCTTATCGCCAGAAGTCATGAAGTAATCGTCGGATTTCTGTGACTCTCCAGTCGTGAAAATGTTTTGCTCTTCACTCGAATCCATTCTATCGATAATATCTTTGCATTCATTTTTCATTTCTTCGATTTCATCTGACGATAGAAAGTTAGGGATAACAGCAAAGCCTTTAAGCTCGAGGTCTTTCTTCACTTCTTCCAAATCATTCATTTTTGTTGAATACAATAAAAATGTGTAAAAACTACTCAATTCGAGATTTTATTCAACTAATCAAACATTAAAAACATTGAAAATATGGGATTTTGGTGTTTATCAGATCAGATGTGTGTCCTTCAGATGACTGGATAAACAAAATTCAAGTTATTCTCTATTGATATGAAAGTTGAGGTCACAGTCAGTCAAACTGAAGGCAAGTTTTTCGGTTTCAAAACAAATGATAGGAATTCTGCGAAACTTTTCTGATATTAATCCCAAATACATAGAATTTCATCTAAAAATCTAATGAATAGAATAGTTTTGAATCAAATAATTGAAATAAAAACCAATATTTTGAAACACAATTCAAACAAATATATAAATTAATAGATATTTGATTCATATTTTGTTCGAAGAGTTATTACAAAAGAGTCAAAACTTGACTAAAAATCTATAAAACTATTGAAAATCAAACAAAATTGAGACAAAATCCCTTTAAGATTGAAATCCTGTATATCTCCAGAGCTTTCTTACATTAGAATTGGATTCTATTTGACTGAAAAGTTGCGGATATTCTGCGAGAAATGAATCGATAAAACAAGTGGAGAGTGAGCCTCCGATATGGGACTGTTGTCTCAAATATATGGATATGTCTTCACTGGTAGTGCCGTTCGGATGAACGTTGAGGTAAATCGATATTAAACTTAAAAGAAGAGCTCTTTTAGAAGAACTCACAGAATCACAATTGATTTGATTGGAAGACTGGCCGTCACTCAGACTTGTCTGCAGTGAGTCGGAAAGCTGTGTCACAGACTGTGCCTCATTTTTATGGTTGAAAGCCATTAATTGGTGTTGCGTTCCCTGCAATGCCTGTTCAAGAATAAGTATCTGTCGTTTGAGAACTTCTTTTTCCTGTTGACTCTCTGCCTGTGCAAAGACGGCCTCATTTCTGAAAGACTCGATTTGACACTTGAGTGAGTCGTTCTCATCTCTCAAACACAACTCTGAACTCTCGGTTATAGAACTATTGGAAAGGTTGGGATCAATAGATTCTGAGGTAGTGTTGATATTATTCCCTTCATTCTCGCCGTCACTCAAATCCATTTCATCCTCTTCTCGTTTGTTGAGGACATCCTCGACCTGAGAGCTCTTCAGTTCCTAAATTTAGTTTCAATTAATTTAAATGTTTTGTTAGTTTTAATGAAAATGTGGACAAACTTTAATTTGCTTAAACCAGGCGTCGATATGTTTGCGCTGGGCTTTAGTGAAGTGGTCCCAAGCCTTCTGTCTCATCGCCGCCTCAAATACTTTTTCAATTTGAGTGACTGTAAGACAATTGGTTACAAAAGATGGCAAAAAAGCAATACTTTTACATACATTCGTCTAAAACCGATTGAATTCTCGAGTGGTATAACTGACGAGCACTGATCCACTCGTTTTCATAGACTGTCCTTTCATTTTGCAATCTTCTGATGTGATTATTAGTACTTTGAATCATAGCATAGAATTGTCCGGAGTTTCGTTTCTGACACTCCCCTCTCTCTAACCAATTGATCAAAACCCGGACCGCATTCATAAAACTTTGATCGGATTTCAATTTGTCGATCATTTGTATGGCCTCGTGATCGCTGAAGTGCACAATAGGAGGACTGGGAGGACAGAACCTGTCGTATTCGAGTCTCTCTCTGTGCCTCATCTCCCGTTGAAGTGCCCTCTGTTTGCACTCCCACTCGTACTGATCATCTCTCGCCTGAGCGAAATCAATGTGAAGTCTTCCAGTATTAGCCGAATCGTCCAAATCATTAATTTTAATTCGATGTCCGGACAGACCGATAGCGGCGTCGACTGACTTCTCGTTTTGGAACCGAATGTGACAGAAGTTCTTTTTACTCATTCGAATGGCACTTATTTTACCGCAAATCGATTGGAACACCTCTTCTATCATATCTTCGGTCATGTTTTCGGGTAAACCGCCAACAAAAACAGTTTTACAGCCGAGCGGCCGATCTCTTGTCGTTGCTTTTGGGACATTAGCTTTTGGGGGGTAAACACTACAAGACTTAAACCTAATTATCTCTTTACTAGCATTTGTTGTAAGAGTTCCTGAAACGGAAGCCAAAGCGGCGTCTAAATAATCTATAGAACCACTCAAAGACATTGAAGACAATTGATTGAAATTATTTGAGATCAGAAAATTCGGGGCCAGAAGTGAAGCCATTTCAGGACTGCTTACCGACTCATTCATTGACTGATTTGTCGCAATCGCTGAAGAGATCAGTGGAGACGAACAGAAAGGATTGAAAAGCCATTGAGTTTGTGGTATATTAGATGTCATTACAGGTAAAGAGTCTGTTGTTTCAGATTCTGGCAGTGTTTGTCTCATTTGGGGTCTATTTTCCACTAAATTATTGTTTTGATTGAATGAAGAGTTGATGTAATGAACGGAATTTGAATTATTGCCGAAAGACTGCAACGAAATTAAATCTGCAAACGACTGCATCTCTTCGTCTTTATTGCTATTAATCTGTTTGTCATTAAAAGTATAGAAAAAGTTATGAATTAAACAAAATATCAGATGATTTACAAACAAATATACAAATGACTCAATAATTGAATATCCAATCAAAGCCTTAGACCTATCACTCAAACACATTCTGATTGGATGCGAGAAAATAGCGTCACTTTTGATCACTTTTATAGCAATTCATGTCATTTAGAGATAATTTAATCTTCAAAGAGGATTTATTGGCAAAATTTTTGATCAAATCATTGAAAATATTCCAAATACTCGTCGTCTTGAATGTCTTCGTCATTGTCTTCGATCTCTTCTTCATTATTGAGACTACAGTCGACATCCATTTGTTGATCACCAGAAGAATCAGTGAGTAAAGTGTCGATAACTCCGGACATAATTGATCTGATTTTGTCGATAGTCCCCCTCACACACCAGCCGTCCCTCTCATCGCAAACATCGGGTTCATTGCCATCATTTGAATGGATCAGTTGCTGAACTTCTTCGAGTTCGATGTCACACAATTGGTAGAAGAGTTGTCGATAGGCCGGCATTAATCCCCGTCTGAAGACATAACTGGCGATCAATTTCTCTGCCTTTAACTCACTTTCGAGATGTCGTTCCTCTGACCTATCCTTAGAAGTGCTGGCATTGAAAGAGTTTGAAGATATGGTCGACTCTTTTGGTTTGAGTTTATCGCTGTCCTTCTTCTTGAGTGGCAACTGATACTGATATATACTTCTTTTGGCTCTAATTCTTGAGGAACTCATATTCTTCGCGTAGACCTGTTTTACTCTGAAGTCTAATGTTTGGTATATTTTTGAGAGTTTTTGTTGTCGGGGGTCATAACCGAACCTAATCCACATACAACGGTACGGACCGTTCACGAAGTAATACGAGATCTTCGGTAACATAAGTTTGATGTCAGCCCTTTCACACCCGAGACGACCCACTAATGCGTTTCGGGACCAAATGGGTCTCTCCTCAAAGCATTGAATCAATTTTTGGAACAACTCATCGTTCGGTGAAAAATCACTCAAAGTTTGCATCACTTGAGGACTGGGCTCTAATGGTGTGCTGTCCGTCCAATTGAGAAGTGTGGCCAAAATGCTCCGAGACTTTCGAGTTCTGCCGATAATGGATAGCATTTCCTGTCTCTCGAGTTCTTTCCTTAAAGTGATGTCTCGATGTTTGGAGTCGTTTCTGAAGTAGTATTCCATCGAAGAGTCGAAACGTGAGAAAAGTGTCGGCAAAACAAAGAGCGGAGCGTTTGAATCAAATCCACGATTTAAGGACTTCTCGACATTAAACGGATCTTTTGGTATCAACTCATCGGTGATCGAAAAGTATCGCAAACTGTCGTCACTTTCTTTAGTTATCGGAAGATATTGAAAGTCGGCTAAAGATTTGAACCGATAACAGGTCTCAACGATTCCAATGAGTTTTGCCTCGTATTCAACACTTCCGTCCCTTTTCTTTCTTCGGATAAATTTAACGAAAAGACTATTAGTGGCCACTCTGTCGGCAAACGTCGGGTGACTGTATTTGTCTTCGGGTCTGAACTTCAGTTCCAACCTATCGTTCGGGTTATTAAATGTGGTCTCAATTGAAGAAATGCCGTTCAAAGTGGTCATCATATTTGACACGTTTTGGACAATACCCGGGTATTCAATACACATAAGTTTCTTAAGATTTTTGACTTTACATTCGGCTGTCATTGTCTTCAATGTCTTCAAACAAATAATAAACAAATATTTGAATCAAATGTTTCTCAAAATGTTTTTGTTGTGAAACAAGTCTTAACATCATTTGTGACATCATTTACGTCAATGTTTTCATTCATATCTTTTTCAAACAGGAATTTGATTCAAGAATATTATTGATTCAATTTATCCAATGAGCAAGGTTATTCTTATCAATTTAATAACATCTGGACCATGAAGCCATTCATAGCAATTTATTAATGATAGATAAATAAATTTAACCTTGATAAACAGCTATTTTGAATAATGTTTAGAAATTTTCCTGAAATAATGTTTTCTTTTGAATAAATATTTGAATATTTTTTGATAAACTTATCGATAGATTGAAGACTTAACTAATGCTTTCATTTGATTAATAAATAAGTTTTTGCAGAAATCAAAACAAATTGAAGGCTATTTCGCTTTGAATGAGTTGTTTATTATCCAGTTTTATACCAAAATCCTTTTCATTTGCCATTAATTCAAAACTATTTTCGTTTAAATTAAATTTAATATCAAAGAGAAGAATGAAATTCGCGGCAAATATTACCTCTCTTTTTGAAGATATCCCGAATCATATCAAAAGTTATGAAGAAGTGATCAAAAGGTTTATTAAAAACAAATTATTTGTATAAAAATTAATTGAATTTTTGAAATCAGAGATGACTTCAAATTTGATGCCATCGAAGCCCAGAACCCATACGAGTGTTCTCTCGAAGAATGGAAACAATTTCTACCAAAAGTACGGCCATTGAAATGGGTTCTGATTAACAGTCGTCCCCTTTGGGACAAATACAATGATGTCATACCAACTAAAGAACAATTGGAACTCTTTCTGAAAGAGACCTCCGATTATGTAAAACAATTGAATGTATCGAAAGTTCATTTGCTTTTGAGAGATATCACTAATGAGTCACAAATGTATAATCATTTTGTTATAATTCTTATGATTTTAATTTCTAACTCAATGTCATATCAGACCCCAAATGATAGAATTGGTTTCAATGAGTGCCCGATATTTAGAACCTTTGGGAGTGACCTGTGTTTTGGAGCCCCTCTCTATAAGACCTAATTATTACTTGAGGTCATACCCATTGGCCAAAGACATTGTCCAACAGATCAATCGGCCAAACGTTAAGCTAATGCTCGACACTTACCACTTGCAGAGACTTCACGGAAATCTCACCGAAAATATCAAAGTATTTTGTTTTCATTCATAACTTTTTTCCCTTTATTTGATTGAATTTTATACCTCTTATAAAAGGTTTTGAGTCCATATGTAGGACACGTCCAGATATCTCAGACTCCGCTGAGGGACTGTCCTCTCAATAGTGGAGAAATAGATCACAACTATATTCTGAGACAAATAAGTGAAGTCTATGACGACTATATCGGACTCGAATACAAAAGTAATTTTGTCTATAATTCTGAATTGAATATTAAGTCAAACCTAATATTTATAGATAAGAGCAGTGATTCCTTTTCTTGGATCAAACAGTTTGAGGACATATAATCAATTTTCAATGCAATCACTTCAAGCAAGTTATGGAATGGATTCATAAAAAATATTTCACAATAAAAAACTTTTATTATATTTTATTAAACAAAAGACAATAATTGAGTTATTTTTTTGAATAAAAGTTTCGGAACTCTGATATTCTTTTTTTTAATCTTCAACATTTATATGTTATTTAATAGCAAGGTCGAATAAAAATTCCATCAGAATTTCAATAAAATTAATTAATTCGATATTTTTCTGACAATTAATCAAATTTTGAATTTAAAAACAAAGAATTTATTTGAAATTATAATAAATTAATTAATTGATAAAATGTAGAACAGATAATGATTAATGATCATTGATCAAGGTGATACTTTGAATGCTAGACAATGTTTGTCAATGATAAAAATTATAAACAAAATGATAAGAATTTTTGAATAAAAAAATGACATAACTTTTAATTAATCGATAAATATATGAAGAGTTTGAAGAGATATTAGCGATCAATGAATAAACAAATAATAAATGAAATGAATTCTCGTTTTAATATAAAAATCACAGCAAATAAATCATGAGTTGAGTGGCTTTTCTGAGATAAGCCAATAGGTTCTCATCGTTCCCTTGCCTTTGATAGTGATCTCACCCCTCGGCTCCAACTGGAATGTGCCGAACAAATCCAATACTGTTTTAGTAGACGGACTTATATGGATCTTAAGCGCTGAAGGCATCGGATGAACAGTTATTTGATTCGACAAAACAGGCAAAACATTAGCCAAATATAACGATAAATAACAAAATTTAGTCAAACTCTGTCTTACGTTCGCCGTTGCTCTCCATTCTTGAAGCAGTATTGACCTGAAGGGCATATATTGAAGACTATAAGAACATTATATAATATGTATCAAAACTATTCATTAATATTATAGAAAATCAGATGAATTGATCGCACAGTCTATCAAACAAAAGCCAATAATCGAGTTAAGGCAAGACTCACCGCATCTCCAAAAAGGCAGAATCGAGGCCTTATATTACCTGTCAATACATTTAATCATTAGTTTCAATCACTCGTATATTTTATGTCAAATAATTTCAAGAATATTCCAAATAAATTGAAATTTTCAAATAAAATTAAACTTGTTACTATAGTTGAACTATCAATTTAGAATTTAAAAGTTTCTTACCGACAACTCCGGCACAGGCGGGACCTAATTATATGATTGAATGAATCAATAATTTATCTCAATTTAAATATATTTGAAGAATGAATACCTGTGTGAACACCAATTCTTAGCTGAAGTTTTTCATTTGGCTTATGACGGATCACAAAATTCTGAACGTTGTCTCTAATGGTGAGCGACATTTTAGCAATTTGTCTAGCATGCTCTACACCATTGCGCTCAGGTAGACCCGACACAACCATATATGCGTCTCCTATAGTCTCAACCTTTAAATCAATTGATAGAAAAATAATATTTAATTAAAACGAGTCTCAGATTGAGAGACAAAAATTATTTGAAACCTTATAGACATCAAAATTTGATATAATTGTGTCGAAACAGGTATAGAGATCATTGAGGAAGTCGATCACTTGGAGTGGAGTGCTCTGAGAGCACATCGATGTGAAGCCAACGATATCACTGAAATATATTGTGACGGAGTCGTAAAAATTTGGTTCAAACATTTGGCCGCTTTTCAATTGGTCCGCCACTGGTCTGCAATTGAATATGTTTTTAAGTTGTGTGAAGGGGTTTCAGCAATAAATCAATACTTGGGTAGAATCTGATAAAGCAATTCTTCAGTTTTCTTCTTCTCTTCTGCCAGTTCTGCGGTCCGACAGTCGACAATAGACTCTAATTCATTGGCGTACTGTTCCATTCGCGCCAATAGGTTCTCAGTAAGGGTCGACTGAGCCGCTGATATGCCTCCGACTCCCATAGACTTCATAATTCCTCTAATCTGGTGCTTAATAGTGTTGAAGTCGGGCCTAATATCCGGATCGTCAGACCAACAGCTCTTCATTATTGAGTGTAACCTCTCATCGCAAGAATCCAGTGGAACGGAAGGCCTAAGATTTGATTTCTTCACTTCTTTTACGATATCTTTCATTTGAATTATTCAATGAATTGGATTGAATTGAAATGAATTGAATGATCTGGGGTTTCACAATATCCTATTCTTATATTACCTTTTATTTCCATATTTAAATAGTGAGGAAAGAATGGCTGTTCCCTCAAAATGATTTCTTGAAGAATAATTCCAAAACTAAACTTGCAAATAGTGAAAAAGAATAATCATTTAAATCTGTTTTTGATTAATAGGTTGTGAGAAACGAAAAATAGAAATAAATTGAATTTTCGTATTATTTGAGAATAAGTTGAGAATAATTGAAGTGTAAACTCTAATGTCCAGACCTGTAAACGTCTGCCTTCTGTGTACCGATATTTTCGTTGAGATAATCTCTGAATTTACACTTCTTTGAGTCCATACATTTGGTTTTGCAGAGAATCTCCGGAGCGATATATAAAAGTCCGGCATTGAATTCACACAACGAATCGACTCTACACTTGGATTTCATCCTTTCATTCAAACTAATTGATGACGAATTCTCAGGGATTACTAATTCTGAGTCACCACTTGTTTGATAGCCGACCGAAGCCTTGAACTTTCTGAGACCAAAATCAGTTAGTTTTACACAAAATCTTGAGTCAACCAAACAATTGTTTGATTTGAGTCTTCCGTGATATAAATGTTCACTATTATGCAAATAACACATTCCAGATATTATGTCATTTATCAAAGAGTAGCGGAATAGCCAGTCCAAGTTGAGTGACGTATTGGCCAACAGGTCCCTTAACGATCCTTTGGCACAGAACTCGCTAAGAATGGCAACGGTATCGTCAATACAACAACCGTTAAAACGAACCAAATTTTCGTGCGATGTTTCGCGCATCTGATCATCAAATAGTCAAACAGTTTTCATATATTATATTAAACAGTGATTTATGATCTCTGAGTCCGTTCTTATAAGCTATAAGTTTGGATGTATTTAAGCAAAACAATCATTAATTCAAATACATTCTCTCATTTGAACTAACATTTAATGGTTTATCTTAAAGCAGACAATCATTTGACTCAAAGTTCTGTTCAAATGATTCTCAAATGAATGAGAAAAATAAAAAAGATTTGGTTTTTGTTTAAAAGAAAAAACAATTCATTAATTTTAGGGATTTTGAGAGTAAGAAAAGGATTGGAGGAAAAGATTTATTGTTTTTTCAATAGAAACGAATCGTCACAAAGAGTTGGTTGAGAGAAAGTAAAGGCAATTAATTTCCATTATATACTCCATCAAAGATCGACTGCTATTAACTGAAAATATTGGCCACTCTTTCAAATATATGACATTTCCAGAGAAAGAAATTCTCTTCAATACTATTCTCGTCCCATAAATAAAAGCATTCATTCAATTACTACAATAAATAAATGGATAATATTTTGTAAGAATTGGTCAGAAGAGTAAACTACAACTTATTTATTATTTATGTTATGTTTCGTAAATTATCTCAAACTCCAGATCGTTTTGCGGAACATAAAACTTAAGATAAAAACTTCAGCTAATATTCTCATATAATTATACCAGGCACATATTCATCTTGTTTTAATCTCCTATTTATCTTATTTTTTGTCATTAATTGTCTGACATTTTAAGCTTAAATATATTCAAAACTGAAAATCGATATTAAAATAAATTCAATTCTATGGAGAATATCATTAAATTAATTATTTGATGAAATCTAAAATAATTATCGGAAAAAATTCTTTACTCATAGAAAAAATAATTGATATAAATCAATAAAAAGATAGGTTAAGCATAAAACCATCTTGGTTATTAAAGCTTAGTAATAAGGCAGAGGAAAGTCTTGAGTGATTTCTCAGAGATTTGGTCAACAAATTGATTTGATGTGAAAAAACATCGACTAAAACAACAAATACATGTTTTGCGCTAACATTAAGACTCCGATCGAATAGAATTCACTCAAAGCTTATTAATCGATCGAAAAAAGAAATCTTTTATCAATTTTTATCCGTTTATACAATTATTTATCACTGATTTTATTTGGTCTCAATAGAGATTGTGTTTGGAAAGCGTAACTCCCAATCCATTTGGCCATTATTGACGATGTACTCGGAATTATAATGAGACCTTGCTTATTTTTGGACCAATTCAACAACAAAACAACGATACACTTTATACTAAAATCGACTCTTTCTCTGATTGAATCTCATTTTTTTGGCGAAATTTAAATTAATTTTTATATAAAAATATAATAAATAAAAAAAATACGAACTTGTTTGAGCTCAAGGAGTATATCGCGGGTCAATTCTATTCTTTTTTGAGGCAGTCTTTTGATGGCCACAAGATTTCCCTTTAAATATATATAGAGATCAAAAATATTAAGAAAAGAACTGATTTTGAGTTAATAAAAAAAAAATTACAGACTTTATAAAAACCGGTCAATATTTGTGAGTTTGCTTTCGGAGACCAGTCTATACTCAGACTCTATAGTTTGAAAAAATCAAAATAAAGTGAAGTTAAGTAACTTTTATTGGAAAATGTTTGAACAAAAACAATGGGAAAGTGTTCGTTGACTGACTTGTCTCTGTTGATTAGGCCAACCGACAACCCATTCCGGTTCCATCTTATGCGACATCTGAATCAATAGAGAAGTGTTTTGTAGTTAAAAGACATTCTCTTCGATGACATTCGCTTCAAAGGATAAACAAATGATTGAATTTATCGGAACTGACTTGACTTGAAATACTCAAACGACTCAAAGCACTGATCCCAACGTTATCAGGGAATGTGATGTCTTCCCAGCGGACACGCCATGACATGTTAGTGAGGGCCGCCTCCAGTTTCACTTTCCTTGAATTTAATTTAAATTTAATCATTTGAAGTGTTGTTTGAAATGTGAGTTTAATTACCTGTAGATAAGAATTGCGATCCCAAACATCAATACAAGAATTGTTAGCAAAGCAGCCGTCAGTATATTCCAAAGAGGAAGTTCTGTTCAAAAAAATCTCGGATCAGATTATTTTGAATTTTTTTCTTCAAATAATGAAATTTAGTGAAAATCTAATCGAAAAGACTGACCAGGCTGACTAATAGTCAAAACTCGACAAAGGGATCCATCGAATCCACAGTGAGGCACGTCTCGTGGTTTTTTGCCATTAGGCCAATGAATGTCCTTAACACTCACGTATTGATCGGTTGCTCCGAAATAATTCATTACAACCTTTAGAGCAAATCAAATATAGAGCTATTGACTGGAAATAAGCTAAAAATACTTCAAAATGTCCGGATTTGGGGTCTGTTTGGTCGAGAAGCGCGTAATCAGCGATTCTGTCGCCACCGCCATCGATAGTGACATTACCACTGATTCCACTGAATGACATGTTCTTCATTTTGAACACCAGTTCTCGTCCTTCAATTTGATTGAATTGGTTGTCATTCACGTCATTAAGAGCTCTACATAAGAGCAAAACCGAGTCGTGAAAAGAGGCGGTAAAATAGTTAACCTAAAAGTTAAAGGATTATCCGTTAAACGAATGACTGATACTTTTATCTGATGGCAACAAACCGTTTCTTCGTTATACGTGTAGTTATAACTTGTTTTTGCCCTTTGTTTGACTTCGTCGCTGAAATTCTTGTAGAAGTCTCCAAGAGGTTGATTGAGGCTCACAATCAGTAATGCCTGATAAGCCTCTTTCAGCTCTTCCTTTGTCTCTGAACTTTCTGTTAAATCATTTCACATTTGGTTCGTTATATATAATCAATAGTTTTAATCATTTATTTCTAATGAGTTTTTTGTGGAAATTTCACTTTAAATCATGTCATAAATCATATCAAATTCAATTGAACTTAACATTTGAATGCATGTAAACTTGAAGCAGACATTTGTATTAATCAAGACAATCAAGATCATCTGAATTGTTTATCAAAACAAAAGAATCTTTTGTTTTGAAGATCAAATTGAGAATTGGTTGAATTTTTCAGTTTAATAATTATCAGAATATTTAGAATCAGTCAAAACTAAAGCCATGAAAAGTGAATATCTGTCGAACAGATGAACAGATGCTTTCATTATATTGCGAGTGCTTTGAACGGGAATTAAATCATTTAATTTCGAGTGAATCCCAATATTTTACGAACCAATGATTTTTTCATTAAATATTTTTCAAAGGGATTTATATTTATTCAAACGAATCATAACTTAATTAATTCAATTGAAATAAATATTTTATCAAAACTTTTGGTATTTTTCTGGAAAACAAATACTTTCTAATTTCTATAATCATGTGATCTAGTTCATTTGATCGTTTTCAATATATGTGAATATTCTCGCACTTCACAAAATAGATGCAAAGGAAGTAACTTTTGGATCAGTTGATGGAAATACCGATAATGAATAATGAAGTTAACTTTTGATGTTATATAAAAAGTGATCATGGTTCGTTGTTAGAATTGATGGCAATTGTCAGCGAAAGTTCACTAAAGGACTAATTTTCAGTGATGTTGTTGTTTGAAAATAATCCATCAAAAGCCTACTCCTGACTGTCAAACATTCGCTCGAAGGGCTGTCATATCAATCAGTTTGATGTCAATTCAAAGTTTGATTTTTTAGAATAAAAATCTTAAGACTCGACCGAATAAATGGAAATTCAATCGATTTATTCAAAATATTTACAATTTTTATGTAAAGAAATCATAAGTTTTCTGAATATTAAAGCGATTGAAATGGTTCTTAAAAAACATGAATTTGAAGTAATACCTGTTCCTCCGGCCCACGATGTGTTGCCCATAGCCTCCCCTTCTATTAGTTCTGTGTGAATGAAGGCGTACTCTCCAGAGAGAGTTATATTCTTGTGATGAGCGATGAGCATCATTGCCCGGACCTCTTTCTCGCCGCCAATAATCACAATAACTGATAAAATAGAAGATTCATCACAAAAACACATTAAGAAACCCATTCATTATCACTAGAATTGACTCTCTTTTGAATTGGAGCGAACAAAAAATGAGATTGTCTTTAGTCTAGATTGTCTAGAACATTTCTTACATCAAAATAGAGATTTTGTTTGCGATAATAAACTACATATGAAATTAATGATTCAATACAAATATGAAAATTATCAAAAAAATTAATAAATCAAAACTAAATGCAAATGCGTTAAAAAATTTATTGATTTCAAGTTTAAAGTAAGACTTTAATGAAAATTCGTTTTAAATTTATTCTATCTGTCATTGAATTACTCATTTAAAATGTATCTAGTTCATTCAAATTGAACAAATAGTTGAAAGATGAATAAAAGAAAGTTTACTTTTTCATCTCTCAGAGGAGTTATATTTAAATGTTGTCATTCAAAGTGAATGCAAAGTAATGAACATTAAGACAAAATACTTACTTCGCGCGCATTTAGTCATATAATCGATGACTTTCTCCAAATCAGTTAAAATAGTTTTGTTGGCGTCTCTCTCATATGTGTCTTTGCAGGTACAGGTAAAACGATCAGAATATTTGGGTGAATTCAAAAGACTGAGCAATTCCTCTGCGAGGGTCGAGTAATAGACATCTCCGTATCGGTAGATAAGTCCGAAGTGATACCAATCGAGATGCGAGAGGAACGCCAGTATAGCCTTTGCCTCATCCCAGAGGTCATAAGAGGCACGAATTAGAGTGCTATAAGTCGATCGCTCGCCACTAATCACATCTCCTAAACCTGTCAGCACTGGAATGCCTTTATAAGATGCTAGTCTTCCTACAACCTTCAAGTTTTTATGTCAATCAATATCTTTAATCCAATAAATCAATTGTTATACCTGGAGGTCGTCACTACAGGCCGGTCCTATAAATGCAATTATTTGAGTTTTGTGAACCATATCCACCGCTTGACCTAAAGCTGCCGTTTCATTGCAAGCGTCCGCATAGTTACCTATTTTATAGTTTTATCAATTTTTATGTTAAACTCAATTCAATTTGAAAGCTGTCAGATAAGAAATGCAATGAAATAGAAATAGCCTAGCTCATTCCTGAATCACTTATGGCTGAGTTATTCTATGAAGGGATAGACCGAAGAAAATGAAGAAAACGACTTTAATTTAAAGTCAAGTCTCATCTACTCATTGCTTACCAAAAGGTTTACACATAAGAAGTGATTACTATTCAGTTTTGAATCATTCGGTGAATGGTTTGGAATAAAAATAAAAATGTTATGCAAATCGTGAAACACAACTATTGAACGGTTAAAAAGAAAATAGAGTTTCCGAAGTATTTCCCAGATTTTGGTTCACTATTATTCCAATTTTGGTTTACTCTGGAATAATGATGAGCCCAACAGTCAGCCCAATATTGAGTCCAATTTGCTTTTAAAAGCTTCGCGTTTAACATCCTTTCACAATATAAATAATGGGGGTGTCGTTCAGCATAGGACTGGATATTTGCAAAAATAATATTCAATGTTATATCAAAGTTATTCATAATATTGTTTGACTTCGAAAATAAATCATAAGAATCGATAAGAAAAATAGTGAAACGCTTACAGAATATCTGAAATATAGCTCTGAATGCTCTAAAGCTCTGAATAATATTAAACTTTTTTTCATAAAAATCTGTTCACCGATCGAATTGACTGTATTCGTGAAAAATGGACCATAAAAAAGGTTGAACAAGGCACATTTCTAAGAAGTACCAATCTATAAAATAATATATTCTGCATATGAATATGAATAACATCATAAAAGTATTGATGAAAGGGAATTTCAATTAGAAATACAGTAATTTGATGATCGACTCAACCAATAGCTAGCAATTATTCTGAGCGACTCATTCATTAATCTAATTGGGGCTCAGAATAAACACTCATATGTTAGTCACAAATCAAATTTATATCTTGTTTTGAATGCATTGCTCTCCATTTCATCGCAAATTCTATCAATTATTTCAATTCATTAATTTATTTGAAGTAAATAATGAATTCTTAATCTAATTATCTTATAGTTATTATTAATCGAATTATCAGATTCTTTGAGTTTTAAATAATTTTACGTAAAATTTCATTATTTTACTCCAATTCTCAAAACGATTCAATTGCTTAATGAAAATAATTAGTGAATATAATTGAATTTTTCCCCCAAAAATGTTAGACATGTTTTTATCAGTCATTATCTGCCGCCGGGAA
Organism: Tectocepheus velatus; assembly: GCA_034700625.1. Lineage (NCBI taxonomy): Eukaryota > Metazoa > Arthropoda > Arachnida > Sarcoptiformes > Tectocepheidae > Tectocepheus > Tectocepheus velatus. The sequence goes on along the minus strand of JAQIXV010000014.1, from coordinate 138,882 downwards.
TACCGAATATGACTCTGAATTATGGCATACAATCAAAAGTAAGTAATGCTATAAATGTATGAAATGGAGAATATGTGAGATTCTGTTAAAAGCGAACCCGGATTTGGATTGCATTTTGGTTTCATTTTGGATACATTTCTCCACATTTATTATTTAGCTTTAAATTGGTTAGACTTATGTCGGGTTACGAATTATATTTAGTTATTGTTTTCGTTTGAGATAATAAAATCTAGAATTGAGTCACATATGAGCCAAATAACAAAAATAGTTACTTAGAATCAAATAAAAACTCTAAAACTCTAATAATAGCTTTTGGTTCATCTAGATCAATTTGAGATAAGCATGCTTTCAATATCAGCTATTTTTAAACTAATTACAGCATTCCTCAAATATTTCGAATTTGTTGAGGGTTTGTATTTGACCATTTGTAAAGATGAGCTTGGCTATTTCAATGGAACACTCAAAGGTATGACAAAACATTTGTCTTAATTGAAATATTTTTTTTGGAGGCATTAAATTTTCATAATTTATATTAAATAATAAAATAATTTATAGCTTTGTATTTAGAAAATAATAAATTGAATATTCAATTAAATTAATTGAAAAATAAAGCTAAAAACAACAATAAAAACAAGATAAACCTTACCCTGGATCACATTCAATTTTATTCCGAATTCGTTCCAACATTTCTGTTACAAAAATTTTATAATTTGTTTTAGTCTTTGAATAAATTTATTTCTTTATGAATATAAATAGAATTTAATGAATTTTTCAAATAATCCTTAGTTTAAGCATGGTTAAACCATATCTCAAAATTATTTTATTTATATTTGCAATTTCTCTAATCGAAGTTTGACGTTAAGGTTGACCATGTTGCAATTAGTACAAGGGATAAAAATCCAATTTATCAAAGAATCAATTAGTTTGACATATTGTAAGACATATATTAAGAGTAATTGAGACTCTTATATATATATATATACTTATATATATAACTTTATATAAGAATATTATAAAATCAAGAAATTATTTAATCAAAACATCAGTAAAATTCAATTTTTTTGGAATTTTGAAATATTTAGTTTAAATGTTCAGTTAATTTATTGTATTATAAAATATTTATTATAATATTTATTGGGAAGAGATTGTGCTCTGATTGTCACCAAAGCATTGTTTGATATAAAGTCGAAACTTAGCAAATGTTAACAAAATCTGAGATTTTTTTCAAACTCTAATTTTGTAATTAAGTTAATTTAAAGTGATATTCTGTTCGTGGACTTTCGTTTTTTTTCAAAAATCAATTGACTTTTCTTTAAATAATTGAATGAGAATTTAAGTTCAAGGAAATAATTTTTCAGATTTCGTTAAAAATTGATTATTCAATACATTTATCATTTTGAATGACTTGAAGACTCATAATTTAAAATAAAAAACAATTGAAATTCTAATGACTGACTCAATTGTGGAATTTTATGTATAGGAAAGTAAAACACACATTACCTGGATAGCAATTTCGATGGCAGGTCCAATATGAACTAGATCGAATCTATTTGTTGCGCTCTTGTAGACCATGAGAAGACCCACATTATAATTATGCGACAAAACATTTGGAGTAAAAACTATTGCATTGATGACAATTGATGTGACAAATATGAATGGATTGGTCCACTTGAGTGACATGGTGAAAAAAATAGTATCTAGGCTTAATATGATAGCAGATTTGTTTTCAGCCAAACTCTAATTGAAATCTATTTGCATAGAAAGACAACATATTCTCAATTCGTTACACAAACTGTTCGACAATTTTGTGCGTTTGAGCCGTTTCTCAATTCGCCTCATTTGCAAAGTATTGCTGACAGTCTACTCAAGTTCACATATATTCTGTGCTATTCTGTGCTATTCTCTTGTGTGGTAAACTCTAATGAAACCGTTGGAGTCATACAAGTCATACACATTCATAATTGCATTACTTCTATGCCATCACAACCACTAATACTACAGCAGATCAACGATTTGTTACTCATTTATCGTAGACTTTAATGATATGAAACGCAAACTAATGCATGGATTCCATGTTTTTAACGAATTGAATAAATTTGAACAAAATTAAGGATCTTCTTAGAAGTCATTCAAAATTATTTGTTTCTTAATATTGTTTTTCATTTGACTCTTAATTATGTTTTGGAATATATGATGATTCAAATGATAAGACAAAATGAAATCCTAATTAATATTCACATCATTTGAATACATTTTACTAGAATTTTATTATTCAGTAAAAGATTCGGAGATATTCCAAGAATTTTATTAAAAATAAATTCAATTTAGTTATTAATAACAGAAAATAAATGAAAATGCAGAATATGGTGTGTTTTGTACAACAACTCCCTCAACACTCTAACGCCTTTCCGCAAAATCCACTTCATTTTCAATATTAAGCCTTCATTTATAAGTTTATGTCTGCTATACATACAGTTATAAACAACAAACTTATTGTTATATTATACTAATATTTTGTCATCAAATTAGTACCTCTACTATGGCTTAGTCTCCATACATCTGAGGCCATCAAATGAGGTGAGGCTCACAAATTAAAAGGAGAAAAGGAGAGGGAGAGAGAGAGAGGGAGAGAGGGAGAGAGGGAGAGAGGGAGAGAGGGAGAGAGGGAGAGAGGGAGAGGGAGAGAGGGAGGTGAAAGAGGAAGAGAGAGGGAGTCATAATATATGGCGAGTTGTGACCAAATATTTACTGTTTCAATAACACCAATAAATTGTTTAATGATCACATCATTTATAATAAACTTTAACCCAAACCTTAAGTTAATATGATTTTTAGGACAAACCATAAGAAAAATTTGAGTTAATTTGAGTTAATTGAAACGAATTGAAACTTTTTAATCACTCGAACGCTTGAATATTATTCAATACAAAAGTTAATGAAAAGTTCAAATCTTTTTATTGTGATTCTGATGTTAAGTCTGTTTTTTGGCACAAAATTAAATTGTTTTCAATTTAATCATTAATTTATACATTTTGTTGGAGAATAAAATTAGAAAATAACTGAATTGACTCAATAATAGTCTTTATTTTATTAACATTTCATACATAAACAGTTTATTTAACTCTTTTTTCTAATTCATCCGAAATATATTCAATCAATAAATAAAATTCAATCAGAAATTAAAACATTTAAACATCAGTTTTGTCGGAAATTAAACATTTTTTTGTCAATTAATTAAATGAAATTCAGTTCAAATCTAATTTTATTTATTGGACGACTATTTTCATTATTTTCATTTTCGTTTTAAATCCATTTCATTAAAATTTAATTTAAAATCTTTGAGTTTTTTTTGCCGAATACTGACAATAAAAGAAAAGAATTTACCCGTCATTTGATAGCTTTGCTCAACAAGATGTCAGACAGAATGATCTAGCTATAATCGTTTCGTACATATGTCTCTATACAGGATGTGCAGGATTAGAGACCTGACAGGTAAGTATCATTGAGGGGGAACTCGTTTATGTTGAATATCCATCAAAAGCCTTATTCTAATAATTTGTTTAAAATGAGAGAAAAATACGAATATATTTATCAATTGGACGAAAATAAATGCATTTGTAATTAGTTTGGGAATCAGTCCTCTCTCCAGACAACCGATTCCTTTGAGGAAAGGCTTTAATTAACGCAAAGAGCTTCAAATTCTCCATTAAATCTGTTTTTATTCTTCAAATTAAGTTGGATTTATTTCTATTGTGAGATCCCTGGTGAGACTTACCCAATATTTTAAAATCTATCTCTTTCATTCTTTTGATTGAGAATAATACCTTGCTCATCAATCATTTATACATTTTGCTTGTATTCAAAAGTTGATGAATAAAAAAGATTTGAAGGTTCTATAAAATCAATAGTTGAAAAACTTAACTAGTTCAGTTATAAGAGATTGATATTTTTCAGATCAATTGAGGGGTAATTTCTTTTAAATATTGCCTAAAAATAGAGAAATCATTTCAATTGAATACTCGCTATTAAAATAACATATTTTTTTTAACTTTGAATAACAGGAAAAGTGTTATTCAATGAAATAACTGAATAATAAACTGTTTTTTAAATTTTAATTTCTTTGAAAAAACTCTAAATATTATTACAAAAGAAAAACAGATTTAATATTCGATCGTTCGATACATTTGTTTCAATTGATTCAAAATTAATATATTTATGTCTCACTATTACAATAGTAATGATAATAATAATAAATTTTAACTCAACATAACTTTTTTTTAATCCTTTCTCAACAACTTTTATAATTAATTAAATAATTAATTGTTTCGAAAAACCCTTTCATTTGTTATTTGATTTAAATTATTAAATAAGTGAAGACTAATAGTAATGATTGAAATAATTGAAATCAATCATTAAAATAGTCGATAATAGTTGTTAGTATTGGACCGGACACTGATTTTTCAGCAATATTTGTTTGCCTTAAGAGATGAGCAAATTATCCCATAATTTAAATACGTTTTTCTCATTCGAAGACAATTTTGTAAAAAATTTAGCACATATTCAATGAAATGACTTAAAAATCAAATGGATTTCTCATTAAAATGGAAGAGCATATCATTAAACAATACTATTTAAGATCAAAAGAGTTGGCCGAAGGATATAACCAGTCATTGATTCGATGATAAATAAATAGAAACTAATATTATTGTTAACTTGGAATAAAATAACTGATGTTTTGCTCGACATTTGATTTTTTATGGATTCCTTTTGAACAAAAAAATTACTCTTCTTTTGGTTCTTTTGTTTCATTTTTGTGCCAAAAATTATCTAAAAACAAATGTTTTCAACGAATTCAATGTCCATTGATTGGCATCATTGGCATCAGTGGTTGGCAGCACTGGATTCGGTGACTGTATGTGTGGCCGATGTTGTGCTCGTATTCGTTGCCATATTGTTGTTGAGGAGGTCACTATTGCTAATGCAATCAATTCGTTCCTCTTTGGTTTGGGGATTGTGGTCATCACTATTGGAAACTGAGTTTTGGTCATTTAGTAAATGACAAGAATCGTAACACATCTTTGGGTCCGCGTATGGAGTGATCGGTGTTATCGATGGATTGAAAGGAATATTTGGGTCTGAAATTCAATTGAATTTATTTGTTGTTTACAAACAATTGTGTATTAAAATCAAATAATCAACGAACCTATGCATAAGAAAACGGGCTCTCCTGCATACTGGCCCTTCCCGTATGGATGAAGATGAGGACAACGCTGTTCAACGCGCTCGCAAAAAGCTCGACAGGGTCTGATTGGAATACCATTTATGTGGAACGGTATTAACATCGAACAAGCCCAATCCCTATAGACTTTCTGCAACACCGAAAATGATAACAAATTTAGTTAAAACCAATCAATTTTTCAATCTCTTAATGAGGACAGGGACAGGACAGGGAGGATATGTCTCAATCATTCAATTTGCTTCACTGATTCAATGAGTTAGCTAGATTATTGATAAGAGTGACTCATCATTACGATAATTGATCATGATTCATTTGAAATGAAAAGCCTTTCTAAATATCTCTGCGGGAAACTGGCCTAACCAGGAACATTTCCCGGATATAAATTGTTGAATGAATTAAAATTATTTGAAGTTTATATTTTGTTATTTGAAAATATCAAACAAATAAATGAATTGAATGTTGGAGTAAATTGAAGCTCAATATCATTCAATACTTCAATAACAGACTATATATTGACTGAAATATAAAACATTTTGAGCCCAAAATTTTATTATGTCTTTTGACTGAAGTTTGAAAAGATTTGAAGACTTTAGATGCGGTCAAAAATCGAAGCGAATGTCTGCCATAAAAAATAAGCGATTATTTAAGCGATAGAAACCTTTATATCGACTAAAAGAGAATCTAATCCAAAATTCGGTCAAACTGTTGGAAATACTGTTGCTATGATACCGACCAGTGGTGTGTCCTCTATAAGCAGTTCACTCATCTATTGAGTCGGTATTCTATGTTTTGACGGAACTATACTTCAAACGAATCGAACCAAAGCTTAGTTTTACTAATAATTCAATTGATTATAACGTTATATAAATTCACAGCACTTCTCAATTATTGGACCGATTTTCATATAAATTAAACAAATAATCTAATTATTTAATAATGAGTACCACTTCAGTAGTATTCAGTCATTTTTCATGTTCTAAAACAACTAAAAAATCAATTGAATTGAAAGAATAGAAATGTAGAGAAACAGAAGTTTTAATCATTTTTTAATCTTTTGAAGAATTTTTTTGAAAATAAAATTAAATATAATTTGAATGAAATTAAAGTTCAATTCTTTTAATGCGATATTTTTTCCAGATTAACGAAACATGGATCTGATGAACACATTTTTGAAATTCAAACAAATAGAGGATAAAATTGAATGACTTTAATGTAATATTGAATCCAAACACTGACATCTGTTTCTAAATTTCAATTTATTTTTTTTTTAATTTCAAAATAATTTGATTTTCATTCAAATTCAAAATAAATGAGAAGTTTTTAAAATTGGACCGAATTAATGGTCAATTGTTTTTATAATCATTAGAAATGTACAACAAATTTGAGTACATTTATTTAGTGTCCTTTAAAAACAAATTCTTATATTAAATAACTATTTAAATAATTATCTAGAATTTGCTTTTTCTCAACTCTTGATATAAGACCATGCTAAAAATTTTGAATTGAATTTTTAAATGGAAATGAGTTATATAGTTTGCGCACATCTCCTCTTTTATAAAGAGATCACATTAAACATTAAGGCTTTCATACAATTCTTGAGTAAAATTTTGAAATACCAATAAAAGGTGTCATTCGGTTGAATATAAAAGAAATTTCATAAAAAGCCGAAAATTCTTGAAATGAATTAACAGTTCAAAAGACGAATACAAAGTTTGAAAGAAAAAAAAATCTGAAAAAAATACTAAAATATGTTTCATTGGATTCTTTTCTCAAATGAAATACGAAACCATTAAATTGAATCTAAGAAGAGGTTGGGTTCGTGATTGCAATCAATAATGAAATTGAGTCCTCACAGCATAAGTAGAACTGTGTGACTGACCCATCAGTAGTGCAACTCTTATGACATCTTATAGTCGATTAGTGTCGAAGATTTAATACCTCAACACAAATATAAATGTCTTACACTTTACATCTTATTTGAAAATTTCATTAAATTAGAGAAAATTATGAGAATTTAACAGTTGTTTTGACCAAGATTGTCTATTTGGTCAATTGATTAATATTCTGAGCATAGATTTTTCTAAAAGTAAGTCAAATGGTGTAATGATTTTTAACAATATTTTCTGATGACTCATAAAATTTGGTCTCTTTTTGAAAACGAGCGATAAATATAAGAATTGGGTTTAAAACCGAATAAATGGCCGAAAAATAGTTTTTTGTCAAATATTTATAATTGGAGACACTTCAAGACAGGCCATAAAAGTTACATAAAATAATTCATTGAAATGCTTTGGAAACTCATTGACAGAACCGTAACTCTAGTGTTGAGTACTTTAAGAAATATAATTTAGGAGAAAATATTTGACAAAAGGGATACTTATTTGTAATAAATATTCTTCAAAAAAGCCATTTTAGTGGAGAAAAGGCTTTGGAATTGCGATTCACCGATAAATTGGTTCCAATGGAGAGAAGAGAATGCAATTCATAAATAAGAGATAAGACACGATATAAGCCATTCCTAGCTCTCATCCAGTTATGGACGAGTGCTGGCCTTTCTCTCTATTGAAAAATTTACATTTCATTCACATTAAAGCACTTCTTAACGAATAGAGAATTTATTTCTTAATAATTAATTAAATATTTTTTGAAAATTCATAGAAACGACAGAAAATATGCATTAATTTAATACTAAATTTATGAAACCGTCTGTCAATGACTTTAATTAGTCTATACTTTGATCGAGTTCAATTATATTGAACAAGGTTGTTTTGACACCATTTATTATTTTACAAGTTTGTGATACAAAATAAATTCAATGACAAAATGAGTGGCGATATAAGATTTTAATCAAAAAATTTAATTAAAATCAAAATATTTGAATGTATTAGACATTGAAAGTATTAATAGTATTACAACATAAGTCTCAATATTAGCGTCAAAACTAAATGTCTTTTAGTCGAAGATTGTTGAATGAGATATGAGAATCAGTTGTAGTCTACACTAAACACTAATAACATGTAATAACGCATAATATGGACAAAACTGAATGTCGGGTCGATTTCTACTCAATCTTTTGGACTTCGCTCGGAATCAACTTAAATAATGGTTGAGACGACTAAAGCGTGAAAATAAAACTCATTTCATAATAATTCAAATCAGAAAAACCAAAGACAATGCCTAACCATCTGAAGATATATCAGTCAAATCTGTCTTTGGATGCATTTGACAACAAAGTAAAATATTGTTAATGTAATGTAAGGCATAAGAAATTATATTTAAATCACAGTCTCTTCTATCGGTTAAATATGATTCGTTTTCCCAATAAACCACTTAATGATTAATCCTTTAATAGTCTTTACACACGATTTTTACCTCTCCTAACATTAAATATGTATTTGGCAAAAATGTATTTCTTTAAGCATCTAATGTCTTCTATCTTTAGTATCTAGTATAAGTTAATTGTCAATTGAAATCTTAACAGAATCAATTTCCCATTCAAACTTGCATTAATAAAATGAGACAAAATTAATACTTAAAACAAATCCAAAATTAGATAAATAAATGCATTTCTATTGTGAACACAAAAATATGTTTCCATTTAATTAATATCTGATTACATGAAAAATATTTAAGAGTTTAAAAAAGAATTTGAGTGAATCACTGATAACCCCTTCTCTTCTCAAATGACACATCAAATAGAAAATTGAAAGCAATTGTCGATTGGATGCAAAACATTTGAAATGATTTGGTTTAGTCCAGACATCAATATTTCAATCGATTTTTTTTATTAATAGTAATATAATATAAAATGATAAATATTTAATCAATAAGTAGTAGTTATTAGAACTGATGTCTGTCTAACCGTCAATTTAGGCAATTATTTGGTTAGTTATGACTCACTTTCAATAACTCTTATCCAGTGATTCCCATCTGTTATGTCTCAGACCAGTCATCCAAACATCAAATTTGTAATAATCTAAAACTCAGTCAAATTTTAGTACAAAACGAAAGTATTTTTATTTTCTATCTAGTGTTTTATCAGGATAAAATATCTCATAATATTATAATCAATTCAAATCTTTTGATGAAATGATTGATTATATTCGGTATTAAATTCATTTCAATTGATTTATTGGACCGACACATAAACAATCACTTTTGAGCACTACTTGGTTTTGATTCAACTCTTTTGATGTAAATTAAAGCGAACTCACGTCTGAAATATCAAAAACAAAGGATCGCAATAAACAAGAATTTAATGGCTTTTTGTAGTGAAAAATAGTAATTATATGATAACCTTATAATAAAATATACGAGTCTTTCATTTTAATCAATCATTACATCTCTGACCGGAAATTCTAAACAATAAGAAATTCTTATGAATTTTATTCCAACAAAATAAATGTTTTTTTTTTGAGTGAATGTGTACTCATTTTTTTCAACCTTAAGATTATTTTCATTAGATATAAGTATTTTATTTTTTAAGCCAAAAATTAAGGAAACGACATAAAACTAAAATCAAAAATTTTAAAGATAGCTAAAGTATTATATATATGACCAAATCTCTTGATGTTTTATATTTCAAAGAATTCTAAATATCTTTTCATCTCTTCTTTTCAATCTCTTCATTGTAAATATTAATATGAAAGTTGCTAGTATAAACAAAATTTCGTACAAGAGTTTATACCTAGGTATAATACTAGGAAAATGGTAAATGAATTCTTCATTCTTTTAACGCGAAACAAAAAGAACGATGTTTCAATCAAGATAAATTGAAATTTCTTTAAATTTCAAAATTATTACGAATTTAAGCCATTTTATGACAATTTTACATATTTATCATTTACTCGGTTTGACTAAATTCCAGTTGAAATGATTGGGTCTTCGTTTCTATACTAAAAGTTTCCAATTGAGAAGACCTTGCTCATAATTATTTGAAAATATTGAGCTCGATTTAATCCTATCGAAACATCAAATCAGGAGAGGTATATCATTTTTGTTTTTAATGATATCTAATTTGTTCAAGCTCAATGACCATCGATTGAAAATTACGGATAAATATAATGATTGCGACATTAAATCGATATTAAAGTCAATATTTACTTCTAATGTAATCAAATCTAAAGAAATTTTTATTTCGTTTACAACTTCTGGTATTTTCAATAAAACTTGATATCCTGTTGTTTGGAATAACCAGGTTATTGATCATAACACTGAATAAAACACTTATATTGTGTGTTAACGTTATATCGTTCATCACTTAAATGAAAAGTCAATCCATTTGTTGAGAGAGAGGAAGGAATTCCTTATTAAACAACTTTTGTTTTAAGCGATCGTTTCAGACGACCATTGATTAGGACTTTGTCTCAAATAAAGTAGAGATATAGGTATTCGACGGAAACCTATTCTCTTATTTTAAGTAATCCATAAATTAGACAAATAGTTATCCATTAATACCTGAAAATGTTTAATGTTTTGGATGCACGCGATTATTGATTTATATTTATAAACAAACCAATTGCTTACAAAACAACAGTTTTTCGCTTTCAATACAACCAATCAATTAATCATTTGGTAAACGATAGGAATATTCGCACAAACATTGCCTTCAGATCCTGTTATTCACTTTTAGATAGAATTTATTGAATTTATTTTTCACTAAAAACACTTCACATCTGAAAGATTTCCGAATTGAGTTTGAAATGGAAAAATAGTTGAATGACATTTGAGCAAGCTCCAATTACTATTTGCATTCTCAACTGATGCGAACCAATTTTTAAGATAAATATAACCAAGTTTCACTGAGGTTTCACTGAGATGGTATTGAGTATTGATCAAAACAGATGAGCGGTTGAATATGTTTTCAACAAAATTATGAATTCTTATAAAATTGATTTCGTTACTCAAACAATGATTGAATGTCTATTTGCATAGTCTGTTGTCCGACCCTTTGATAACACCTTGCGTTTGTCGAATGCTTTATATTTTATTTGACTCTTCAGATCCTTTCAAAGAATAGTTGAATTGTTCTGAAACCACAACAGAGACTGTCATTGAAGTCAATACTCGGAATTAACTCTACATTTGCTGTAAGTCTTGAATCACTGAATGATTCTTTCGATTGACTAAAACATTGTAAACATTACTCGCATTGATTCAGAAATAAAACAAACTTTTGTTGAATTCATGCATTCATTTGACAAATTTATTTGAGATTTTTGATAATAAATCAAATAATAATTTATACAGATTTAACAGTTGAGAGCATTAAATGTTGATTGCTCAATCATTGCTCAATTATTGCACATTCATTGCTCATCTAAATTGACAATAAATCTTATTAATTCAAATCATAAGACAAACCTCATTACAACTCAAGTCTTTAATCAAATCAAATATTCTTTCAAAAAATAATTTCAGAGTACATTCATTTAATTCCTATAATTAAATAAAATAAATTAAATTTTGAATAAAAATGTAATTAAAATATATAAATGTTTTAAAAAACATATGAAACTGTCATTTGAGTGAAAGGATTAATTATTTCTAAAAAAATTTGGATTCAAATGATATGAAATTTAGTTAAAATTTATTAAACATTTTAGTTTTTTTGACAAATGATGTTATGATTGATTATAGAGAATCTAGATTATTTTTTTGAAATATTAATTACTATAAAACGATTACTTTGAGTCAAATCAAACAGAAAATGACCCTCTTTTTAATCTCTTTAATTTTTTTAATTCAGTGGAAAAATTACAATAATTTGGAAAATCCTTTACTTAATACCAGTGCTCATAAAAAATGTGTTTTTAATAATCTTTTTGTATATGAAATGCAAACAAATTAATAAATTAGAAAAAAAATGCAATTCATTTGTAATTTTGAAAACATGTCCTCTTTGTTTAATTTAGTGATCGATAAAAGCCTTGAGCTCTTCTCCAATTACGATGAAATTTTCAAATAAATTCAATTAGTTTAGGCTTTGTTTGCATCAAATGTATTACACAAAAGACTGCTATCCATACCTTTTTTCTAAATTCAAATATATTTTGTTCGAAGATATTCACTAAAAGCTCATAAATTTCAAAAATATGAGGCAATGCCTGAAGACTTGAATTGATTATTGTGTCCTTCCGTTTGAATGATTGCATATCTTATTAATATTGCGGACATTCTTATGGCCAAACATATTGAATATCTCAAACATATTCAATAATAGAAGGGTTCATATATCAGGAGTAACTCATCTTTTCATTATTGTCTCATAATTAAAGACAACGACAAACAAATGCTTCCAATTGATTGGACTCCGAATCAGTTCTCATTTTATATTCTGTTTGTTTTGGTTTATTCTTATATCAAAACCAATGGCTATCCTTTCAGTCTATCCTTTGAATTGTTTGCTGAAGAAAATCGTATGAAAACGACAAACAAATAATCAAAAGAAATACTGCAAATGTTTGGCTTAGAGTTTGACATTAAATAAGATACTAAACAAAAGCATTAATGATATGAATAATTGAATGAAATCTTAGTGCCGACAATACAAAAATTATCGCCAAATAAAGTCGACAACAGTTTTGTCACACAAATAGACAAATATTAACGATATTTAGATAAATATTTGTACGAAAATATGTTTCGGAATAAAAACATTTCCCGTATTTAACAGATCAGAAAATAACTCAAATTTTGATGAATTCATAACAAAAGTACAACTATTTTCAACTAAAGAGTGATTCATATGACACAGAATTTGTTTTATATCCGATTTGTTTTAATTAAATTCATTAATTTTTTTTCATCAAAATTCATCGAATATTTGAGGGAAAATGTGAATATAAAGTAAAATATTGATTAAAATTCGTTCATTTTTTTCAACTTTTGCTATAACTATAACTTTGATTCAATTTTCAAATAAAATAATTAATTAGTTAACGAAATAACACAGAAATTCCATTTTAAGGTCTTATATATCAAAAGAATATAAACATATAATTAATGGCCTCTCCATTGAAATATCGACCAAACCATTCATTTTTTGCTTATAACTTATAATACAATGTTTTTATAATAACTTTCAGTTAAAATATCAATTTTGATCAAAAATTTTGGAAAAACATTACTGAATAAAATCCGAACCTATTTTAGTATTATTTGTTTGTATGAAACAACCGAACCGTTTATTGAAACTTTGAGTAAACACTGGAATATCAGTATTTCTTATCTGAAATATATATGAATTCCGAAATTTCAAACAAAATAAAAGAACAGAATTGAAAGTGTATTCTCTGTTTTGTTAAACATTTTTCTCCAATAAGTAACACAAGTAAAGGGAGTAACTGAAGTAACTGAAGTAACTGAAGTAACATGGTGGTTTATGCCCAATAAACTTCCAAACTGTGCCCTAAAAATCCAAATTGAAGATATGTGAGTCGCCTCTTAGATATCCAATAATTGTTCAGATCTTTTCTTCTAATAGTTTTTGATTTCTGTATATTTACCAAATCGTTGATAAATATGAGTTCCTATTGATTGCTTGTCTCTCGTTATAAACATTGGACTCAATATTGAGGACTGATTAGTAAAGATCAGTCGTCTCTACAGCAGTTCTATTACTCTAACTGGATGTAAGAAAGAGCTGTTAGCTAGCTCAGTTTTTCATTACAGTCTTACAAACATTGAATTTCTGTTATCTAAAAGGATAGGAATAAAGTAAACAAACAAATGATTAAAACAAAAACAGAGTAAACCTTCCGTCGAATAAAGAGTGGCAACGGATCAGAATATGGCGTTCAGTAACGAAGCCATCAATTATTCTCTGTTTACTGACTCAACATTTCAATCGATATTTTTTAGATTTTGTGAAACAATTTAAGAATTATTTTCAATCGATTTCATGCAAATCATGTGAACTGAGAGTAAAAGTGTTAAACCAATTAATTCGATATTTTTCATAAAATTCTGTATCAAAACTCTGTAACGATTTTTATTGAAGTGTAATCTTTATCGTAACAAACCCTATGATCCGGTAACTTAAGAGCTCCAGCTTTGGAGTGGTTTCCCAACAAATCTGAGGAAAAGCGAGCAATTCCTGTAGGTTTCAAACCAATCTAAATAGTTATTTAGAGTGCGGTCCTCCCCTGTAATGCATACTTTTCTGTAATCTTTTATTTGAAATATTTTTGTTGAAAAATTGAGTTCATAAATGTTTTGACTATATTTTAGAAAAAAGGTATTCATTTTTTTGACAGATAATAACATTTGCATTGGATTCACATAAGTTTGCACTTTTATGTGATTCATTGTGTGCTGAGCGGCTCAGCTCCTCCTCATATGACTTATTTCTCGCTCAATACTCGTATTACAATAGAATATTCTATAATTTATCTTTGAATTGATCAAGTTCAATCGATATAACGCATAAAGTGTTGGCTAATCATTAATAAACAGATTATTTGAGATTCTGTTAATAACTCATGAAATTAATGACTCAAAGTTTATACCAATTATTATGCAATTTAGAGGTGATTCGAGTCAATGATGACAACAATTTTGACAAAATGTTAATCAAATTAAATATTCAATGAAATGGGAAATTTATTTATCAAAAGATGAGTAGAGTCTCAAATTTAATATAAGTTTTTTTTCAAGTTCTCATTTTTCAATCAATATTAAGAAGTAATCGTTTGAATAAAATAAAGTCATTTTATTTCGATTTAATATAAATTTTAAAATAAATTCCTTTACACCAAAAAAAATCGTTGAATTGAAATGATTTGAATAGTTATTCAAAAAAAAATGTTTTTATATATCAGAATATTTTTCCAACAAATAAAGAGAACGATTGTATTCTTCAAAAATAATATCATTATAAGAGTTGGACTCATATATGAATTGAGAATATATTTGCGATTCTTTCAGTGTATAACTCAATGTGTGTTATGAAGGAATGGCTCTAATGGCTAATCAGTCATATTGTCCGGAAACTGATGAAAATATGCTGTCATTGATATGAAAAATGAAAATCACATCTCAAGTATCGTCAATAGCTTTGGGCTAAACATATGAAACGATGAAAATCCCTATAAATACAGCTCTTATTAAGCAATACATGTGTCGGTGCGCTTCGTTTCAATACATTCAATACAAAGATATTGAATATAAGTTTTAAATCAAATTTCAGTGATGGAGAACTCCGATTGAAGACAGAGAGGGCGAGATCTGGAGCAAAGACAGACCCAGACATGCGCTCCGACACCATCACAACTGATTCTTGTGTTCACCTAATGTTTATGACGACAATCACTTTCCTTTTCACACATTTCTGTAACAGTTTTTAATGTAAACCCAATATATCGACGAAATTGTTTGAAAAAATTCACAAAAGCTCTAAATCTAAACAAAGGAATCGGAATATCATAAACTATGACACAGAATATGGCTTTGAATTGTAATAATTCAATGGATTTCAATGAGTTATCGATTAGTCAATTGACAAAAACTGTCAGAATTTTCATTGAAATCAATTCAATATATAATTGAGATAATAGTTTGTATTGACATCGAATGACATCAAATATTTATGAGTAATGTATAGCAAATCACATACTTATCATCATATTATTGAATAGTTTGTTGGAAGTCCGCCCACATTTAGTTCACGGCTTAATGGAAATAATGAATTATCTATTTATAAGTTTGAGTGTATGAGTAGCTATGAGTAGCGTTATGGCTATCAGATACCTTTTCTTAGTTGAAAGCCATTCCCTAGACATGAATTCTGATAATTTACTTGAGAGAAGATCTGCTTTAAGATAACCATTGCTACTATTATTCAATTCTTATATAAGCGCTCCTCCACTTATTATTTAGGTGGTAACAAATCTAGACTTTAACTAATATTATATTCATAAACAAAATAACAAACAATACTCTCATTGTTTCTCTGAAGTAATTATTCAGAGCATTAGACAAATGGAAAAATAAATATCAAATCAATAACTTTCTGTCTCTTCAAATGATTGCCTAAACTTATGCTTTACATAGAAATGCATTTAATGTTAATTTTTGTTTCAATTCTATTTCTAATGAATAAAAAGCATTCATTGATTTATATAAAAGTGAGAGAGAGAGAGAGAGAGAGAGAGAGAGAGAGAGAGAGAGAGAGAGAGAGAGAGAGAGAGAGAAGTGTTAAGTAAAATTCAAATCAAACAAAACAAGTAAATGAGGTAAGAGTAAACGTGTGAGTCACGCGAATCTATTGCTTTAATTAATTATTAATAAGTATTTTATTAATAATTTCAGTGAATTTTCCAGAAAACAACTTAAGAATATATAATTAAAATGTTTTGATGACTGCATTAAATTCAATAATTAATAGTTTTTATCGAAAGAGGGCTTAAAAATAATGACATTCTTTGTATTCGTGCAAACAAAACAAAAAATTTTCGTTAAAAAATTGTTTAATCATTAAATATATACTGAAATCCAGTCCTTTCCTTAAATTATTTGCAGAATATTTTCTAGCCTTCAGATAAACTAAGCCTTTGAGAGACAGATAATGAATACTATCTCTGATTTTATTTGAAATAGTTTTCAATTTTAATCAATACTTTTCGTTCGGAATTTTTCATACAATTTCTAATTTAACATTTCTTCTCATTTTTTCCTGTTTTTCGACTCATCTTTCAAAATGAGTTAATTTCATTTGACTGCAAAGAATTTCAAATAAACCCTAATTCCGATCCGAACACACATTTCATATGAATGCAGAGATAAAAATGATTTAATTTACTCAAAACTAGTCCTTCGCCGCACTTTTATAATGTTTGTCTTCACATTCATTGGAAAGACTTTCTAATTGTGTCTTCACTTCTATTCTCTTTTCAAATCAAAATTTAAATGACATATATTTTGAGTGAATTATATTTGATTTGAAGGCAAAAACTTTTTAAAACGTCAATAGATATGAGATATCGATTTTGGACAAAACAATACAATAACTCCATTGACTCTACCCTACAATTCCTACTTATGATCGTTAGAGAAGTCTTTTTCTGTATATCAGAGACTTATTCTGTGCTCAGAACTTGAAATACAGCAAAAAAAATGAGAAAAATGTTTATTTAGAATATAAAGCGGTTATGGGATTAAAGACAATGAGATGTCATTACTTCATGAGATGTCAGACCACAAGTCTTTGGATTTTATTAATTCAAAGATTAATGAATTGAATATTAAATAAAAAACAGAATAATTAATAATAAAATAAAAGCTCTGTTTTAAGTGCGAAATACAATTAATTGAAGTGATTTTCTTAATTAAAAGAAATTAATTTAAGTTGTCGTTAGAATAAGATATAAGTTTAGAGTCGACTTCATTACAATGAAGTACATGAGAGGCGACAGTAATCACTTCGCCAAACGTTAAATCAAATATAAGTTATTAGGAATTTATTAAATTTTTCAGACATTACAACAAACAAACCATTTCTGTTGAAAACCAATGAAGTGAACACAGAATCCCTAACTCAGCAAAAAACTCAACATTTAATGAACTCAACCAATAAAATGATGTTTTACTACATTAATGAAAAAAAGGATCAGATTTTTAAAAACTCAACTTTTCATTATTGTTAGCCTTAATTAATCATTAAAAAGAAAATTTTAATATTTTCATGACTTCATGACTCAAAACTTATTAATTATTCAAACAGTGATTTATTTTCATTCAATTTCAAGTCCTGCGGAAAATGTTTTAATGTTTTGTCGGGTTTTAAATATTTTTTCCCTTTAATTGAAAGCGTTTTTCAGAGTATTTGTGATTTAAAAGACAAACAAAAAACTGAAAATAATTCTGAAATATAATATGAATTATGCATTGAATAGATTTAAACATTTAATAATAGAGCAGAATATTAATGAAATTCAAATCTGGAAAACAATTGGAGGAAAAATATTTAACGAAAGCAAATGAATCACTGCTTGTAATGAATATCAGAAATTATGTGAAGTATGAAAGGATTGGGGGAATGGATGAGAAAGGATGGTATCGGTTGACTTACCCGACAGTCATCACAGGTCCAGATAACAGAAAAGCCATTTTGACAGTCGTAACGCTCGAGTAGTGAATCGTATTCACAAATCAGTTGATTGACTATATTGTCGATCATAACTAATTCGGTTAATATTTGTTCGCACTGTTGACTATCGTAGCTATGGTTGTGTAGTAGGCTTTGCCACATATCGTAACTTAGAACACTTGATAGGGGATATCGGTCACAGTATTTGAGATGATACTGTTCCATCTGCCTGAGTCTGTTCTGTCCCGGAGGGGAATCACAGATGTTTTTGGCCGATTTCCCATCCAGGAAAAGGCACTGATTGTTCGATACTAACAATGAGTCCAAAAAATTAAGTACGACTGAGGTAGCGGTGGTAGCGGTTGGACCATCACTGGCTACGGGGCCTAACGATAAAACAGACTCTTCTGTTATTAAATTACTATCAATAGTCTGAAATGTCTTAAGTGCTGATCCATTTGATGGCAGACTATTGGCGGACACGTTATCAAAAACAGTCATATTTTGTTCACTAATAGTACTTATCTTATCTTTAATACTAGAAGTACTGGTCTGACAATTGTCTGTCCTTCTGGTCAGTTCACACATTAGGTCAGACCGATATTCTTCAACGAACTCCCGGTGCAACCACTGGCTATAGTGGTATTTGAGAGGCCAGTGACTGACGTACGGGTTGGCGGTACTGATGTTGGTACTGGTGCTGATCGGACGAGTCGGAGCACTTGTGGCACTGGAAGCAAACCTATTCATTGTCATCAGTAATAAGGATGTGATGATAGCACACATCTGTGGAAAGAGTACAACACTTATGAGCCATTTGTCGAGCGCTTCGTTGAACGGCTTCTTCAGTATACGCCTCCCATGTCTAACACTTAATGTCATATTTCATGGGATTAGGACATGGATTGGGCCAACAACGGGGACAACAGTCGTGCCAATAGAACATAGAATAACACAATGGGTATGGCGTCGAACCACTGATAATATATTTAATTTGTTTAATAGATATTTGTTTCATATATTAACTAAAAATAACTAATTGTGATGAGTGGCCACTCATCTCCGCAGCCGTGCGATTGTGGCGATAGTGTGCGGATGTAATGGACGTCAACAGTATTCGATGCTTTGAATCAACTGAACTCATCGACACTCTGTCCGACTGCTCACTGATTCTGATTCTGTGCTCTGATTGCGAACTCGATTGGGACAACACTTCAGTCGAATTACACAAAAAATGATTAAATAACTTAAATAAAACCATATCTGAGCCAATAATACAACAAATTATTATATCTATTAATATATGTTTTGATTAGAAGACTGCGAAGACTGCGGAGCTTTCATAGCAAAGGCTCGATAAGGACTAACGCTAACCAAGAATTCAATTGCTTTCTATTTCTATGAGAACTATGAGAACATCTCTAAAGCCTATGAAGGGATGAAATTCTTGGATCTCTTCATCCAAACGAACACATCTTCCATCTATGCATCCAAAGCACAATCACTTAACTCCCATTCCTCTCACATCCCAACCATTTCTCTTTCATCTCAACAAATCTGTTCCCAAAGCAATGTTTAACCCAAAGCTTATAATTTTCTTCAAACATGTCTTCAAAATATTAAAAAAATAACTTTTTA
Organism: Tectocepheus velatus; assembly: GCA_034700625.1. Classification (NCBI taxonomy): domain Eukaryota; kingdom Metazoa; phylum Arthropoda; class Arachnida; order Sarcoptiformes; family Tectocepheidae; genus Tectocepheus; species Tectocepheus velatus. The sequence goes on along the minus strand of JAQIXV010000014.1, from coordinate 118,918 downwards.
TTGAATGCTTTTGTTGAACAAAAGCAGTGCTCATAAACACAAGTCTTTTATCGATCAATAAAATCAATAATTTGTCACTTCTTTTGATGTTTTATTATTTTTATAATCGATTCAAAAGAAGAGACAAATGATTAGATGTTTGAAACATTTCTGTTCCTAATAAATACAAATAACATATTTCTATAATTTGTTTTTTAAAATAAAAATACAAAAAATCAATTTTAAAGTGTTTTAAAAGAATTGTAGGAAAGTATGCTTTGAGGAGAAGATCATATAATTTGTTTGGTTTTCAATTTATTTTGAAACATAACTGCATTTTATTATAAATCGATCGAAAGGAGAGAATGATTACTACTATTTTTTTTGTGGTTTCAGACAATTTGTAATATTATTCAAAAGATAAATAATGTCATAATAGGAGTCATTTCCTATAAATTAAGGTATTCTGTGATGTTGTGCGTGCGATGCGATCACAACTATATGTTGAATCTATGTTGTAAGCCTATAACCTTGCTTATGTTTCCGTCCAAGTCAATATAAAAAGGAAAGGAAAGTCCATTTATACATAGATGAATAGTTTCACCTGAATAAATATATTCATAGATGTAAATAAATTGTTCATGCAAAAAAATTGCATGAGACGTTCAATATTTATCTACATAATTTTAATAGAACAAGAACATGCTAGTTCTTGAGCTTCAGAAAGTTAAATAATCTTTATTAAACTATATATCATTTGTAAATTCAATGCAAAATTGATTTTTGTTCGTCAAAATTGAATCTATTTTGAAGATTATTTTGCATGAAATTGAAAAAACCAAAAGTCATAGTCATTGCCATTTTAATTAACATTAAATTAACCTTCAATTAACCTTCAATTAACCTTCAATTAACCTTGAACACTTGTTTATTTGATTTGTGATCATAGAAAACAATAAAAAATTAAATGCTTTTAAAGAGATTCAAAGCAAAGATCGATAAAATGTTCGTCAGATTTAACAGAATCTACAGAAAGCGAGTCTAAGTCTAATTGAAATGTCATTCTTCACATCAAATGTCAGTTAAATTGGTTTTTGTATTTCACACAAAAATCAGCGAAAGTATTGGAAAAGCCTCTAATCGTTTCTCAAAATAATTATCTTTTGACACGATTTCTATCTAATGCTCTGTTTATAAACTTTTAGAGACCATTACTGAACAGAATATCTTCAATTGTCGTCAATATTGAGCTATTCATCCAAAAAAGCAGAGGAATCGACAGATCTCTCACTTATCCATTCGATTCAATTGTATCCAATATTTTCTATAAAATTGATTTTAAGTGAATTATGGCTCGAATTGAAAACAATACTTTATTTAACAAAACGTTTAATTTTAATAATTTCTACAAAATATTATATTTAATATTGAAATTCGCTTTGATTTCAAAAAAAAACTTTTTTCAATAATAAAGTAATTATTGATACCATTATATGAAATAACAATTTCATTAATAATCATAAATTGATTTTAAATATATATATATTTTAATTAAAATTATATATCTTTCGATATAATTAATTGTTATCATCAATAGGAATGTCATACTTCTGGAGAAGTGCTTTGAGTCTTCGGTTTTCATTTTTTGTGTCAACAAATTGCTGTCGAATTACATCCAATTCATTGCTATCAAAACAAATCAAAACATTCAATGATTTTAACAAAAAATTCAAATAAAGACAATTAAAATGATTTACAATTAAAAAACTTATTGTTCAACGAAAGGTACGATACCTCAAGAGTTCATTCTCTTTAAGAACTTCATTCATACGGTTATTATCAGCTGTCAGTTCCTGAATATATTCAGTGGCTTTGGCCAGAATTCCTCCCTTCGATTGCCCCTAAAAAGGCTTTCCGTTTAGTCTAAGATTTCAATTGAATATCAAAAGAGTTGGACCTGTTTTGTGTGGTCCTGTTGACAGTCGGGCACCACTTTCGACAATTTGATTATCCAATTATTGATTTTATCCCTTCGTCTGCGCTCTACTTCATTGTGAGTGGCCCTCCGTTTCTCGTCGCGAGCGATACGATTGCCTCCACTGCCCTCTGAATTACTTTCTGTTTTATTTTCATTCAATTGATTTCTGTTTAGAAATATTTTTTGAGTTATTACTTGTTCTCCGAATATTCGGCGTTGAGTGGGATATGAGTTCCTGCGGAGCCATCATAACATAGAAGGGACCCTCTCCTCCCCCACTCGTTCCCAGCTGTTGAGTGGCTGCTCCAAAAGGGTTGCCCGCGTGTGCTGTCAGACAATTATGGGTTTAGTTTCAGTGATAAACCTTTTTATTGATTAATGACTGACCGGTGAGTAAAGCGACAGAACTGTGTTGAGTCGGACCCACTATAGTCGGGGTCACCACTAAATCGATGGTCAGATAAATACAAATATAGAAAATGATATAAAACTTTAATAAATATCAAACCGGTATGTGTCGGGTGGGAGGGGTCGTCAACTGTCACCACTCTATAAGTGACGGCGCCTTCAATTGAAAAACGGAATCAATTTTGTGATTAAGAATATAATTTGATTGATAACTGACTGGTCTGTCCATTCTCTGTCTTGAACTGGTATTGGACGGAACCACCGCTCGATTCAAAAACTTTAATTAAAAAGTTAGTTAAAATTTGAGCGAAAATCAGGGGAAAGGGATGTCTGACTTTGTTGTGATTGTGAGACCTGTGCGCCACTCATCGACTCTGAGTTCTCTTCGTTTGAATCAATTGCCGCGTCTTTGAGATTAAGATATGAATTAAAGATTAAAATCAAACCAAAGATAAAGTAAACAAAGTTTTCATACCGTCGTCATCGTTGGCTGTTATGTGCTCTTCATTTGTGTCTTCAGCCGAACTGTCATTTGTATGCAATTTTTGGATCAATTTTTTGTATTTCATTTAAATATTGTATTTATTGTAAAACTCAATGAAAACAATCAAAACCTGTTGTTATCGACCAAAGGGTCCATTAATTCAAGTTTGGCGTTAAGTCGAGACAAACAGATCACGAGTTTCAAGATTTACAGATCATGTGATCCAAAGGACACAACATTTGAGTTCACTCTTTGGTCATATGATTCACAACTAATCCTTTTAATGACAAAAATGGAGAATAAAACACATCTCAAACTCAATACAGACATCAAAAATGTCTTCAAATCTAACCATTATTTCATTCATTTCTTATATTTGGTGACAATTTTTATCTAATTTTGTGGACGTATTGTATGTTTAGATAATTGTATGACAGATAACATTGAAAAAAGTTTTTGTAAACAAAATCGGAGTCTATTCTGAAGACAAATCTCTTTATTATTGTATTTGAAGTCAATATATAATTGAAGTCAAATCAAAGTTATATTTAATGAACAAATTCACTCATTTTTTTGCAAATTTATAAATAATTTCAAAACAAAATAATTTTCAGAAATAAAATACAAATAGTTTTTTTAAATTTCAAACAAAAAATAATTATTTTTGTGCCCTTTCTATGAAAATATTGGCCACTTTTGGAGATATTTCGGCCACTTTTAGTTCGGGGATGTCTTTCAAACGGCTGATCAAATGTGAGACATAGACATCGATTTTGTCTTTCAATACGATTATTATATACCAGTGTTTAGTGTCTAAGAGAGGAATCAAATAAAACATTTATTGACTTTAAATTTAATGACAAACCATAGGAATTGAGATCAAATTTGTAGGCATTCGGGGAATCGGTTCCGAAAATATTAGCTTTCATTTGAAGAGAGGCATCAAATATGAGTTCAATTATAATATTTTTTTGTCCAAACAATAAAACATTTCTTTGATTCAAACGAAACTGATTTCAATGTTATACTTCTTCGGACCCCTTTCGGCACTAACTTGTGATAAATAAATGCCATTTGATTTGGTGGACAGCCTTTCAAACTGAGTCTGATAAGTGCCAAGAAACAGTTGAGTCGGTTCTAAACTCAAATCGGGTATTGAATCGTATAAACTGGAAGTTGTCTCTGGAATCGGTGGTAATCTCTCCAATTGTTTGCAATTTCTTCTTAGTTTAAGATATTCTTCTTTCAATTGATTCAATTCTTCGTTTAGTTTGAGTTCCTTTTCATTTACTTCTTGGAACTTATTTTTCCAGTCGTTTCTGTCACTCTTCAGGAGTTCAATACATTGTCCAGAGATGTGATCCCCATTTGTTCCGACAGTAAATCCACAGGTTTTGCATAACCTGTGCTCACATTTCTTCAAATGCGATGAAAGTAATCCCAATTGAATCACTTGTTGGCATCCCTTTCGCTCGTTATCGCATTTAATCCTTAAATCATTTATCATATTATTTATCAATAAATTAGTTCTGAAGACAAAATCGATGACAATAAGTGTGTTGTCATCAGAACTGGTCTTCGAATTCCTTTTCCTCTTAATGAAAGCTTTTCTACATTCGGGACAATCCTTTTTGTTTGTCTTAATCCAGTCTTCAATGCATTGTCTGCAGAAAGTGTGTTCGCAATCACTTCTAATGGCATTTCTGAAGATATTCAGACAAATACTACAAATCAAATGATTTGACTCTCTTTCAGACAAATCAACGAATCGGTTGACTTTAAAGCCCGTCATTTGTTTAACAAATTTTCAACAAAATTTAAAGGACTTTAAATAAAACGTGTTTTCAATACAAAAAGTTTTTCTCAAAAAATCAATTTTTCAAAAACTGACGCAAAGTTGAAAAACTCCAGAAAAACGTGTCATCTGTTGACTTATTTTATGAATGACTCAAAACTACATTTGATTTTATATTTTAAACAAAATCTGAGTCTATTTTAAAGAGAAATCTGTTTATTATTATCTAATTTTAATTAAAGTTAAATCAAAGTTACATTTAATGGAGAAATTCAGTTATTTTTTGGAAATTTATAAATAATTTGAAAACTAATTAATTGTCAGAAATAGAAATAAAACATTTAGTGAACAATGATTTCCAAATAAATTATATAAAACCAGACAAAGCCAGTGAAGAGACCGCTAAATACCAGACAATAATACCATAAATCAGTTTAATGTCTCAGTTATGAAAAACAAGAGGTCAGACCTTCTTTAGCGTAAAAGCGGACGTCAACGTCAGAGTCGTTCTGCAGTTTCTCCAAACAGGGCTTCACTTGTGTTTGAAGTGTACTATAATTCAAAATTAATTTAGATTTATATCAAAATAAGTTACAAATAGTTAATACTTTTGGTCGAGAATTGGTCCGATTTTTTGTAGAGTTTTGGCGACATTGAAGCGAACGTTAGCGACGCTGTCGGTCCCCAAACTTATTACTGTCGGAAGCATTAACTTCTATAACAAATATTTATGAGTTTAAAACAAATGAGAAAATTAGATAAAAGGGACAAACAGTTGTTATTTCGGGTCCGCAAGCATTGGCCAAAACATTGATAGAGAAGAGACACGTCATTCGGTGCAAATAGTTCTGATCCCTCGACATCTGCAACACTTTTGGAATAACAGTATTTGTGGCCCAATCGGACCCAAACTTCTCCACCAATTTCTTCAGGTTTTGTGTCGCGGCTTCTCTTATGGCAAACACTGAAAAACAATTTAAAGCAATCAAAACATTATTATTAAGGGTTAGGGAGGGGTTGAGTCAAACCCTGGTCTATGAGCCAAGTCATGCAAAGAGTGTTAAGTTTTTCATCGAAGAAGTCGACCCCCAACTGTCCGGCCAGTAATGGCATGTATTGAATGATGGCTAAGCGGACGCGCCATTTGGTGTCTTCGGCCAATTCGACGATTGCAGGCAAAAGGGATTGACTCAACTGTTGTATTCCTATCACTTCATTAACACAATCCAAGTTTGATATGATATTAAGTCTGACTTCTGGACACTCGTCCTTAAGTTGGGATAAAAACATCGGTAATAAGTGTTCGATTGTGTTATGTTTGCCCAAAATCGGTGATAACCCCATTATAACTGAGGCGAGGGCCGACTTCACGTGTTGGTTGGGGTCACTCACTAAGTCCTTTACGCCTGAAATCACAATCAAATCATTAAAAAACAATAATTAGTGACAAAAAGAGTTGATTACAGGGCAACACATTAGTCATAATAAGCTGTTCCTGACTCTCGGGCGGCGACAAGTTTTGGCAAAAATCCCTAACTTTCTGAGCGGCCGCTGCTCTGACTTCTGCCTCACAGTCTTTCAATAGGTTTTGAAAGGCAGGCACTAAATCATTGCGAGTGATGTCCGGTCCGACAGCCTTTTGAAGTTCAGTGAACTTATCCGCAACCATATAACGGACTCTCCACGACTTGTCCTCCGCTGCAGACCTAAGGACTGGCATAACGTGTTGTTCAATATCTTCATTGGATAGAAGGGATGCAATTGAGACACAGGCCTCGACTGCTAGTAGTCTGACTGAGTCCTGTTCATCGGACGCCAATTGTGACCACAAAGATATTACTTCTGATTTGACGTATTCCGGTTCTAAGACTTTAGCGAATTCCCCCAATTTGGTGGCGGCAGCCCTTCTCACCATTGGAGTGTCGTCTTGACATAACTGACGGAACGAACTAAAGGGAGGAAACACCCCATCATTCAATTGCACTACAAATTAATTAATCATTACTTTCTGAGATCCGACTTAACCTGATTCGAAACTCTTGGATAACAGACACTGAAGAGACCGCAGGCACTCGTCCGCGATGTGAACCAATCACCTGATTATTCATTCGTTTAATTAAAATCAAAATAAATTCAAAACAATTATTTCAAACCCGAAGCAAGTCTTTTGACGAGAGGAACGAAATGCTGTTCCAAGTCTTGAGGCGAGTGTTGTTGTGAGACATTGCGAAGACTGTCAACAGCTTTGTCTCTAACGACTGTCTCTTCTACTGTTGCCAACGATTCCAATGGCGGGAGTAAGACGTGAACGTATTCCGGGCCACCGATTAGAGGCGTAAAAGAGCCCAACTGTTCCGCTAATGCCAACAGAACTTCGTCCTCATCATAGATGGTGTCCGTCAAGAAGGGAATCAATTCACTTCTTGTGCGGTCGACGCCCAACGCCAGCGCTATTGTCGATAGTTTGCGGATTGAATTGAGCCGCAACTGAAACCATAGGAAAAGCTGTTAATAGTAGTGGTGTTTGAGGGGCCAAACCCTAACTGACCTGAACGTCATCATTCCTCAGCTCATCGATGAGGACAGCGATCGGATAAAGTGAGTCATCGGCCGACACTTCGCTGGAGACCACACTTTGAGTACTCAATTGAGACGCCATTTGAATGAGTTTTCAAACGATTTATCGATACTATCGTTAAGACTATCGTTACTATCGCTCAACGTTTGCATCGATTTTGACGTAAACATTGATTTTTGTCCAAAAAATAATTCAAATGTTTTTCAATTCATTTGATTTTGTTTTCGATATTTTTTAGTTAATTATAATTAAATTTAAATGTTTTTCAAAGATTTGATATAAAGAAAGAATAGTTTCACTGAAAATGGTATCAAAAGCGGGAAAAATGTTACTCAAAAACACCATTCAATCGCTCGAACATCAAAATAAAGTCAGTTTTTGTTGTTTTTAATCAAATATTTGACTAATTTTTGTTTTAATCAAAGGTTAGGGAAGAGAAGGAAATGTGGAATAAATTGGAAAACGAAAGGATCACCAAAACTGATCCAAAACCAAAAGATAGAGATTTTGATAATAATCACCGAAAAAGATATTTTGACGAAGAGGTGAGTCATTCGAGTAATAAAAGACTCAAAACAAATGACGAAAAACCCGATAATTATTGGCTCAAGAAATTGATGTCTGAAGAGGAAAAGCTATCCAATGAGAGGTCGGAACTAATATTTAATTTTTCATTTAATTAATTATTTTTTCTCAAAACAGATGGACTCACAACGGGTTTAAAGAACTATATTCTCAAGAATTGCAATCAAATAGTGGTTCAGAAAGTAGTCGTTCAGAAGAAGAGGTCCACAAAAAGAAGAAGAAAAAGAAGAAAAAACATAAACACAAAAAACATAAGAAAAGAAAAAAATGATTTTTTATTTTTAATAAACTGTCGATCATTTCATTTCATTAAATATTTATTTCTATTAAAATCTCTTCGATTTGATTCCATATCCGATTGTGTCTTAACTTAAGAGCTTCTCTTTGGACACAATTTTGAGCCAATTGTCAAAAGATATGACAAAGAGTTGAATAAATTAGAGGAAGAGTTGGAGTATTGAAGGATCAAAGCTTTATTCAATCGATTAATACAATTATGATTCGATAAAATGTGATAACAATTAAAACTAATTAATAACACAATTATTAACACAATTTCTATACAATTGAGAGAATTTAAGATCAGTCGTCAAAATGTTTACAAATTGTGAGTTCATTACAAATACAACTATTTTACAAAACATACAAATCGTGTCTAATATACGACAAAATCTCCATATATTTGATCACTTCTTTTGTCCAATCGATGACTCCATTAGACAATAAATTACTGATTAAAAGTCGAATAAATAGTAGAATACAAACGAATACTAAAAAGTATTTTATAAATAAATAAATTCTTATTTCAAAGTAAATCATAAATAAAGAGATTTAAAAGTTTTAAGAAATAAATCCTAAGATTCGGTTCGAAATAATCCAATTCGTCGGAAGAATAAGAGTTTTTTTTGTAGAAAATAATTGAATCAAAAGTTTAACAATAGTTTTGGCACAAAAACTATTCCGATAAGAGTTTAGCAAAACTAATAAAAGTAAGAGTAAAACAAATTTCGAGATTAAGTTCAATATTAAAGTTAATAAATAAGAGTTTAAAACATATATTTCAATTATAATGGAATGTAAAGCAATAAAAATCAGCTCTTGTTTCGGGTTTTTAATTACAAATAGATTGCAATTGAGAGCCGAGTCCTACGAAAGCAGAATAATTATAACAATAGTATAGAGAAAGAGTCAAAAAATTGACAGAATTTCTTGTTTTAAGAGTGATATAGCGTTACGAACATTGATTTCCATATAAATGTCTTAAAAGGGATTTAATAAAAATAAATACATTTTGACTCAAACTGGGATTCAAATTGTTTTGCGAATCGAATTGCAAGGAATGATGTATTTAGTTGTGAACAGCACTAAAACCCATTGATTTTAAGCGTCAGTCTCTCCCCTGAGTCTCAAACGCGCAAAATCTTCGAAAATGATATCGTCGTTGTCTTCACTGAAAATCAAGAAAGAAATTCAATCAATAATTGAGATAAAAGTTTCCTATAATTCGGATATTTTGGCACAAAATTTAATTCAATAGGAAATTGAATTCATTTATGGACTTATGATAAAATGCAGTTGACTTTCAAATGAGCGATTCAGCGGATGAGCATGTTCAATTACTGATAACTTCAATTATATATTGAATTAATTATAAATTTACATAAATTAATGGAAAGGAAAGAATCATAAAATAATCAAAAGTCAAATGTTTGAAAAAAATGGAAAACATTTGACTTTTTGATTAATATAAATATAATTCTCAATAAATCAATGGATTGTTAACTACTGTCTGTCATCTGTTTCCTATTCGTGACCGAAATGATTAATAATTGGAATAAATAAAGCAATTGATTGCAAAATATGACTATTTTTCAAAAGTGGTCACCAATATTCAGATATCACATGATTTTCATTATTTATGAGGAATTCGTTTTATTTGATAGAATTGAAAGACTGGTAGTTATGGCTCTAATTTAGATATTATATTGAAATCAAAGATTGACTCACGTTTCGAGTTGGATGAGGTTAGGCTCAGCTTTGGTAGTATTGGGCGCCTCTCCATCAGTTGGCTCTCCGTCTGGGTTTGCCTCTGATTTCAACGGAATATTATTATCTTCAGGTTTGGGATGCATTAAAACAAAGGGAAGCTCTGCGACCACATCCCCACCCAATGGCCCCAAACACAGTTTCACTTTAACCTTGTATTGTACTATAATTCCTAAATTTTCTTTTTGTGAGGGATCAGTCACACTGTCATAAGTCAATCAAAAGATAAATATTAAAATCAAACGGAAATGGCTTAGAATGTGAAGGAATAGTGACATACACTGTAGAAGAGGCTAAGTTGGTGTCCTCGTGCTTGAGTTGGCCATCGAGTGCGAGGCCCCGTTTGTCCTTATTATTCGCTAAGAGAGGCCTTAAGTAGTATACTTTGGATAACGTGAAACCAGGACTTACAGGACACCCATCTCTAAGGATTTCAAACAAAATTAAAGATTCAATCAATAAAATCAATAATTAAAGGCATTAGAGGACTGACTCGCTTTCAATTTCAGCGACGGAACACTTGTATTGAGCGGTTGAGAACAGACAGATGTCTGCGAACTGACGAACAGATACTTTGACTTTTTTGACCGTTCGGTTCGAATTGTTTGCGATGTGAACATTGACTGCAATGTCCTCTCCGTGATGGTAGAGCTCTTTGTCGAGGGACGCCTCCAAATGCAATTTGTTGGGAGACATCATAAACTCTTTGCTGACTTCAACACTGGGCTGTTCTCCCTGTTTGGAGGGCGCGTACACCACTTTCCTGATCGCTAATCGAACTGAGTTTCGTTTATGAGGTTTTTCATCGACAGTGTCCGCGACGTATGCTTTCAGTTCATAATCAACTCCACACGGCTTCCCAGTATCGCCCGGTGCCGGCTGTAGTGTGACTGATGCCGGACAATGGGGTGGAAGCTATTCATCACAAAAAAAAATTAATTAAAAAACGTCTCAATTAATAATATAAAAGAGGGATTACCTCAAAGAAAAAAGGAAAAGCATTTGTTCCTAATTTTTTGATAAGTCTTTCTTGAAGTCGAGTTAAGGGTCTTTTAATTGCATTCGAGTCATCCTTTTGTGGATATATTTGTTCCGACGCTAAGTAGAGATCTTTTCTGAAAGTAAGTCCTAAAACATCCAAATCTTCTCTTCCGTAACGAAAAGCTGCCAAAACATGTCCAAAGACTTTACGCTCTTTCAGATAATCGGGATCTATGAGCACAACACCATCTGATTGGTGTCAACAATCAAATCATTAGATCAAAGCTAATGATAACTGAAACTAATGAATGGCTCACCGATGGGGTCGACATGACTCAAGTGATCGACAAAATCTCTTTTTCCCAAATAAACGGTAATCTTTTGAAACGAATAAATGAAAAATTACTTCAAACCCAAAAAATGTCACTTTTCTGATAAAAACGATAATTATATGAAAGAAATTGGTTTTCATTTAATTCAAACAGAAATTAATTCCAGAGATAAATGGAAAGGAGTGAAGTCTTGAACAAATCAATTCTAGTAAACAATTGGTTAAAATTAATGGAATTCTCAAAAGATTTCATAACTTTAATTGAATCCAAACTGTAATTACATTTTATGAAAAAATAGGCAAAACTTAAGTAAACTCTAAAAGCAGATAAAATCTGCATTTTTTGGCTAAATTTTAATTAAATAATGAATTCCTTTAATTATTTCGTATGATTTCCAGTTGTTTCAGTCATTTTATTATTGCGTAAAAATTCATTTATGGAAAACCTTTTGATTCTTTAAATAAAATTCTGAATAATTTTTACAAATCGTTTCGAAAATAGTTTTATAAGAGAAGAAAAATAATATAAATGAATGACTGAACGAAATTTCATATCTCTCTCTCGAGTGGAAAATTGGATGCAAATCGACATTTGAGAAGTGGTTTCTAACATTCAGAGCTTCGGAATAACTTCACATTAAAGCAAAATTGAATAAAAACATCTCAAAAAATATAATCCATTAATACTTGAATTTTTGAAAACTTTTGAGTATCGCTGAATTTGTTTCACTTGAGATTTGATGAAATAAATATAAAATTTTTATAAAAAACCAAAACTAATCGAAAAACTTGAGTCTTGAGTGGAAAAGAGATAAAATGACTTAAAACTGAAAAACTCGAGAATTAATTAACATTGATATCAATTTGAGTGATAGAGAAGACATGAAAATCAATTATAGGATTAATTTTTTATGAAATCAATTAATATTCGTATCTTTTGAAAAGAAATTCAATGAATTAATCAATTTTTATAATTAATCAGAATATGAGTCAATTCTAGCGTATGTCTAATTCTTAGATAAAGTAAATATTGTGTTCAGTTAAGTAGACTTAGATCTGGTCTAACTGTGAGTCAAATCAGACTAATGTATGAAAAAAATCGATTCAAACATTAGTGGTATTGTTCGCGACTTATGAAACATTTTAACGGATCTGTAATTCAAAACTGAATTATATGATAAAAACGAGTAAAGACTGGGAGTGAAGAATATTTTCACTTATGATTAGTAGGGCTATAAAAATAATCATCACTTACTTTGCCGTTGGGAGAGCTCTTCTTGAAGACCCTAAAGAGTAACCGAAAGCCATTTAATTACGTAAAAAATCGACAAACAATTTGAAGAGGAATTCAATTTGAATGAAGTTATATAACGACAGTAATTGAGAAAAATATTTATTTGAGTGCGGGTTAGCTATGTTTGGATTAGAGGTACACTTATTTGACATTTGGGGACAAAATGCAGGAAAAATCAATAAATAAAATACAATTAAAATATTTTAATTTAATTAATAATCGACTGAAGTCGGGATAAGATTATAAGAAAAACAGACGTCACAAAAGTTTTTCCGATAAAGTAATTAAGTGTTTCTTTAGTTGAGACCATACCTTATGTTAGTATCGGAATCAATCATTTTTTCAATCAATTGATTCTAAATCTCTTTGTTTTTATCATTCAACAAATGTTATGACAATTGTCTGAAGTCTTGTCTAAAAACATTGGATTTGTTTGTGTTTTAGAATTTCAATGTTTTGAAGGGTTTTATCGACGGAATAAAACCTATAATATGTTGAATACAATCGATTTGAGTGTTATTTTCCGCGTTTAGGTATTGCACTATGAAATCAAAAAATCAAATTTCCTTAAAATTGTTTCAAACATTTAAAACTATTTTCCATCGGTTTTGAAATTTTCCGATTTTTATATAGTTTTTGGAATAAAACAATAAAATTGATTTGTTTTGCAATATATGAGAGTCTGAAATATAAACGATTAAAACCTCAATATATTTGAGAGTTGAGTGCAGAGAGAGTTTTCAAACGAGCAAAGGATGCAAAAGATTGTGCTCTTTAAAGACATTAGTTTCAGTGTATTTATTATACAAACAAATCGTTAATTCGTGTTTTCATAACAAAATACGGATATATTTAGAGAGAAATTAACAAAACAGACAATTATTGATATCTTATGAATTGACGTGAAATAGGTTTTTAATGGAGTCTTTCAGTGCAAACAAATATCAATTTCTCAGAATTTTATTAGTTTTGTTAGTTTTACTCATTTTTTCAATAATTCCTACAAAAAATCTAATCTCATAATTGAATTATTGCGTAAAAAAGCCAACATTTTATCGATTAATTGAATTATTTATTTGAATCCAGACTTTTATTCATTGGTTAGCAAAAGACTGGTCCAACTGTTGTCGACATCTGTTCCGACAATTTATTTATTTATGTCAGACATCCATAACTGTCTTCAAATAGACTTAAATTCAATGTTGACTCTCATTGCTATCAATTAATTGGCTGAGATTTAAGCCGTTTTCAGTTAATACGGAAATAACATCAAAAAACACTCAAAATAACTGCAATTTAAGAAACTTTGTCCTCAAACCGACTCTTATTTAACAACTCCATTGGGTTAATAAATATTCATTTAATTGATTGAATTCATCTCTTATGGAGATCTCATCAAATAATTAGAGGAAAAAGTATTGAATTGAAAAAATCAAATAATCAATACATTCAACAAATGCCTAAACAGGTGAACATCAATTGGTTTGAAGTCCAGAAAAAAAATGAATACCAAATATGTTTAACGAGTGATAAACGTCTCTCAATATATCAAATTGAAACGAATTGTCGTTAAAAATGTATAATTTATTTATTACACAATTAATTGTAGTAATAATATCAGAGAAAATGAGGCGAAAAACCTATTCATTAATCTTATCTCAAATTTATATTTTTAATTCCATTCATGAAATACATAGAAATGGTAATGTTTGACCCCCCCCCCCTCCAAAAAAATCTTACCCCCCCAAAGATTGATGATAAAGAAATGTTCGGCTCCATACAAATTCTATGGGACAGGGAGGGTATCCGTTCTATTAATATGGGACTATGCCTGAGGGGGCAGGGTATCCATAAAATATATTGAGGGTGAGCCAAAAGGGACGGGTAGCCTGAAATTTCGTAGTAATGCCGAATTACTAGCTTGTTTTTTATTTATTACATATGAGTATCAGAAGTGGAATAAAAATGATACTAATTATCGGTTATTATAACGAAAAATAAGTCCAAAACAGAAAATTAAGTCTTAATATGGATTAAGGAAAGCAATATTTTTTGAATCTGAATCAATTCATGATTGAAATAGCATTGAATCAATTATTTATCATCAAAACTGACGGGATATGAATTGACGTCAAAATTGAGTGAAAAAAAAAGTTTTTATTTCTTTCGATGTTTTAATTGAAAACATTTTAGTTGTCATTCATTTAATATATTTAACGAAATTATTAATTATTTAATTAAATAAAATATGAAAATAAGGGAAATAAGAAAAATATAAAAAACATTTCATTTTTGAAGATAATTAAAAGAGACGTTAATTTACGGAAAAGTAATGAAAAGTAATGAAAAGTAATGCATTTGTTTTGAATTTTTTTTTACAATCGATTTAAAAATGAGATAAAAATGTAAACAAATCTCGAAATGAATGGAAAACGACATTCAATAGCAAAAGGCAGACAAAAGTGGATAACAATTGATTGTTGCCATCGATTCATGCGATCGCCGATTAAGACAAAGAGATGGCGAAGAAATAATTTGTTAGAAATTGTGACAAACCTGGTTCCGGGTCTTTTGCTGTTATCATCTGCTGAGGTATCCATTAATATAATGTTGTGTTGAAGAGAAAGAGCATTAAGAGTGGAGTCTGAGTGAGTGTTAGTCCTATGCTATGAATGCAACACAACTGTCAAAAGCAGTTCTATTGAGAGCTCTTTAATACTCTCTTTTTGAGACACATTTCACATCAAAACAGAGGAATGGCTTTCCCTTCACAACGGATACGGAAATTGAACATTCATTCGATAGATGACGCTCTCCAGCACAGCACAGATCCAGCACAGACTCAATTCTTTCAATCACTTTTCCATAGCTTAAGAATTTTTGAAGGATAGTTACTAAGATCTCGACCAAGATCATTCAATTATTCAAATTATTAAATTTTTCAAATAAAAAATCAGAAGAATAGGAGCCCTTCTCATCACAAACTTGAATTGTTCGGTGAAATTGAGAGAAAATTTGAAAATAAAAGTATCAAGGTATAAGTGGATAATCAATTTCAGTGAAGAACTCTTTTGAAGTATTGTTGAAAAGAGTGATGGAGTGCTGATCTCACTTCAAATGTCTGTTGAAATACGGGTTCACTTTAAAAAAAAATTTACATTTTCATAAAAGTTATCGATTTTCTCACACCTGATTAAATGCCACAATTTATATGAGCTATAAAAATAAATATATAAAGTGAGCATGGTCGTAACATGGTCATTAAATTGTCATTCTTTCATGAGTTCAAAAATTATTAATAAATAAAATTTAATTCTTTTTTATTTTTCTTAAAAATCGATTCGTAAATAAAAATTATTTTGAATTTATTATAAATGACTAAAAGCTTTTAATTTCAATCATAAGTCAGTAAATAATTTCTGTGAAAAAGTTTATAATTCTGTTCCGAAGAGATTCCGAATCAGACTTTCGATGACATCAAGTTGTGACCCATTCTTCATATTTAAAGAAAATCCAAAATCTATTCAATATTCTAGTCTTCAATCTCTGATTCAATCGTTTGTTTTGGTTATTTGAGAATCAAATCATTCATACAATTGGTTCGTTTGGTTGAGGATAGGGTTAGTTTGGGTTTCAGAGTATTTTCGATCAGAATTTGAGGAATACCACAGAAACTACTGATTGATTCAACATTTGGTTATTGTTTAGCTTGGATTTCATTAAACATTTCACTGAAAAGCATTGAAATAATAGCAAAACATTCGATAAATTGGATTAAACTTATTATTGCTCTTAAATATAAATATGTATTGAATTGAGAATTGAATCAAACAATTGATTTGAAAGCATATAAATTGTTAGCAAAAACATCCGCTCTCTTCGCCCTGATTTGAATCTTTATCCAATGGAAGTGGTCTTAAAGGTATTGCTAAACAAATTGAATTCAAGTCAAGGAATAATAGTTTGGATTAATTTTTTCAATAGATTTAAAGTTAATTCTAATTATAATTAAAAGATATTAGGCCTCAGTTTCATCCAAAAAGTTATTATTGATTATTGAAAAGCATTACATTAACTAAAAACATATAAATAATAAATAATTTATATTTAAATAAATTTCAATTAAGTTTTGTATTAAAATATTTATGAAACGAATGGATTTGAGGTAAAGATTAGAAAAACAAACTAAACATTTAGAAAAAAGGGTCAGAAAATGAATTTCTAAGAAATATAATTGAAGTGCAAATCATATAAAAGCGATTGAGAGCTGCTGTCCATCACTGCATTCATGGCTTTCATTCATAACATCCAAAAACCAACAAAAATATAGAGAATTAAGAAATAAAGTAATGATTTGTGAAATTCAATGAATGTGTTCAACAAATGCATTTGCCCTCTGGACTGGTCTGCTCTGAAGGCGCGTCCTTCAGGTCAACTTCAACAACTAGACAATAGACAGAGAGAGTGCGGGTTAAGGATAATAACAAAACAAAACCAAATTCAATGCAAACATAATTATAAGTTTAAAAATTATTTAGATTTAAGGCTCGAAAGACATCACTCACTAATGTCTTAAACAAACCCATATATAAAACTAATTGAATAACTATTGATTGCATATTGAAAAGGATACTGTCCTCCTTTGCCCTCTCATTGGTCTCCATTCCCGGCAGCGCTGCCGCCACTCTTCGGAACAACTAATCAATTGATAGGATTTGTTAAAACCGTTAAGAGATTGAGAGATGACTCACTTGTTTAACATTATATCCACTCTTAGCGCTCGTTTCGATGAACATTACATTCAATTCTTTGGCTTTTTTCTCGCCTTCTTCGGTAGTGACCTGTCTTTTGTCCTGAAGGTCAGTCTTATTGCCGACTAACATAATAATGACATCATTTCCCCTCTCAGTCCTTACGTCGTCTATCCATTTGGACGTCTGATGGAATGAATTTGCGTCTAAACAGTCATTCAATTCAATAAAAATCATTTCAATCGATAAACAAATTATTGTCCATTACTTGTGATGTCGTAAACAACGACCGCAACCGTTGAGTCTCTTATATAACTTGGAATTAAACTACGAAAGCGTTCCTGACCTGCGGTATCCCATAATTGTAACCGAACCTGAAATTTATTGATTTGTCAGATGAGTAAACAACCATTAATGACCTTGTTTATATAACAATTATAATATTATAATTAAGTTTATTCATCAAAAGTCATTTGATATGAGTTGAGACTCGACTCAACACAAATCGATTTATCAATATTTCAATTCATGTTTTAATGCCATTTAACTGAACTACTCTTCACTGAATAATTTTATTCAGAGGTATGACTAACACTCCAAACAATAACCTTATCTCATATGTAATGCAGTTATCAAAACATAAAATAGTTTTCAGTTATAATTATGTAATAATAAAATGATTGCCATTTGAGGTGTCATTTGTTTAATGCATTGCTATCATCAAATATAATACGATTCAAACGAAAAATATGAAACAATTAAAATGTTTTACAACTCTTTTCTGAGTTTTTATTTGAAAAATAGTTTTACTTTTTTTTGATAAAATGTAAAAAAAGTTGAATCAAAACATTTAAAATGTTTGATATCAGCGAAAAAAACTGACGAATGAAAGAAAAAGTTTGGATAGAAATCCAATTATGGCATAAAATTGTCGTTTGATTATCAAAACTTGAATTTTGTATTTTTTTTGTGTTAATAATCAAATGTATCTCAAACTCAATCATTGACTCAATATTTATCTCTTTCACAAAAAAGGGTTAATTTCGAGAATAAGTTAGAGATTAGAAAAGTTTTAAATAAATTGAAGTAAAGTATAAATAAATGTTTGAATGACTCAACTGTTCGGTCCTCTAAATACATGGTTTTGGATAAGAAATCGATTCCAATCGTCGCCTGATATGTGTTGTCGAACGTGTCGTACATAAATCGGGTGATTAGAGATGTCTTTCCCACTATTCACACAAATTCAGTCATTAAGTCAAACAGATATTGATTTTCAATACATTTTATTTAAAGTATAGTTTGTTTCAAATAATTGACTTTCGGTCCAACAAAAAAAAGTTAGTTTGTCAAGGTAACTTGACAAATCATATGTTTAACAGATTGTTCTAGCTCACATTCCTCAATGATCTCATATAAGCTCAAAAATAATTCATTTTAATCAAATGATTGGTTTTTTTTGAACAAATGTTTTAAATTGAAAATAAAATTATTGATTGAAATAAAAATTAATGAAATATTTGGTAAAATAAGTGACAACTCATTTGTAAAAGAGTTAATGGATTTGAGATAAGAAGAGGTAAAAAAAGATAATTGTTTTGATTGTAATACTGACCGCTTTGTTCCCCCAAAAAGACTAATTTGAATTTCCGCAAAGGATTACCGAAATCGCCGGACGAAGACATGTCTTGTGTTTAATTGTGTTGACTGTCAATGGGTTGAATGTGTGGCCAAATGTGCCATAAATTGTGATTTTGATTGAAAAACAAACCAAATATATACCAAATATAGTGAATGTGTGTCAACACTACACAACACTAATCAGAGTCTGAAGACAACCGGTCCTCAAAACAGTACAACTCATTCATTAATTTTAATATTTAATACATGTTTTGGGGCCTCACAACCACTAATCACAGCCCTTCTCGAGGTTTCAATGTTTTCCTCTCAATTATGAGTCATACTATTTGTGTCATTCAAATATAAAGTATAGCTTTTATTGAAACTCAAATTCATCTGATTTTGGTTGAAAAGTCTTTTTAATCAATTAGTTTCAAATACTTTTAAATTTTTCAATCAATTTAAAGACTATAATTGGAAAATGAACATGGTTTGTTTAGATTTAACAAAGTATTAAGCAATATATACCCTAAAGGTTAAGTTTCTCACCTTTTTTACGGTAACTGTATTTATGATTAACTCCATTACAGACATTGTTTATGAAAGAATTGATTTGTTTTGAAATCAAATGATAAACAAAAACTACTTTTGTCTCAAAAATATCAAAACAATTGTCTCTTTTTGTGGTTAAGATTTATACCACTTTGTTGTCTATAAAATGACAGAAGATTCGGATCAAACGGTTAAAGAATATAAAGAGAATTCTTTGAGTTCTCAGAGTTCGAGTCGAGACCCGACGCGAGTGAAGAACTCTTTGACCAATAAATCCAATACTCTTTCGAACAGTAATCAGAAGAAAGACAAGACTCGAGACACACCACAAACTAGAGTAAGAATTATCTCATAATTGTCTAAATTAATGAATTGATGTCCAAACAGGTAGTGATTCGCCATTTGCCGCCGACAATGACTTCCGAAGAGTTTTTGGAAGCGATTTCTCCGATTCCTGAATACAACGACTATTACTTTTGTAGGACTGACACGAGTTTAGGTCCGTTCGGGTTCTGTCGTTCGTATATTAATTTTCTTCATATGGAAGACGTGTTTGTATTTAAAGACAAATTCGATTCCTATGTCTTCGTTGACTCAAAAGGTAATGAGTTTTCGGCGATCGTAGAGTTCGCTCCCTATCAACGAATACTGCGACGACGGGTCGGACCCAATGGTCAGCCAATTTCAGCTAAAAAGAGGGACAATAAGTGCGGAACTATAGAACAGGACTCGGATTACATCCAATTTCTCGAAGATTTGGAAAAAATGAAAACTGAGGCCAATATGCCGTCGGCTGACGTCTATTTGGAAGAGATTGAAGCCAGAGATAAGCGATTGAGAGCTAATCACGGCTGCGATAAAGTGACCACTCCTTTGATTGAATTCATAATAAATAGAAAATTAGAAAAATTGCGTTTAAGAGAAGAGCGAAGAGAAGAACGAAAACGACAACAATTGGAACAAAAGAGGATCAGAGAAGAGGAACAGCAAAAGAAGTTAAGACTTCTTAAAAACGAAGACAAACCACAGAAAGATAGCGAACAAAAAGGAAGAGAAAGATCCGGTAAATCAGAGGACGAAAAGTCAAGATATCGACAGAAAGAGTTCGAAAAGAAAAACAAAAGTTCTTCAAAAAGTAGTGATAATAAGCGAACGGATGTCAAGAAATCCGAGAAAAAGTCGAATCAATACAAAAGTGAAAAACCGAAAGATTCCAACACTTCTAAGGAATCAAAGGAATCAACTTTTGTGGTAAAAGTGGTCCAAAATACAGAAAAAGAACACAAATCGGAATTAAATGCCGTAAACATCACAACTGATAACCAAAAGGTTGACAATAAAGAGGTTAATATCGAACAGAATAATAAAAATGTTGACACAAAAAGTCAAAAGAGTGATAAAAGTGAGTCATTCTCGAGGAATAGGAGCGACTCGTCGTCCAAAAGGGATGATTTAAAACGGATCCGAAACAAAGACCGCCCGACCAGAGAAATATACAAACCCGGAGCCAAACGAAGTGATGCGCCAGAAAAAGAGTCAAAACCAGAGAAGAGTAGTTCCAATTCCAACAGCAAATCAGAGCCAAGCGGTTCAGGTTATAAGCAAAGAGTGTTCACTCGTTCTAAGCAGTGATTTATTTGAATTTCAATTTAATTAAATATATTTTCTGTTAATTAATGTTTGAAAGGCTTTAAAATTAATAAATTTTTTTCATTTGAAGAACTTATTGATTGTTTTTATCACAAAAAAAGATTAGAATTCAATACATTTATTGTTCTTTTTTTTCTAAATTTGTTTTAAATCGACTGATATTTAAATTTAAATTTATATAAACCATTATTTTAAGTGAATTACCACTAAATAGTTGTATATGTTATACACGACTGAGACTAAGATTACTCTTCTGTTCGACAATAGGCCCTATATATCAATAGCGGAGATTTCAATTGATTTACTTTAAGACAAGTCATTGCAGGAATGAACGCCACATATCCCGGATTCAATTGAGTGCCGCCACAGTTGGCATCTCCTTTGATGACAATAATGATGGAACCGCTCTCTTTTTTAGTCAAAATGTACTCAAAGGCGAGATTCGCTTCGCATTCGTCCACTTGAATGGCGTCGACGACAAACTCCGGGACCGGAACTACATATGATTTCGTGTGTTTGTCGACAACTTTGGGCGCAAACAACTGGTCTTTTGCCGATTTGCTAATATATGTCAACATATTGCTCAATGTCTTCACATCCTTGAACTTAGGTGTGAGTCCCGCCCGAACCACGTTATCAGAACAGGCCATACATTCCATACAATCTATTGTTAGAATCAAATTCATGTAAAACAAGACAATAGGAAACCAAAGGATAAATACCTCCGACAATGTAGGCGTGAGGCTCGTCCTGACCCAAGTATATGGCGTCTCCCGGTTTCAAATTCATATAATTCAGGTAAAAGATTGCGAAACATCCGATATCGTTGGGAAATGTCGAATATAGCCTCAGGAATAGCTTTCTTAGCGCTTCCTTATCGGGATCTATAGTCTCTTCTCGTGACCAGCGCTGGATCAGTGCTTCCAAGTTCTGTGTCACCACATTCTCTGGCGCTGACATCAATGTAGTGAACACTTGTTTGAGTCCCTGTCTCTTGTCCTCAGAGTTCTTGTAATTAGCGGTGATTTCATTGCCGACAACCGCTCGAAACTCCGGAACGTTATCCAAAAACGCCTCGATTTCCGAATGGGGGCGAAATCCACACAAGGCTTCGAAATCAGTCAAAGCGATCGCCATTTCAGGCTTATGGTTGGCATCCGGATAGTGAAACGGATCAGTTTTGTGCAACTGTTCCGCTAATTGCTTATTGGGATGCGCCTGAATTGAGAGGGCCTTCCCTACAGACAATACTTTGAACAGAAACGGAAGATTCGCTCCATATTTGGTCACAATATTCACTGTTCCCACGTATTCGGGATATGTCTGAAGTAAACTCAATAACGTCTTATTCTCCAGTTCTGGGTCTTGACTGACCACAACTGAAGGGCCCGACGGATGAGTTCCCATCCATAGCTTAATACCAATTAATGTTAAGTCACTTCAATGATAACTAGTGATGAGGACATACCTCAGCGTGTGGCTGATCCGGATCGACATCATAACCAGGCATTTGATTCTTGACAAACCTGGCGACTGCACTGTCCATCCCTTTCTTCCCCCACTCGTACTTCTTTACGCAACACCGGAGAGGAATCACTGCATTTGTCGACAAAATATATTAAATTCATGTTTTATGTCGAAAAATGTCGAATCGATTCAATAATTTTGTGTAAATTTATTTTGCAATCGTTTAAAGTAATTATCAATTCATCGATAAATTTGTGGTTAAAGTCCATTAATTGAATAATAAATGACTTTAAATGACTTACTTTTTAATGAAATGCAATAATTGTGTCTTTGTTTCCCTTAAATGACTTTCAATCGTTTGTATATCTTATCAACTGATCAATGATTTGGAGGACAATAGTCTTTATCGATAATATTTGACGAATGATTTAATAGTCACAGCAATTGGTTCAGACTTAAGACAATTGACAGACAATTTTGAGACACAATTGAGAGCCAAAGACTGAGTCAGTCTGTCCTTCAATAGGAGTTAACACAAATATAGTCTATTGACTGACTATTAAAGTCTTTTTCATATATTGAGAGTCAGTTGAGATACATATGAAAGGAGTGACTTATAAGGGAAGGACTCTTACCAACAGATGACTCACTTTGAAGACTACTTTATGAGACATTTTAATGAATTTGTAAACATTGGTCGCATTGACTCTCAATGACTGCAATACTAGACTTGAATTAACTCATCTGACAAATGGATAGCACTTCCACTCCAATCAGTTCTCCGTTGAGTTATTCTTCACTTGAGTGGAGATTTCAGACACAAATGGGTTCGCGTTCGGCGAGGGATCAGTTGAAACCTCAAATACTTCTAAAATTTTGGTTAACCGATGAAAGAGATAACAAGAAGTCTGTGAATCTGGTCTGTAGTGCCGACCAATTAGTCCATTTGCAGGACATGATGGAGGAGGCGCTCATCGCCGCCCGATCTCAACATTTGCTTAAAACTGTCCGAAGAGTGAAATAGTATTGAAATAAATACTAAAATAACTTTAAATTATTTATTAATCCAAAAACTAATTAAATGTTCGGAGCGTTAACTTCTCCACAGATGGCCAGTGGTTGACATACCATCAAAAAAGACAAAACTGTTTTCTAATTAATTTATTGTTATATTTAAGATAAAAATGTTTTCATATTAATTACAATAAATATTTTATTTGAAAAATTTTCTAAATTTTTTGAATTAAAACTTGTCTTAAGTTGAGATCCGTTTGAGCGCAGAATTTATTTGAGAGTAAAAATAGGCAGTCCTTTGGCCATCACTGCCAATACTGCCAGACATAGTCTGTGCCGAACAGTGAATGTCTGTGCGAACAGACAATAACTGAATGCCTGAATGTTATTCCACTTCTAACTAACCGTTTCCACAATTTTTCTCAAATGAATACATTTTTATGTTTGCTTTGAATTCAAAGTTCGTCTCATTTTTGTCTCTCAAACCAAAATTCATTGACATCTGATTTCATCAAAAAGTTATTTAAGGAAGAAAAGTGGCCTTTCGTCAAATAATGATTTCATTTTCATTCAGAAATCATTTTCTATTCATTAATATTTATATTTGTTTTTTGTCAAACATTTTTCATCCTATCATTTGTGGTGAGTCTTATAAAACAAATTATTTATAATTCTTATAAAAAAATCAATTGTTTTGAAACGCGATATAAAGATATGAATCAAAAGATGAAATCTTTTTTTGCATACGACAGCAGAGTTTTCGGATCATATAATTTCTTTCTGCCAAACCCCAGGTCACCCCTTCTCTCCCCCGAAGATAATAAAGAGAAAATTACAAAAAGATTGGCCACTGGAGGGGTAGGGCACTAAGAAAATGTATAGATTGGGAAGGAGTAGCATTTTTTGGCTTTGAGGGTGTGGGGCAATTAGGAGGGGCAATTTTTCAAAACTTGCCAAAGCTTTTTCCAAAATGGGGCCTAAAACTCGAAAAATGGTCATCGAATAATGTTTTTCGACCAAATTATGCTTAAATTGTCCTCAATTTGGTTTAAATCCAGTTTTTTCGACCGAATTATTAAAAAATGGCGGTCGCGCGTAGGCCTCGATCTCAGGGCAACTTTTAGAATTTTTTGCGACGGAAGTGGAATTGTGGCTATTTTCCCCTCCCCCCTCCCCTTGGTCATGTTTGGTCGAATCAGGTCAGGTTTGGTTAAAGTATTGAAAAGTGTTTCTATATTTGGAGTTAATAACTGTTTAATATGAAAATTATTAGAAAATCGGACAATAATTGAATAATTTGTATATTTATCCAAAAAAATATAATTCCTTTCGGAGTTATGTTATGAAGAGGTCATAAGAGTTCGTTAAACGTTTGATTATTTTTGTTCTTATATTGAGATTCCATTAAAAGATAAAATAAAAGAAGAGAAGAGTCGAGGCTTTTATTGATTGGGCAAAACGGAGCCAAAGCATAGACTACTTTCCATTATATTTCATTTATATCCATTTGTAGACAACAACTCTGACAATAATGAAGACAGCGCTCAAACACCAACCATTAAGACCTGTCCCTTCTCTGGTACAAGATATCCATTAGGGGAGAGTTGGTTTCGACGACTGGACACTCACGACATGTCATATTGCGTTGCATGCAATTGTGTTGAGGTCTGCACACAATTTCGCTCCTCTTTTACCCATCATTTGCCTAAACGATGGACTAATTATACAATATTTGCTAAACATTTATAGTTTTTACACACAATTAACATCAGATATGAGTTGTATTTCGTAATTAGAAACACATTCTTTGGTTTGAAAGCAAAGCGTTTTCTCTTTTGAAATGTTTTGATGTAATTGAAAAATTCAAACGACCCGTTCATTCAATAGATCAGAGTCAGGGACAGAGTTATTATTAGACTAATCTCAAGAGTGCGCCAAAGAAGCCACACTTTAATTAAAACTTTAAAATATTGTTTCAGTCTTTTGACTCTTGATCTTCAATAAAGTAGAGGTCCTTTTGTTTTGACTTTGATTTTATAATTAGATTACGTTAATTGGGAAACAGTCGGAAAAGAATAACAAATTAAATCAAAATAATTATTTAAATCGATATTTGCATCACTTTTACTATTTCTAAGGGAGGAAAGTCAAACTGCACAAGTAGGCCCTGCGATCTTCTCATTAGGTCCTGTCATGAAGCCATTCAATTGACTGATTTGGAGAAAGGTTGTTGTCAACAGTGCACCGGTCAGTCCTTTGAAGTCAGAATTTATACAAAGTTTTGTTTGAATTAAAATTAAATTTCAAATCTATTAAATAGTTTATAATTTTATAATTTTTAATATAATTTTAATTAGTATTTCATTAAATATTCAGACACTAAAGAGACCAAAAGGGTTGAGATTTTCGTCAAAACTCAACAAATTCTGGAAACAGTAACGACTGAAAAGTCGGTCTCTAATAAGACTTCGTGTTTACACAACGGAAAGACTTATTCCGATAATCAAGTGTTTGCATCAAATAATTCTGGAATCCATAGAACTCAAGCAAATCAATGCGTCCAATGTATTTGTCAGGTTATCTCTCTCTCTCTCTCTCTCTCTCTCTCTCTCCCTCTCTCCCTCTCTCCCTCCCTCTCTACCACTCGCTATCTCCCACTCCCTCCCAAAATAGAATTATCCCTTAAATATGAATTATATCCCCCTTTAGGTCGGTTTAGTCCTCTGTCGTTTGAAAACGTGTTTAGCCAATAGCTGTACGAGTTTTGGAGACAGCGATGGTTTTAATGAAGACTGCTGTCCGTTAAGAGCCAACTGTCGGGGTTTGACATTCAATAAACACTTTTTCTTTACGTTTTAAGCAATGGTTTTATTCAAACAAATTTTGATTTATAGACAAACCGATTAGCGATTCAGACGATTACCAGAGAAAAGGGGGACATTTAGTGACCATTTATAGTCCGAATGACGACTCGTCAGCAACTGATCAACAATTCCCCTCTAAAGAGTGTAAGTCAGGCGGAAAGGTATACGCGAATGGAGACAAATGGCACCCAATTATTGGTCCGTTTGGTCAAATGGAGTGTGTCCTCTGTGTTTGCAATTCTGGAACTGTCGAGTGCTCTCGCATTAGTTGTCACCCTTTTGGAGAAGAGTCGTGTCTAAAGCCCAAACGAATTCAGGGCCAATGCTGTCCTTCCTGTGCAGACCCAACAGATGGTCAGCTTTTATAACGTTTTTATCAAAATATTTTTATTTAAACTAATTTTGCCTCAAATCAGATGACTTTAAGTCTATTGATCAGAAGATTGGAGACCAAAATGAAGTCCAAACCAAACAAACTCTCATTGAATCAAACAATTCGAATGCTTTCCCCAAAAACAAAGACCAAACCATTGAAACAATTTGTGTTCCGATAAAAATGGATACAATTGTGTTTCGAAGTCACGCTCAGAGCAGTAATAGTGGTTACTATCAGTACGCCTTCCAAACCAAAGACACAAATAGGAGTACAACTCTCTATTCATTTACAGTCAAAGAAGGTATCATTTCATTTAGTTTTTATCACAACTTTTGACTAATTCTTAAAAATTGTTTTGAAATTAAGTGAAAATCGCGGACTTCTCTCAACAGCACTTAACTCAACAAGAATTCAATGTATTGTCGAAAACATTCAGTTTCAAGATAATGGGTTCAACAAAAACCAGTTAATTTCATTCAAACTAATTCTCTAAAAATCTTCAATTTATTGTTTTTCTCTAAATTTTGATAGAATTTGTGGAAAAGTTCGCCAAAAGGATCAAGAAACTTCCTCTTCGATGCACTCAAATGTGTAAAACTAGAGTCGAAAGATTGGAACGGACTCTAAGAGTCAAAGAAGTCTTGATTAACACTTTGTGCGACAAAATCTCTTTTCTATTCTTTTAATTCGTGAGAAACACAAACGATTGAAACAAAAATTTAATTAGAATTTTATTTATTAAAAATAGTGTAAATGAGTGTCACTCCAAAATTTTGAGTCCAAATACTAGTCCTTTGAATCATATTTTTTATTAAACCTTTTTTTTGCTATTTTATCGATTGTGAGACCAAAACATTTTTATATTAATTTATTTATCGAAATATCAAATGATTTTAAAATTAAAATTCATTCGAATATCAAATCCTCAAAAAATAATATAGAAATTCATTTTATTGTAAAATAATTAAAATGCATTCAATCGACAAAAACAAATCAAATCTTATGTAGAAATTTGTTTTGGTTTGAAAAAACTTGTGATCGAGGACTGGGTCTTACCCTTAGTATCTTTTGACGGTTTGGTCGCCTTTTTCTCCACTTTTTTCTCAGAAATTTTTTTTGAATTTTGTTTAGATTTTTCATTGGATTTAGTCTTCTCTTCAATAACTTCTGGCTGTGAGTCGTCGTTGACTTCGACTTCTCTTTTAACAGTTTTGGTCACAACATATCCGTCTTCATCGACGTGTGTCTCCTTTCGTTCTTCTATTTTCTTAATAGTCTTTGAATTGTCTTTTTTGTTGGAAACGTATTTATCTAACGCCGACTCCTCTTTATTGTCATCGGAATCGCTCTCAGATATGAGTCGAACTCTTTTATACTTTTTGGACCTCTTTTTGGTGGAAACGATTTGTTCCTCGTCTTCACTACTACTCAATTTGTTCTTCGATTGTCTTTTGTTCCCATTTTTCCGTTTTTGTTCGGTTTTCACTTCTTCGACGACCTCTGGTTCGTCGTCTTGTTCTTCGGCAGTCTCTCTATCAAAGACCACATCTTCTTCTTTGGGTTTAGTGTCTTCTTCGCTGTCACTCTTGAATGGATCCTCACTTTCTTTCTCTTCGTTTTCGACTTTAACTTCGGTTTTAGTCTTCGAGAATAGATTCGAGACTTTGTTTTTCTTTGAATTCTTTGCTTTACTATTGGTTTTGGTCTTCGATTTCGTTTCGGACTCTTTTTTGACATTTGAGGAGATCTTCGTTTGTTCTTCACTTTTGTCTTCAATTTTAGGAACAATTGGTTTAATAGCAACTCTTCGGTTGACTTTTCGGAAATCAATGTTTGGATTCTTTACATAAAATAGTCTTCAAAACAAAAAAACAATAAATAATTATATTTTTGGATCAAATTATTGAAATACTTTTGCAAATCATTTAAATCGGTTTTGTCTTTGAGTTCGTAATCGAATTCATCGAAATTAAGATCAATCTTATCGTTGTCTTCACCGAAACCGACGCTATATATGTGTTTAGTGTAACCACTTTTGTACCAATCGATGGCCGAATCGATGTCCGATTCGTTGACAATCATAAACCTCTCCATCTTTTAAATCAAATCAATTTGTATAAAAAAAATTGAAAAAAATAAAACATTAAATAAAACCTTAATTTCGTTGTCATTATCGTCGCTATCGTTGTTTCCCGAAAGAAGATAATTAACGGATAGAGTGTTGCCATCGTTTCGCTGTTCGGCAACAAATTGATCCAAAATCCTATAAAAAGCAAAAATATATTTAATTGTGAATCAAATGAATGAATGATTGAATCAATGGATGTATTACTGAATCGCATGTTTGACGTGAACTCCATATCTAAGGCTCACATAAGTGTATGAAATCTGTTATTAAAATCAATTGAATTAAAAGTTTATTTGAGTTGTAATACAATTGAAAACTAACGCATTTGTTGTCGTCTATAATCAATTTTTTCAAACCATTAATTATTTCTTCATTTTTCTCTTCATTTTCATTAAATTTATTTACGATTTCGTTATTTGGAGTCATTTTTGTCATCAAATTATTGTTTTGTTATTTTTTTGCGCCAAAAGTATTGCCCAAAGACTACGTTTCACCTGTTTATGAGTGCACTTTGAACTAAGCAAGATTGTTTATCTACTCATTCATCATAATTAAATCAATGTCGAACCAAGATTGACTATGAATGGAAAGTTGCAATCTCAAATTATTTGTAAATATCTTTTTATGTGAAAAAATTCAACTTTTAAACCAATTTTTGACATTTAATATGAGTTCAAGTTTTGAAACTTAAGTCAAACTGAAAACAGAAATAATGACAAAACATATGCTTTTGACGTAAATTTCGTTTCAAAACAAAATTCAAATTAATTTTTGACAATATTTTAGTTTTAATTAAATTTAATTACAAAACAAATGAATAATTTGTGTGAAATAAGTGACGAAGAAATTGATAGAATCGATGATAAAATTGAGGATAATTTGAACAAATCGAGTGATAGTCCGGTTTCAGGTCCGGTGTTGACAACAAGTTCTTGTTTGTCGACATCACCTCTAATGAGTCCAAACACATCGAAGTCATTACTACCACAACAAGCGATTCGGTCGGAACTGAGACGCGATTTCTTACGTCTATTGTCTTCACTCCACAAACGAAAAGTTTTGCTCAAACTATACGAATGTCCACTCATTCTGAGCGCCACTTTCGATGGCTGTGACCACAACTTTAGTCAATTGTTTTTAACCTCTTTTAAGACTCCCATCGGTTTAGAGAAGTCGGCGATCATTAGGACTAATGATGTGATTGAACTCGAATTTGTTCTCAACGATAGACAACAGAAAAGCGATAATAAATGACATTATCTTAAGTTTCAAATGTTTTTCAAGTATTGCTTTCATTCATTTGTTTTCAATTTTTGATTAATTTTTTTAATTAAATTAATATTTTATTGATTTTTAATTTTGTTAATGACTTATGAGTTGTCACTTCTATTGGAGTTTAACTAATGTTTGACCTCTTTTTCGATCAAAAAGACAAACAAGATATTATTAACAAGATACTATTATTATTGAAAGATAGGTCATTCTTCAAATCGATATTTCATTATATGATTTCCATTTGAAAGAAATATTTGTCTCCAAAACGTGAATCAAATCTATTTTTTTTGTGAGTCGTTTCTCTTTTTTGTTTTCAAATATCTTTGGTTTTGATTTAATTATTTTTAAGACTTAATTATATTTTGTGTTATTTTTTTCTGTCGATCAATAAACGGAACGGAATAGCGTTTAACGTAATACTCAAATGTATTAAAGGAACTGATATCATGAACTCATAGCAACTCCTCGACACAATTATTCTGTTCTACAAATATTCAATCAATCGATAGTGAGGTTGAGCCCAGACTTCGCAAACTATTGTTTATCCAATTCATCAAATTTTTATATTTCAGTCTTTTCTCGAATTTGTTTAAAGCAAATAAAAAGTAAAGCAATCATAAGAAGTACGGATAGCCACGGAATAGACTTGGTATCAATAACATGATGTAGAGCACCTTGCTCATCTAGTATTAAGTTTTAGGAAGAAATTGGTTTGAAAAGAGATATATTTGTTGTGAACTAATGTACAAAACAATTCAAACGAACAAAAATTGAAAATAATAAGCGATTTATGGATTATATGATAATAATAACAGTAATCCTCGAAAATACATGATTTGTGTGAAAACTTTTCCAAACATTTATTGTATAGAATGTCATATATTTAGCTTAAGTTTAGGCTAAGAAAAGATGAAAATCCATATGATTTACAATTTTATAAAATAGGTGACAGTTTCTGAACAGTAGTCTCCAAATAAAATCTTAATATTAGCCATAAATTCAAAATTTAATTCATAAATAAGACACAATTTACTCGAATATTTATAAATCAATTTTGAAAACTAATTTCAAACTCAAAGTTATATAACAATTTCAAAACTGTTTCACTCATTCAACAAACAAATACCAAAAAAGAGGTATTAAATAATCGATCAAAAGATAAAATCAGAAGAAAACCAATTATTCTAACGTTTAGTGTTTTGTGTGTCAAATAAGAAATCTCTTATACATTGGTATTGATAACAAGTCTGAGGGACAGAACTCTTGTAGAAGACACGGCTTTGACGTAACGGCGCTAATACCAGTCGCGCGAACGCCTCACACGAAGGACTTCCCTCACAGGAGAGACGACTGGCCTCTAGAAAGCCTGCATCGCAGTCACTCGACAGCAAACCATAGATCTCTCCCTAAAGAAAATTTTTAGATTAAATAAAATTAATTGATTTCAAACTTAATGTTAAAAAACGATAAATTCTTACACATGTGTAACAAATCTGATGCCAATTACACGACTCAGTGAATGAATACCGGATTTGTTGGGAGGGTAATAGATTGGCGACAGACGAACAGTCACTCGAAAGCAATTCCACTCCGAAACACTTGGCCTCAGAATCAGATTCCGTTAATGAGTTTTCTGTCGAGAAATCAAAGAAAATAAATTTTCTATTAATAAATATATTCTCAAATTTGAGTTAATTTTAAGATAAATTCATTAAAATATTTGAATCAAAACAAAATTCAGAGAACTTACCGAAAAGGGAGTCCTTTTTATGGACATCTATTATATCGGGGACGACAACAGATGTAATGTCAGTTTCGAACAGATCTTCGTTATCATCCTTTTCGCCGTCAATTTTGTCAAATGTATTCTTGAGGTCTTCCAAAGCAGTTCTCATGTCTTCGATATCATAGGCGGCGTCGAGTCTGTGACCGATTTTATTGCTGTTGACCTCTGATTGGGAACCTTTTGCTGCCGTTTCGCGAATCAAATCGAGGGCTTCATTAAGGAGTGAATCTTCAATGACCTCGAGATTATCGTTGACTCGAGAAAAACGTTTTGAATCGATTTCATTGCTTTCGATATCATCTTTCAAATCTCCGAAATAAGAGGAAACACTTCTCTTGTTTTTAGATTTTTTGCTCTTTTCTTTCATATCATTCCAATCAATATCGGAATCATTGTTGTCGTCGTCTTCATTGTCATCACTGCCATCGTTGCCATTATTTGCAAGAATGCCATCTTTCATATCGTCATCAATGGCTGCGATTACATAATCATTGTTTGAATCGTCAGAGAGTTTGCCGTAGTTTTTAATTTCGTCATTATTTTCAAAATCTTTGTCATCACTTTCATCGATGGCTATTATGTTGTCTCCTATTGTTTCCGACTCTTCAATAGCATTGATGGCATCGTTTTCGTCATTCAACAGGTCTTCACTCCTTTTCCTCCTCATTGTGGCCAAAGTTTTTGCCATATTTTCATAAAATTCTTTTCGAAGCCATTCATTCAGATCTTCATTTTTGGTTTGCATTTCATTTTCGACCGGATTTTCGTCAATTTTATCGGTAATTGGATTAATAATTATATCTTCGCTCATATTATCGATAATTTCATTTTTATCGTTTGAGTCATCAGTAAGTGAATCGATATTAGGATCACTTCTTTTGCTCTTTTTCTTAATCAGATCCTTCCCTTTATTATCATCCAATGGTTTCAATAGCTTTTGTGTCCGGTTCTCGACTTTTGTCTCCAATTCTTTGGTTTCTTTTTTATCAGTTTTGTTGTCGTCAGACAAGATATCGTTCAACTCTTTTACTATACTTTTATCAGTAGTTTTCAGTTCTTGTGTCGAATTATTGGTGTCATTAGTGTTTGAACTCTGGTCTGTAGTGACCGGAGACTCAACTTTTCTTTTTCGGATATTTTTCTTCAATTGTTTTGCTGTGAATTTATTTTCAATTTTTTTGTTTGAATTGATTTTCTGTTTGGGCAAAGATTTGATGTGTTTTCGGTCTCTTTTTATCACATTTTGATGGCTTTCCTCAATATTGAAGTGATCGTTGAGTACACGTCGGCCTGACTTTCGTTTGGTTAATGTCTTAATTGATTTATTTTTGTGTTGACTCAAGTTTTTAACATTTTTCAAGTGTTTGCTATCGATTTTGATGGCATCCATTTGACTCAAATTATTGTGTTTAGGAGTACTTCGTTTTCTTTTTCTATTAATCCTGTTGTAGACTCTGTGCCCGACATCAGACTCCCCCTTATTGGCTGATTCTAACAGTTCTGACAATTTCAGGGCTAATTCAGACGACAATAAATCTTCTCCAATAGATTCGTCTGAATATTCGGAACCAATTTGGTTATACTGTAGTGTCGTTTGAAATAAATTATTAATTAACTTTTTGGGCATAAGATAAATGAGATCTAATGCTAAAATTGTTTGTCTTGTATTGCATTTCAAATGAACTCATGGAAGACTAATCTAGCATCATATAGATCAATTGCTCTGAATAATGATAATTAAATACATGTTTTCTAAGTTATTCAGAAAATCTCAAATTTGAATAAATATTATTGTCATAAGAGTTCAGATGTTATATAATTGTTGTTCATTACGAGAAAGCGTTTCAATAGACTTTAAATCTTTTCATTTGAATTAATGAATAGAAAAAACATCACATATTAGAAGTTAGAGGTATACTAAAGTGCACTTCTGTGCCATATTGAAGAGCTATGCAATTGAATGGTGCTGTCAAACAGAATAGTTTATTAAAGGCATAAAATATTTGATCAAAACATTGGTGCGATTTTTTCATCTAAATGTCATCCATATATTGAAGAACAAAACTCTGTATAATAAACAGAGGCTATAGGCGTATGACTCCTAATATTTGCTCAACTATTCATTAAAAATATATTACTATATGTTAGAGCACACCATAAACTAGCTTTTGATTGCACTAAATTTTCGTTAAATTATTCCAATTAATAAAGTTATTGAAATTAGTTAATAAACTTACCCCGATCAGATTATCTACTACTTGTTTGTCAGGTTTTTTGTTGAATGGCACCAGTCTTTCATAGTATCTGATCGCTTGGAGTGGAAGACTGTGCGGATATTCTTGTCTTCTCCTATGGATTGTGTCGATAGCACTCCTCAGACTCTTATCTCTATTTTTATTTGAAAGGGTTTTGAATGTTTCCGATGAATAATGGATTTCATCCAAAGAAAGACATGCAATACGTGACACAAATATTGTCACTAATAATAGCAATGTCTTCAATGTCTTCATTATCTTTCAATTCATTTAATTATTTCTAAAGTAAATAGAAAAACAGAATATCAGACAATAACTCAGTTTTGTTATTGATTTTAGTTGAGTTCAGGTCATTTCCTCAATCAATCAGATTTTTTGATACAAATTTAGCTCTTTTTAATCAAATGCCAAATTTAATGAAAAAGTTGCTCTAGGCAAACATAAATTGATTGATAAAATAATTACTAAAATTTTGAATCAAATAAATCAATAATTGAACCAAAATTGTTGTAAACATCAAAAATATTTTTAGTCGTCTCAACATTGAAAGGATTAAAGCAATTTTTGATCTCATTTTCTGAGCTTTTAGTCTGAAAATCGATAGAAATGGTATTATAATTGATTTGAGTCAATAGGTTTCTGGCATTTGATCAAAAAGCTTTCAATAATGTGAGGTATGTGTAAATTGCGTCAAATCGACTATAAGTCTATTTCGATGGATATTTGCTCCGATTTCATCAATTTTTGTCATTTGTGTCATTCATATCAATTAAAATTCAATGGATTTTATTTTTTATGACGACTTGATCTCTGAGTGCTCTGACTTTCAATGAATTAATGTTTGAAACGAATTAGTTTTTTGCTATTAATTGGTACCTCTTTTGACAAATGTTAGTCGAAATGAGTTTTCATTCCAAACATTGATTCATTTGAGCCCAACCTAATGGAACCGCTGGGATATACACTAATCGCACAAAATTGCATTTTACCAATTCTTTTGGTGTATTATGAATGTAATGATAATGAATTTGATACACACAACAAATTTGCTTGATCAAAATTTAGGCTTAGCAATGACTTAGCGTTGTTTCTTAATAATTTATTTGACATAAATTGAATAAACCTCTTAATCCGATATCAATTTAATTATTTGACAGTTCTTTCGTCAATTAAATAACGATTTTTGATTTAATGATAACTTATTCAAAGTATAAGTCAAAAATCAATTTCAATTTATAAATGGATCTGGATAATTTATTAGAATCAATATTATAGTTCAAGTCAGGGATAATTCAATGTATGGATATCAATTACCAAGAACATTCAACTGTTAAATATCTGAATAAATAAAAAGTTATTTCTTTTAAAAAAATTTTAGGTTTAGAAAAGAAAAAAAATTATTTTCAATGAATTGAAAAAATATTTAAAATTCAATTCATGTTAGGATTTGTGGTGTTGTGCGGGAGAGTAGCTTTTGAGGCAATCTCTTGAGACACCACTACTTCACTCCCAAATAATTTTTGCATTGAATTAGTTTTTATCCAATTTATGTCATTTTTTAAATATTTATTAGAATTAAAACCAATTATTATTAATTCAAATGGGATTTTTGCAAATCAAGTGGGAAATCACCTAATTTATTAGATTATATAATATTCTGCAAGATTAAGTTATGGATTATTCTGGATTATGATACGTCAAAATGAAAAATTTGCAAAAACTCTTACCTTAAATGAAAGAATGCGTCGATCCGTCGATAATTTACTTGTGATTAAATCGTTTATTCACTCAATTAAATCCAATTTTAAATTAAATGAAAATAAATTCAAAATTCTTTAGAATTTGTTACGAATTGCTTGAAATTTATTGGATTTAATGAACGGATTATTTGAGATAATATTCTTCGAGACTATTGTTATGTCTTAATACTAATTGAATTAGTATTTAAATAAAATAATTAAGTCCTGAAATACACGATATATTTCATTAAGAGAAAAGCGTTCAGCCATTGGCGTGTGTGTCAGCACAGCACAGATAAATGCAATTTACTGTTAGTTCTGGAAAAGGCGAATCCCTAACAGCGCCGGTCCACAAATGGCATCACAAGTCGACACTCGACTCGCCGTAAACTCAACATACCTTACATACAGAGCCAACAAAATGAATGAAAAATAATAATTTACAATAATTTATACGAAAATTCATTCACACATTAATTTTTACGATAAACGGATCGATAGTTTCAGATATGTTTTTGTCCAATGAAATCAAAACCACTTATTATTTTAGAATTAGTTTTGAATTTCTGCATAGAATTGGTTTTCAGTCCAATTCCTTATATTATTCATAGAGAAGACAAAATCAGACAAAATTTTTTATCGATTTTTTGGTTTCGCTTATATTTTATGAATTATTTATTTAGAAAAGTAAATGAAAATACATTACAATTGAAAACATGATATTATCGGATAATATTCTTTTCAAAAATAAATAAAATTTCAAATTTTTGGCATTAAATGTATAATACTTTGGAAACCCCTCTGATATCAATGATTTATAGAATAATAGAATCCATCGATAAAATGATTTTACGACAAAATGTTTAAGAAATTTAATCAAATTATTTATTTTGAATTCAAATTAATTTTAAAACTAATTTCCCTTCAATTGTCAGTTAATTCAATGAATAGTTTGATTCAATACTTATCTCAATAAAGAATTTGATTAAAATAGAAATCAAATAAAATTTTTTGAAACAAAATTAGATATTCTGTGAATTTAAAGCAAAAACTGAAACAATAATAAAATTGAATTCAAACGAAAAGATAAATTTAAAGTGAAATGAATTCTGAAAATTAATTATCAAATGACTGAATGTATTTACTCTTCAGTTGTCGAACGCTCAGCAAAATTAGTCTCAAAGAAGTCTTTCATTTGTTCTTCTGATGAGATGTTGAGTTCGAGGAATATTTTGGCGATTTCTTCGAATTTCTTATACTTTAGACCCAAGGCTTCAGTTACTTTGAATTCAATTATTTCATTGTTTGCCATCTTTTGGCACAATTCGAGTCCTCTTTTAATGATATCAATTGGAATTCCGGCCACATATGCGATATGTGAGGCAATACTCTCCTTGAAGTGACCGCAACTCAATTTAAACAAATACTTCATTGTAGTTGAAGTCCGATTGAACTGAAAACTCTGGCAATCGATCACATCGTTTCTGTTTATAATTGACGGCAAACAACGGAAATGAGAGGAAACGACGAGATGTGGTGTTTCCCCATTAATCCAGTGGTCAATCGTTGCGGACAGAAGTGCGATACCATCGACGGGTTGCGTCCCTTTACCGAACTCATCGATCACTACTAACGAACGTTTTGTCGCATTTTTAGTCGCGTCTGACATTTGCTTCAAATCTAACATAAAAGTCGATAAACTCAATGAAATCGATTCCGGAGTATGTATTCGAGTAAACATTCGGTCGACAATCGGAATGTTGGTTCTGACTGCCGGTACGTAACTCCCGATATGAGCCAAATACACGATAAGACTTATTTGTTTTAAGTAAACACTTTTTCCGCACGCATTCGGACCCGATATTAGTTTGGTTTTCTTGTGCTCACCTCCGCTCAGGTAATCGTTTGGTACGAATCCGTCTGATAACAGTTCTATGAGAGGATGTCTTCCGTTGATTATTTCGATGACTCCTTCAGTGTTTAGGTTTGGTTTCGTGTAATTATATTGGAGTGCCGTTCGAGACATAGCTATGAGAGCGTCCAGTTTTGCACAACTCTTGACCAGAGCTTCGAATAAATACTTTTTATCGATAATTAATTCCAATAATTGGTTAATGATTTGGATTTGACGGTCAGTTATCTCCGACTGAATGTCTCCAAACATTTTGTCCAACTCTTCCGTCGCACAAGTCTTGTAATAATAGCGATCACCGGCTCTGACCAATAACTTGAGTCCAGTATTTGAGAGATGGGGCGCTTCCACTCCATCGAGAGCGGGAACACTCGTCATAAATCCGAGTTGTGGTATAT
This sequence comes from Tectocepheus velatus, assembly GCA_034700625.1. Classification (NCBI taxonomy): domain Eukaryota; kingdom Metazoa; phylum Arthropoda; class Arachnida; order Sarcoptiformes; family Tectocepheidae; genus Tectocepheus; species Tectocepheus velatus. The sequence goes on along the minus strand of JAQIXV010000014.1, from coordinate 80,672 downwards.
AAACAACACAGCATTGATTGATAACATTTGAAAATTTGTTGAATTCGTTTTGTGCCACTTCTTCGAGAAGTTGTGGCAAATGAATGAATTCATACTTTATTTGATCCAATTCTCTGTCGATTCCGACATTTATTTCAAACGATTGACTTCTGTGAGACTTATCGAAGTCTACGATAGCCTGAATCACCTGAAAGAGTCGGTCCATCTCATCGTTGAACAACTCTTTTATTTGAACGAAGATTTGAAGCGAAGAGTTCTGTTCTTCGAGTCCTTCGAGTCCTTCGAGTCCTTCGATTAGATCTCTAATTCTTAAGGCATTCATCAAATTGTCGGAAAGGGTTTGCAAATCATTGACAGTGAATGTGACATAAGTGGTCAGTCGGTTGAATAGTCCGGTCACTGGTTTTATGTGCTTCAAGTGTTGGTTTAGACTATCTCTGAAGACATGATTTTTGCGTTCAATGAAGAACTCAATGGCTTTAAGTCTATCGACAATAATATCGATCTCTTGAGTCGGCATTAAAAACAATTTTCTCAAAAAATTTGCCCCAATTTTAGAGACACAACAATTGAAGAGACCGTAAAGACTGAGCCCTTCCTTATAATCGATGCCCTGTTTGGCGGACGACGGATGCCATTCCTGTTGAAAGATTTGTAGCGATTCATAAGAGTTGCGCTCAATTGAGACCAATCGCTGCAAATAAAGACGACTTATGGATGAGATCTCAATCGTCGAGCGATTTGTTTGCATTTGAATATCACTACAACTGAAGTCCAAAAATCTGAGTAAAGCTCCGAAAGACTTAAGTGTATTGTCGTCACAGAAATCAAATATTGAGGAAAAGTATAAAATCCTTTGATTTTCTTCGTTTAGTAACAAATGGTTTATTGCGTTAATCGAAAGGATTCTGTTCTTGGCTTTCAAGTAATCAAATGAAGTGTAACTTTCGATATGGAGTTCAAAACGGAACTCCAATTTCCACAACAGCTCTGAAGAGACGACACTCCTATCGGCCGACACTTCCCACGACGTGTCCATCGATTGGACGAGAGATCTGTCGTCTGACTTATTCTTCTTCTGTTTGGAACAGTTGTCCAAAAGTTCAATGAGTTTTGGATCCGATTTGGAGCTAATGATGACGTGATTTGGTTCCGTCTGAACGAGAATTGTCTCCAAAGAGTCGAAGTCATTGTCTTCTAATTCAGTGATCACTTCAATGGAGTGACTGTTTGAGTGATAGAGAGTCGCTCCACACCTGCCGTCGCTGTAGTGGACACACAAATAGCAAATATCTGTTAAGTCTATTGAATCCAATAGAGTATCGACAGAAGTGTTTGTCATCACTTGGTTTGTCTCTTCACTTATGTTATGATTATTTGAATTCATATTTAATTTCAAAACAATTGAATCCAAATAAAGACAAAAATGTTTTTCAAAACTTTTGGATAAAAATTGAATTCTATTTGAGTTTCAATTAATACGTCATTCGATTGAGTCTTATATTAAGTATTGATTTCAATCAAATCTCAATTCAAATCAATTTATGATTAAAAATATTTTGTCTTTAATTTTGATTTTAATCTTTTTGGTCAGTATTTTGTGAATCGACACAAAAATAAGTTATATTTTTCTAAAAAAAAAATATTAAATTCACAAAAACTGTAAGACTTTTACTTTTATTGAATTTTTTCGTCACTTTTTATTCACTTTTTATTGAAAACAGAGTTTGAGTTCAAACGCATTGAAGTCTTATTAAAAGTTTTTGTTCTCTATTTGTATCAAACGATTGACAATTGGAACCACAATTAGAACCCATTTAGTGGTAGATATGGCGGAGAATATGGATATATCCCAACAGATCCACAACACACCACATACTGTGAGACCACCGCCAATACCACCCGAACTGAGAGATAACAGACGAGTGGTTCCAACTCTGGAGCCGCCAATAATCCTATTGCGACAAACCATCAACGGGTTGGTCACAGACCAGAGATATGTCCTCGAATTGAACCAATCGGGAGAAGAACAACGACTGTCCGCCACTCGAGAGCTGGAGGAGAGCCGACGCGCACTCGAGACTGAACTGAGGCGAGAGAGGAGCCAACGATTAGTCGCTCAAAGAGAAAGAGTTAGGTCTGACGTCGCCAGACGTGCGGCTGAGGCCGAAGTGGAGACCTGGAGAGAGAGGAACTACTCTAACAGACGCCGACTTGAGAACGAAAACCTTGAGCTCAGGACAGAAAGGGATACTCTACGCAATCGACTGGCCATACGTGAGGCCAACACACAAATGCTCCGCCAATCCGTTTCGACACTCCGACGGACCCCTTCGACTCTCCGACCGAGAGCTCCGACTCTACGACCGACAGCTCCGACTCTACGACCCACAGCTCCGATTCTACGACCGACAGCTCCGTCTCTCCGTCCGACTCTCCCACAGACAGCTCCGACTATAAACCCATCCGTCCGTTTAGACAATCCCTTCGACAGTTCGACATTCTATCCATTTTGGGATCGACTCCGTTGTGAGAGAGAGCTGAGTAACAATCGAATGGATGGACTGTCGGGACGTCGGATGAGGAGTTGAAGCCTTAAAAGAGCCAAATGTCTAAAAATGATTTAAACTCAACTCATATCTCAATTATTACTCAAAAATTATTTTTTGTATTATTTTCTATAATTATTTGAACCAAAACTCATTTATTGATGTCTTTCTCTAAACCTTAAGTATTATTCATTTCAATGATTAATGTTTTTCTATCCTTTTCTGAGTTTATAATAGACTTCACTTTTGTATTAATATTCATATCTTTGTTTAGCTCTCAATAGATTAAAATTAAAAGATTTCTCTAAAAGTTTTTGTCATTCATACTAACAGTTGTCCTATAGTTGTCGAAGTAGTGGTCTGTCGTCACCGGAACCGTTTTCGTTGCGACAGTAGTACTATTCCTAAATTGAAAACCGAATTGACTTTTAGACTACGTTTTGGACTAATATTTTATTTTGTCTATAATTCATGAGATGAGAGACTATTGACTATCACTCGTCTGACAATATTTATGACAATTTGATTCTCAAAACTATTTCCTATAAATATTGTTCGCATTCTTTGGATTCTATTCAACAAAACATCCATTAATTGAATTCCTAGTCTTCGATATAATACTTATAATGACATGAATTATGATATTCTTTCTATTCATAAGTAATTCATTGATTACTCCAATAATTGCCAAAAAATTCTCTAATCATTAATTAAACAAATATTAATATTGATAAACATTTGTATGAAAATAATTCTAATTTAACATTAATTAACATTCAAACTCAGATTGAGTAATAAAATTTTTGTGAAAATGTTTCAAGGTCACTTTCTAAATCCAATTTAGTATATTTTTTAATGAAATGAAATTCTGATAAAAATAATTATCGGAGAGTTGTGTTTGAATATGATTATGAGAGAGAAAGTAGCATGTGCATATTTTCTACATTAACTTACTATTTTAACAAACAATTCATTTGTCAAATGAAAAAAATAGATCCAAACCTTAGATTTCAAGCCTTATCTGTATTTTGTTGGAAACGAACAAAATATTTCCAAAAATGTTTTCTAATATAAATACTAATCAACTGAACATTCATTCGACAAATTCTAAAAAAGTTTCTAAAAATGAATAATTTATACAAAATATATCTACTCTTGGCTTTGATCGATGCGAAGAGAGCCGAAAACATAAATGAAATAAATTCAAGCTCAACTTACAATGGTGATTCTTATCTTTTACTAATTTGATCTGTAATTTGATTTTAAAAATTGTTTGACCGTAAGTCTCGTCAAAGAAATATGTGATAATAGACACCGACGCCGGAGTTGACGATGCCTTGGGTCTAATGCTTGCCTTTGATTACCACAAAAAAGGTTTAATTGAAATTCTGGGCATAACCTGCAGTTATGGCAACACTTTCGTCGATAATGTTATTAAAAATGTTTTATTAACTCAAAGAGCGTCGGGAGTGGAGGTAAAAGATTATCTTTAGACAAATTAGTTAAGATTAATATGAGCAGGGCATTAAAATATTCAAAGGAGTGGGAACTCCATTCCATCAGAAGAAGGGTTTGGAGAACTTGTGGGGTGAGGACGACGTCTTTGGTATCGATGGACTCGGAAATGCGTCCCTATATCTCCCTCTCATTGATATTAATATAGAGAGAGAACACGCAGTCCTTGCGATCATTCGATTGGTAAAAGAATATCCAAAGCAGATAACCTTGATCACTTTGGGACCGATGACCAATTTGGCCATGGCCATTCAATTAGATCCATCGATAACAAGTAACCTTGTTCAAATAATATCAATGGGCGGCCTTTTAGATACTTTGGGAAATGTGGGTCCGACCACTGAGTTTAATCTCGTCAATGATCCCGAATCTGTAGATATTGTGTTAAAAAAGAGTGACTGTCCGTTAACCATGGTCACTTTAGATGTCACTTACAAGCATGTCATACCTCTGGTAAACAAGTTTTGATAAGTTTGTATAATAATAACCTTGCTCATAACCTTATTTTACAAATTCTAGAATATATTCAATAAAATCATAAAATTTGGTACAAAAAGATCGGAATTCATCGAAAAGATATACGAATTGAGCTTAAAGTCTATGAATGGTATGATTTGGACGAAAGTTATTTTTGTTTGTTAATAGTCTGACCCCAAGAGACAGGAAATGGAGTCGTTTTGTGTGATATTCTGTGTGTAATCGCATTCATAACACCAGAATTAATCACAAAAAGTGATGTCTTCCCAACAGCTATGGAATTGTCCGGTAGTTTAACCCGAGGGCAGTTAGTTGTGGGTCGCAGTCCAACCATTCCTCCCTTTAAAGGGTCGCGTAATGTAGTGTTTATTGAAAAATTCGATTCTTTGAAATCAATTGATTTGGTCTCAAAAATGGCTCAAAAATAAAAATTCTTTATTTCATTGAAATAACAAAATAAATACAATTATTGAAGAATTTGATGAACAAAAGAGATGAGACAATGTCCACACTTATCAAGTTTAAAACAAAACAAAAGACCAAGCAAAAATGAAGGTGCAAATGAACAAGATACATCACACATACATTGTTTTTAATAAATTATTACAAATAATAGACTGAGAGCTCATTTATTTCAATATATTTGTTGGAGATATTTATAAATTGAGAGAACAAGTCATTAATCATTTGATATAATAATTGATAAAAACTATAGTTTTGTTATAAAATATTTGTATTTAAATACCAAATGAAAAATATTAGGAAATTTATTTTGGCTTTCGATATATATTCGATATATTTTATAATATAATATAAAATGATTAATAATAATCACAAAATAGAAAATCATATCATTTTCTTCGTTAAAGTTTTTTTTATCGAAAAGAGATCACAGTTTTGATGCTTTGTTTGTAAGTGAATCACATAATGTGTTTCATAAATGAATTTCTCTTTGAATTGGTCTTCAATCCAGTCTTCAGTCCATTTCAGTGGAGAATAATTGAGCGCAAAGTCGTGTCGTAATGAATCGGAAGCTGAAAGTAATCATCAAATCTATTAATTATTTCTATAAATAATTTCAAAAATTTCTGAAAATAAGCGCAAAATAAGTGAAAAACATTTGAATCATAGAAAGGAATGAAACGACAAAAGGTAACAAAAGTGTATCACATATCACACAAACACTTACTATTAAATTAAACGGTTAAAGGGAAGGCGTAAATCAAATATCTGTTCCATTATTTTATGTCTGTTCCTCATCCTATAGAACAGACATTCATAACAAAAGACAAACAATTATTTGTGCAAAAAGTCAATCAATTTTCATAAAAAGCGAAATCCTTTTATGAATGGAAACAATAAACGAGAAGTCCTTCCAATAGACATACCTTCGCTCCGACTCTCGAAAGATAACGATTTCTTATTTGGAAATCTGTATCACTTGAGAGGATGTCTTCAGGAGACACAGGCTGTGAGGCTGAGCCAAAAACTATTCTCTTTTCTCGTTCAAAGTCTTCGTCAGCACTGAATATAATTTAATTGAAAACAATTAAAAATAAATTTATATAAAAATTAGTAAAATTTTTACGCAATTTTTTCGGCCCTTTCTTTGCGTTGTTTAACAGACATATTGAGAAATCCTCCGCTATTTGAGTCCGTGACAAACAATACGATAACACATATCAGACATACTGTCCATCAATAAAATGGGATTAAATCCAAAGAATTAATTGATATAATTGTGACTCACAGCACATCCACGACAAGAAAAATATTTCTAAAGCGATGTAACCCTTTTGGTCAACGATATGTCCGGCGACGATAACAATACATCCGAGACCGAGGTTTTGAACGGATTGCATGATTCCGTATGCGGTCCCCAATTGATGTTCTGGAATAACGAGAGCAACCATTGGCCAGAGAGCACAGGCCATCACTGAATACCCGATACCCATCAAAACCATAGCAAACCACGGATTTATGAAAGAAAAAGCCAAAATCGAATGACTTCCCAGAGTTATGACTGCGGACACAAACACCCAAACTATGTTACGTCCCGTCATATCGACAAGAATTCCCAAAAATGGGGACAAAACGGCAGAAATCGTATAAATAATACTATCGACAGCATTGGCCTCGTAGTGAGACATTCGGTATTTTCTTTGGAAAAATGTTCTGAAATAATAAATAAATAATTTTTAGACAAAACTCCAAAACATATGAAGGGATATATACCCTCCCAAAGCAGTGAACGGAAAAATAGTGACATAAAATGTGACACAAATCAAACTAATCATCCAAAAGGAAAGGCCGAAGTCCTTGACATCAGTTATTCTGACCTTTTCTCCGACCTGAGCCGAAGAACGCTTTAGTATTCGTTCCGCTCTTTTGTCATAAAAGGCGAGAATAAAAGCACAGAATAATGAGAAGACACAACTCGCAGATGCTATGAAAAGGGTCAGTCCTAGAGTCGTATGACCTTTACTGTGGGTTATATAATTAGTGACGGCGTCATAGATGGGAACCATCACATTGAAGCTGATGGTACTCCCGACCCGAGCGAAACTCAATTGAAGACCGAAAACCATATTTATCTCTTTGTTTTTGAACCAACTCACGGCATATGCGTTCTGCGCCACCGCTAACGACTCCCCTCCGATTCCAAAACTTTAATTAATAGATAAGAAAGTTATGAATTAATAAGAAATTGAGTGAAAAAATTGTAAACTGACATAAATCGGCCCAAATTCATGACCCAAAAGCGGTCGACAAAAGCTCCGAAAGCGAATACCAATTGACCCAAAAGTATGAAACAACTGAAAATGATTGCACCCAAACGTATGCCAAACAAACGGTCGATAAGGAAACCACCGAAGAAGCAGACGATTACATTAGGCCACGAATACCACGCATACAGCGTTGAGAACGAAGAGACACCGATATTCATATCGGATGTTATTTCGTCCTGAAGAGCACCGGGAGAGTCGTAACACAAATAACTTCCTTTAAAATAAATAATAAAATCAATTAAATTACAATTAATTCAAAATCTAATCAAAATTTAATGAATATTTCGAAATATTTTTCGACAAAGAAATGGAATTCAGAGGAACTTTGGATTTCTGGAGTAGTAAAACCTCCCGGAGTCGAACCATAGGTACTGTCGGGTGCGACCTGTGCTCACTTTGAACTCTAAATTGGTCGGAATATCGCAAATCCTGGAATTGTTTTTGGTATAAATGGATGCGCTCTCAATACCGGACGCTATAGCACTGAACTCAAACTTCTGTGAAACTACTGTTTTTGCGGATCCGATGAATGCCAACAAAGAGTTGCGACTGATTTGTGGGCATCCGTTCAAACAAATTGATCGCAAATGTGGACAATACGAGAGAGCGGTCGACACCACATCGTTGTCTGCATTCGTGAACCGAAGACTCAATGATCTCAGTTTTGATAACCTTCTGATCACTTGTCGCAGTGTTTGAGCACTTATTTGCTTGTTGTGACTCATCTCAAGTACCTCAAGACGAGAGCAATTGGCCACACATGAGATGGAAAGGTCTGTTACTGTGCTCTCGGAATACATATCGATAACCAACTCTTTGAGTAGAGAACAGCCGAAGAGTATGTCTCGAAGACTGTTGTCGTCCAAAACGCAAATCTTTCGTATAATAAGGACTTCGAGTTGTTTTAGTCGAGCGATAGACGAGAGGCCAAAGTAATGGAGAGAATTGAGATAAAAGGTTTGTTCAGTACACGGACCTAAACTCATCTCCAAACGCCTCAATTGACTAAACTTTCCGCAAATAGCAGACAAACACTCATTTGCCGATTGAGTATCGAAATTGAAATTATTGACCACCAGTTCCTTTAGTGTCTCACATTTGGATTGAGTCATAGCCATGAGTCCAACCCTTTCCAGATTCCAACAGTAGGAGACATTCAGGTGCAACATATTGGAGCCCAACAGCGAAAGGCATTGTCCGGTAATATCGGTTCCGCAGAGATTCAGAGCAATTAATTGAGTCAATGACTGCAGAAGTTTAGTGACAAACGTTTCCGATATCTTTGAGACACAGGAGAGGTTAACAATCCTTAGTTTTTGGAAGTCTTGTGCCAAATGATTGGCCAAATGCCAACTGAATCCATTAGAACTGTCGAAATTGATTCGCTCTAAGTTTGGACACTTCGTGGCAATAGTTCTAATGGTTTGAGTGTTGATGTCATAGCACTCAATATCCAAGTCCTTTAAATTGGGACAAAGGCTCAGAATTCTGTTGAGCGAAGAGTTGATGCAATTGAACCGGACTTTTGTGTACTGTTTGAAGGCCGGTATCACTTCAAACCATCGGTCGTATCGCCAATTATTGAGAAGTTCGGTGTCGTTGACAAAACTGAGCGATTGTTTGCTGTTTAGGACATATCTCATCAAAATCCTCCACCGAATGCAAACCCGACGGACAATGAATTGGTTCCTGAGATCAAGAAATGAGAAGACGACGAGAAGCTCGTCATCACTCAAATCATTGATTGTTTTGCGACTATTCTTCGTCGGTATTCTTTGGATCTTTTGTTTTACAAGTTTTTTGTTTTGTCTGAAATCCATTTTGTGTTCTCTCTTTTCAAAACATTTTTATAACAATTGTTTAAAATAATTAAAAAACTAATCAAAAGATTGTTTGAAAAATGTTTAAAAATGAGTGAAATTGTGACAAATGTTTGAGACCTACCGAAACCCAAAAAGCACATAAAGACCAGAACATAGTATCGGTGGATAGGATATGACGGATGACACAGCGGTGAAGACATACATCCATTCGACTCGACCTCCGAATCAGAGACACGTTCCTCTTGATTGTCATCGGGAGTGATGAGTGGTCTGTCGTCTACTACAGAGTCTTCATTAGTCGTGTCATTCATTTTTGATAAACTCAATGAAAACAAGAGATGTCTTAAAAATCAAATTAATGTCAGAATTAATGGATTTTTTGTTTTGTTTTGAGCTTTAGTTAAGACTAGATTTTTGTAAACAAACCAAAAGTTATTTGACATTTATTTGATATTATTTGATATTAAAGTTCATATTTTGACAAATTATTAATTGAGAGTCAATGTGAGCAAGATTTTGAAAAGTTATCAAGGCTAGTTTTGTCAATACTTGACTCATTCAACACAAATATTGATGAAAAACAAACTAATGATTAATTGAATGATATTTTGATAAAACAAAACAAACTTTTAATGTTTGGATCGAATATCAATTTTATCCATAAATTACACTTTTATTACACTTTTATTCAAAAAATATTTTAAAATATTCTAAATATTAATTAGAGTCTAACTAATCATTGATCAGATAAGCCATTAATGATATGATATTTGAGCTTGCTCACTTATCGCATCTACATCTGTATCTTTTTATTCAATTAAAATCTATTGGAATCACAAGATAGCAAGGCAATTCATATCTCCCAGAATCAATATTAGATAGGGGATATCTAGCTTGATTATATTTATAAAATGGATTAAAAATATATATAAGTGTGATCTTGATAAGTTAATAAGTTATAATTGTTTGTCTTAAACTAATCGGTCAACTCTTGATTTTTCAGGTGTTTTAAGAAAAAGTTAAACTGTTTTTGAAATGAGAGGACGTAATGTGGATTCGCTCCGATTGGTGTCCAATTTGATGGGCGTTACTCTCCATTGGATGCCTGAAAATCCATTCAATTGAAGACTTTCACCAAAACTGTTGTATCTATCGATCGATCGATTGTTGTGTCTCTCCATTGAATACCATAACTATAATAGTCTCTAAACATTTGTTTTTTAACAAAAATTAATTAAAATACTGAATATATTGTAAACATTGTAAACAATGACAGTTTTAACTCAAGCTCTGAGTGAGAAGAAGTTGCAGTCAAAGCAAAATGATATGAAACAGCCTTTAGTTGATCCAAATGACGACTCGTTGCCATCGGCTCCAAAGGTATCAAAATATTTATGATTTCTGTTGAAAACTATTATTAGACTCTGAGATTGAATCAATTATTTGCAAATAAAATGACCATAACTACTATCTATAATGTAATCTTGATCATTATCTTAACCCTTATCATGACTGACAACACCATATTCTTTACGGAATCTGATTCCCGATATTTTACTCAAAGATCTATTTATTTGAATCAATAGATATTTTTGTATTAAATAGATATCATATTTGATATCCAATGCATTCATAGATTACTTTATATGTTATTCATTGCGATATTTGATTTTCATTTGTCTTTGCAATTGATTTCAATGAAATACCATCTTTTCTATTGATATAATCAATAAAAATATGCAAATAATTGTTTTTCATTTGAATCAAACGTTTAATTAAATTCTAACTGAGATATACAACGAATGCATTATTTGATACATATTTATATTAAATTGATTACGACTTTTATACGAAGAAAAGATAAAAACAATCATAAATTTTGTTGATTTAGTACTAAAAATGATTTTCTTTTAAGACTTGCTTTTGTCTCATGTCTTATAATATGTGGAAAATTGAGTTAATATCGCATTTGTTTTACTTAAGAGAGGAGTCAGTCATAAGAAATAGATTTCTTATCATAAGTCAAATATTAAAAATCAATACTACAGGCAATCGATTGAATGTAAAATTGAGGTATCGCTCAAAGAGTTGATCCATATCTAACATTAGTTATTTGAAAATAACCTTGGTTATTGCTTGATCAATGAATCATTTATCACTTATTTCTAACAACAAATATATCGAATTACTTGTAATTCAATTCAATTCGGAATTCTCTCATTTGTTTCGTTTGAATTCAATTGAATTTTATGTAAAAATAAAAAATGTTTTTAAATGAAATAAATTCTGAAGTTTAGTATTTCATATGCATTTACACCATTACCATTACCATTACCATGATACAATCATTATACTATAAATGTACTTTCCGTTATAAAAGTGTCTATTTATAGATTATTTATAGAAAACTTGAAAAATGTTTGAAAATAACATAATAATTGAATTGAAAGAATCTACGATTAATTTTGATAACTAGTTTAGTTTGTTTTTTAAATTGATGTTTGAAGTCATTTATCTTGAAGGTTAAAATTCCAGAAGAGTTTGATTGAACGATGAAAATAATTTGATTAAGAGTAGAGTCTAATGAGCCTCTAATGATAAGCCATCGGCAAGAGTCTAATCCCTTGGATTCTGTCAAATAATTTGATTTGATTTAAAGGTTGACATCGAGAGTGGAAGCACTGCTTCTTTGACTAGTCTCCGATCTCGAGCTCAAAGGGTAAACAATTTGACGACACTCTGCGTCACTCTCTCCGCACTTCTAGTCCTAACGACTGGTATCGTCGGAGGAATCGTTTTGTACCGACATTTCGCACAATACAGAGTAATATAGCATTTGATTACACTTTTATTTGAATCACTTCTGACTTATTGATACCATTCCTCGACAGTTGCGTCACTTCAGGGGTTGGTGTAGTATCCCATATACTGATCCCGCGGGTCGTTATGAAGACTTACAAATGTCTGCTAACGACAACAAAATCTATGACCAAATGAATGTCGAAAATATGATCAATGAATTCGCGCAACAATTTCGGGACAAACAACTCGAGTCTGAGAATAGAGTTCACAACAATAATGATGTGAATACGTTCTTCGACGAAGAGTTTGATATAGACCTTGAGTTCCAACAATACGAACAAATAGAAGTCCCGGACTTTTCCAACGGAAGGAAAGGCCGTTTCATTCACGACTTCTCAAAGGTTTGTCCTCTCAATCATTGTTTCATATGAAACATATTTAACGTTTACGCCTAACGCAGAACATGACCGGAATAATTGATGTGGAGTCGGGCCGTTGTTTTGTCCTTCCGTTGAATAGAAGTCAAGTCCTTCCGCCGCAATCGCTCTATGATTTGGTTATGAAAATGAGAACCGGATATTACGATATCAATACTGAGATCGTTAGGGAAATGTATAGAGTGGTGACACCAGCTATCACTGACTTCAAGAATTTGGGTTATTATATTGGGAGGGAGTGCGCAAAACTCAATACTTATCGATTGGAAAGAATCACTTCTCCCGGTATTCAAATACAAATATAATTTTCTTTTCATTTCAATAATTAATTTGTTTTATAGTTTTTAAGCGAAGCACTGATGAGGAGTCAAATGTGATATACCACGAGTTCGCTGGAGTTAACATCAAATCATTTGAAATCGTGAATCTGATTGACGCCAAACCTAAGCACTGATGATCTCCTGATCCCAAATCTAATATCAATTCTATTCTAATGTATTGTTCGCCAAAAGTGATGGAAATATTGTAAATAATATCAAATGTTTGGATCTTTTGTCTCAAAATATATGACATAATTAAGGCTTAATTATAATATTAACCAAAGAATTATTTTTAATGTTAATTAATGTCATCCTTTAGTGACAACAATTATTGTCTATTAATTTTGTATTTCTAATGTCTTATCACTTATTTAGACAATTCAACACTTTTTGTCTTATTATTAGTAAATATCATATTAACGAATGTTAGTTATATTTGGACTAAAATTATGTTTAAATGAATTATATATTAGTATTGTATAAATCAAATCGTTTATAGACTTAAGAGGAGAGCATTTGTTTTGTATTTATATTATTTTCTTTTAGACTAAATCATAGGTCGGATAAAAAGGGAAAACTAATTGTTTCTGAAATTGATATTTGAAATGAATTTATGTAAACTTTCTTTAATTGTTTAATAAAATTTAAGTTTAGTTTGAAATTAAATTAATTAAATACTCCTTTTGTTAATGAAAAATAAATACTGAAAAAAGTTTTATTCAAATTAGTTTTTTTCACAAATGTTTGGATGAGTTTTGGCGACTCATAGGATGTGAAGAATAGTTATATCAAAATATTGTTATAATTTATAGAATTTTTTCTTTAAAATACAATACATTACAGAATATAATTGGATTCGAAATAGAATTCTTGTAAACAAACAAATATTTTGTTTTAATATCCGATTAGACATAACGTGGAATCTCTTCTCTAATGGAAAATAATAAGTGTTTTACTATAAATACTTAAAAAATTGCCGAAACACTATTTTGGGTCGAATTTTGTTTTGACAGTCCTTTGAATGGCATTCGTTGCATAAATCAGTTGGAGAGCGCTCTGGAATACAGTTTGGGTTCTGTCCAAACATTGTCTCAATTAGTGTCAACAAAAATATAGTTATGGTTTACGACTACTTACTGGCCTTCTCTGAAGAATTCTTTCAAAGTTTGACTGAATTTTTTCGAGTCTTTAATGAAATCTCGTTTTCGATTCTCGAGGGCTCTCTTGTCTGATGAGGAGCTAATGTATAGACTGTTTGATATCTCGTTAACGCAATCCAACAGTTTTTTGATAGCACTGGCGATCTCTCTGTCCATTTCAATCACAATTAATATAACAATTGATTAAAAAAATAATAAATTACTTAATGGTTTCGAGAAAAGTCTTTCTGTCATTTATTTCGTCGGGAATTCGACTCAATATCTTCTTCAGTGAAAACGTCTTTCGGTTTAATTCTTGAAACGGGTCTTCAGGTCTTTTGCACTTTTGTTCTGTTCATTCAAAATGATTAGAGGAATGGCAATCAATGGCTGTATAGGGAAAGTGTCATACCGTCGAACTCAGGTATGTGTGCCTGTAATCGAAGTAACGATTCGGTCATATTTATGGTCAGATCTATTCTCTTGAGAAGAGAGTTCACGATCTCTAACATAAGTCCGGGTTCTGTGGTCTCAACCTTTGAATCAAATTTCAAAATAATTTAAAATCACTTAAAAATCAAATTAATTAATACTTTAATTATTGCATTCATTAGTGTTTGGGCTGCCATTGGGTCCCGTCTTTCGATCTGAATATCAAAGAAAATATATTTGAATATAAGATAATTGAAATGTGAATCAGATCTGGAAGAATAACCTTATGAATGATGGGTCGGATAAGTATAGGAAATATAAGATTTGCACAAATGGGAGGCTTCTCTTCACTCATTGTCATTATTACACTATTATTACACAAATTGTTTCAATTCGACTACAATTAGATTAAAATTGAACTCAAGTTAAGTACAAATATTTTGTTGATATGACTACTAATCAGTACACATATGGACGTCACATAAGGAGTGAGCACTCAATCCATACAAACAAATCCAAACCTGTATTGCATTTTGCATTCATTGCACACTATTTGACAGCATTTGCTCTTTAACTCAATTCAGAGAGACTTTCACTCATTCGCTACTCGAATGCAAAGGGAAGGTAAGGGAAGGCAAACAAATTCATATTCACTCATATCTTCAACTTTTTAATAAAGTTTTTAAAAAAATTTCATAACTCATTAAAACAAAAATATGCTTGGGCATAAACTCACAATATAATCGACTCATTTATTTCAACTTATAATAAGTTTGATTCAAACTTTGACTGAATGACTGAATCATTTTGCAATCATTAAATGATCAAGTTCATTTCAGTAACTGAACTTCAGGTGAAAAACCTTTTCCTATTGGAACCAAAATTGAAAAACCAATGAAACTATAATTTTGATTAAAGTTCTGACAAATTAGGGTTCAGTCAAATCAAATAAATTCTAAAATAAATGATTTTTCACAAAAACCATCGGATTTTGGATTTGAAAACAAATCAAATGATTGTTTTGATCGGTCGGTCAATAGTTTAAAAACTCTAATCTAATGTCATTTAACGTCAATTGAGGCGAAAATTTGTAGCAATTTTTATAAACGTTTTGTCACTTAATGTAATGACAAGTCATCAGATCCGCGGAATCGCAAACATATTTAAAATGTCTGTAAATATGAATCAAATTTCAAGAAATGATTCGAAACTCAAGTGTTTATTAAATGTATGAAAAATTTGTTTCGAAAAAAATTATTTTTTATTCATTAAAGGAGAGCCTAAACCGCGAGAGGGAGGGCAGCCTGAGCTATGGCTTCTGCTTGAAGTCGTTTTTTAGTTTCATTCCTGAGTTGAGCCGCAATTCTGTCCAAATCTTGATATCCCTGTCGCGTCAGTTTCCGTCCGCCAGTATTCGCGTCTTTTTCAACCCATTTGATGCCTTCCAACGCCTGAAGGGATTTACGGGCGATATTAGAGCCGCCGCGACAGTAATGCGAGGGTCGGGTCCCCTTTCGATACCTTCCGCCATATATTTTGGTCAAAGAGCCGACGCCTTCGCAAACAAACAAACAATAGATTAAATCAATTGCTTAGAAATTATGTAAACAAATGAGAAGTACTGACCGACAGGTGATCTCAAGTAGAGATGTCTGGCAACTGAAGCCGACCTAATGTAGAACCAGTCCTCGTCATAAGGGGCTAACTCTTTGAAGACTCCAGTCTTAACCAAATCAACCCATTCCGGGACTTTCAGTTTACCCGACCTTTAAATCAAATAAAAATCAGAATCAATGGACAAATGGATGACAAATGACTTACTTCTTGAGAAAATCGGCCAACTTTTTGACGAACTCCGACTGATCCACGTCTTTGACACCAACTGATCGCACGTTTACGTTCATTGTCTTAATGTTAAGAGATTTTGATTATAATTAAATCAATAATTCTGTTAATTAACTCACAATTGGATTAATTGATGAAAACAAACAACAATTGAATGCATTCAACACTCGTTTCAAAAGGAAAAGGAAGTCCTAAAAGCGTTGGCAGTCATTGCGATAAACATAAATAACGTCTGAATTTGATTTAGTTTTAGTTGAATCAAACCATTAGATGGCAGGCTATGCGCCATAGCTCTGTTAAATTAATACCAAGATTACATCTCTTAGACTCTAGACTAGAACTTTTCAAGTATTTCATTTGTAAAAAAGGTTATAAAAGTAACACATTTTTTATTTATTCAGGTTTTCAATGGCTATCATAGAAGTAATTTAGTCTAAACTCAATGCCATGCAATTTGTGTTATCAAGATTATTCTATTGAATCTTGCCAGGCAACTTTTAAAATTTTTATTTCCTTAAACACAGATTAATCTTTCCTTTCAATATATGATAAGTTATGAATTAAAAACACTTTCTTCAAGCAATTGTCAGCACTATTACTGACTAATTGTATAATAAATTACATAATTATCTTATTTTTCAATTATTCCAATTAATAGAGAATTGAAATAAAGAAATATTTTGTCAATAGTTTTAACTTAAAGACTAAGTCTTTATAAAAATCTTAAATCAAATAAAGAATAAAATTTGATAACAATATAAGTGTATCGAAAGATAACATTAAATTCCTTATTAACCAAATTATTATCAAAATTGAATGAATTATTGGAAGTAATCGTAAATTCGCTTAACTTTTAACATCTGATGGCTTTTGCAACGAATCGCATGAATCGGATGCGACTCTTATGTGATGTTAAAGAGTAGGCGTTGTTTTGAAGGCAAGAGAGAGTCGTTTCGTCGAATCGCGTTATTACACGACTTATAGACTTAATATTGTATTGACTTTACCTCATATTCGGCAATAAAATACTCGATTCTCATCATTAGAATCATATTTTAATTTAAACTATAAATTAATTTAACTCTAAGTCTATTCACTATTTATTTAAATATACTTTAATATAATTGATTGAAGAGTAATGTTTTCTTGAGATTTAGTGAAGAAGTAAAAAAAATAATAGCATTTGTTTGAAATGGAAGTAATAAGTGATAGTCAACTGAATGTCAATTCAATTTACTCGTCATTAAAACTATTATTATTAATAAGTTATGCCATCGATCGTAAGTACCACTCATTTATAGCTTATCATAGATTTGTTTAAAACACTTTCTGACCGATAGGTTGTCAGACAATTAGTAACGATGAAGTTGAGGGTCATTTAGAAATGGGAAGACAGATGCTATCCCGAGGGCAGTACTCCGACGCTCTCTCTCACTATCATATGGCTGTCGGTATGTATTGATTGAAATTATTTGTGGCTTTTATTTGAGACAATTGTCGACTTAATAGAAGCGGATCCGAGTAATTATCTGACGATTTTCAAGAGAGCGACAGTATATCTGGCGTTAGGCAAACATAAGGCAGCACTCGATGACCTCAACGAAGTAATTCTTCTCAAACCAGACTTCTTAGCGGCTCGTCTTCAGAGGGGGTCAGTCCTCTTAAAACTGGGCCGACTCGATGAGGCGCACATCGACTTTGAATGGGTTCTCCGCTTTGAGCCATACAATGAAGAAGCGGTTCACTCGTATTCAATGTTAGATCCGCTCAAAAATGACATTCAAATGGCTTACCATCTGATGGAAGACCACAATTGGGAGGAAGCGGTTCTACTGTTGACAAGACTTCTTCACGAACTTCCCTGGGATTGCAAATTAAGGGAAATGCGTTCCAATGCCTACGAAAAGTTGGGGGATATCGTTAACGCCATCAGCGACTTGAGGTCTACCACTAAAATGCGTTCCGATAATACCGAGGGATACCTCAAATTGAGTAAATTGCACTACGATTTGGGGGAAGCAGAAGAGTCTCTCAACACTATCCGGGAGTGTCTTAAGTTAGATCCGGACCACAAGCTATGCTTTAGTCACTACAAAAAAGTCAAGAAATTGGCCGCAAATGTAAAGGCTATGAATGAAATGGCAAACGAACAGAAGTATACCGAATGTGTCGACAAAGCAAAGGCTGCCCTCAAGTCTGAGTCTGAGAATAAAAATATGGTTTTTGTGATCAAATCCAAGTACTGTCACTGTCTTACAAAAGTGAGTCTTTCCTTTCGATAATTAAATGAATTAACGTTTGAATCTATTGTCTTAAAGGGTGGGGACGCGACTGAAGCGATTCGGGTCTGTACTGAAGCCCTTAAATTATACTCCGATGACGTGAATGTGTTATGCGATCGCGCGGACGCTCACCTCGTTAATGATGACTTCGATAATGGTTTGTCTCAATTAATTAATCTTTAAAAACAAAACACATGTTTATAATAATTAAACGTTAGTTAAAATTTGAAAATATGTTTCGATTGACATTTAAAACAATAGATAATCGAAATGAATGATCATTTTATTTTTCAATCCTTTTCATATGTTTTTCATTTTTCAATTGAAAAAACGATTAATTAATTGAATTATTTGTTTGACAGCACTTCACGATTACAAGAGAGCGAATCAAATCGATGACAACTCTTCGAGAGCTTCCGAAGGAATAAAGAGAACACAAAAACTTCAAAAGCAAAGCAAAAAACGCGATTATTATAAGATATTAGGAGTTCCACGAAATGCCAACAAAAGAGATATAACGAAAGCGTACCGAAAGTTAGCGATGCAGTGGCATCCCGACCAGTTCCCCGATGGAGAAGAGAAAAAGGTCGCCGAAAAGAAATTCATTGATATCGCGTCCGCTAAAGAGGTGCTGACAAACCCCGAAAAGAGACAGAAGTTCGACAACGGAGAGGACCCCTTAGATGCGGAATCGCAGGCAAACAGTGGCTTCAATCCATTTGGTGGTTCAAGTGGTGGAGGATTTCAGTATCACTTCACTTTCAATTAGGACTTATTTATTGTTTGAATTGTTTGAAACAGTTGTGAATCGTTGAGCACCGGTACTGAATGTGTTACCGATTCTGTGCTCAGTTTTGTGCCTAAAATGTATATTAATTTGTATCATAATCTGTATATAACTTTAGGACAAAAGCCATTAGTTTTTCATTATTTCGTTAAAAAAATTTTTGTTATAATTTATAAACAAATAAAACCAAAACTTCTCTCAAAAATTATTTCAAATATTTTGTGTATTTTGTGTATCAATTAATTTATAGACTCTTTTGAGACTAAGAGGTGACTTAAATGCGAATCATTGACGGATTTTTAGGATAAAAAGCGAATTCTGAGCGGAAGTCTCTTTCCTCACAATTAACTCATCCGTTATTCTCATTAATCCTAAAAACATTTGAACTTATGGTTTGATTAAAGACTGTTTGACTTCATTTCAAAGTCAATCGGATTCGAGTCATCTCTAAAAAGATATCAAAATGTTTTCAAAACTTATATTTTTGATCTTCTCTTTGGAACTAATGTTTTGTGAGCCGAGAATTTACAGGGGATTTGTTGAAGAAGTCATTGAAGTCGATGGCATGGCTTTCCCCATATCTGTCTCCTCTTCGTTGGACGCAATGGTAAACAATTCATTTGATTTGAATAACATTTGACTCTTAATTACATTGAATTCGAAGAAACATTTGTATAGTTTCGGATATATGCCTAAAATGGACGAACAAATGGATATGAGTTCTCCTCAAATGAAAACAGTTATAATGGATTACCAGAGGTTTATGGGTATCAATGAAAGTGGAACTCTTAACAGCGAGACAATGAAGATGATGAATATGCCCCGATGTGGGGTCAAAGACAATCTCAACTCTAAAACTAAACGTAAATATCATATGAATTCTGGAAAACGTTTTCGAAGATATGCCCTCCAGGGAAGTGTCTGGCAATCAAAAAACTTAACATGGAAAGTTGTTACATTTTCAAATAGACCTGAACTCAGAGGAAGGGATCGAGAGATCGAAAGAATTATGGATTACGCACTGAATGTAAGAATTTTTGAATTATTTTATATAAATGATTTGTTATGCGTCAACAGGAATGGGCTCAAAATAGTGACCTAACCTTCACAAAAGAGAACAGCGAAAGAAAGGCTTCAATTGAAATCGGTTTCAAAGAGAGAGACCATAACGATGGCAACCCATTTGACGGACCCGGACGGACATTAGCCCACGCATTCTTCCCACAGTTTGGAGGCAAAACACATTTTGACGATTCGGAGAATTGGTCTATTGATGGCGGATATGGTGTAGATCTGCTGAGTGTAGCCGTCCATGAGTTCGGACACGCATTAGGTTTGGGTCATTCAGATAATAAAAATTCTCTTATGTATCCGACATATGCCGGAAAACGGACTAAACTCAAAAGTGATGACATAAACGGTATTGAAATGCTTTACGGAAAAAGGCAGAGAAGAGACACAACTTATTTAGATGAAAAAGAGAGAAATATACCCAAAGTTAGTTCGTCTGCTCCCGACCTGTGCTCTGATTTTAGGATAGACGCCGCGGATTGTAATGAAAAGGAGGAGTGTTTCTTCTTTAGAGACCAATATATTTGGCGAATAAACGACGACACGGGTGTCCATAAGGGGTACCCAAAACTCATTTCACAAATATTTCCCGGATTTCCAGGAAAAGTAGACTCAGTTTTCACAGAAGAAAACGGTGGTCGCACTTATCTATTCAAAAAGGATAGGGTTTGGGTATATAAAGAGCCAATGACTCTACCCCTCAGAGCCAACGATTCGATTAAAAATATGATTAGAGGTCTTCGGACCGACTATTTGGACGCATCGACCCGTTGGGGACATAACGGAAAAGTCTATTTATTCAAAAGTATTTCCCTTTCATTAAAAGTTTTGATTATAGCCTTTTCAACACATTTTTAGGTGAAAAGTACTGGAAGTATGAGCCGGAAAAGGTGACGGACCCCATCAGCCATAGTTACCCCAAATCGATCCGTGAGTGGAGAGGAATACCCAAAACAATAGATGCGGCGATGTTTTGGCCAAAAACGGGTAAAACCTATTTCTTCAGTGGATCTAAATATTACAGATTCAATGATATCTCACTTTCTGTGAGTATTTCAAAATGACTTCAATTTTCTTCTTATTAATCGACTTATTTGAACAACAGGTCGATCGGGCGAACCCTCCCTTTCCAAGAGATGCCGCCAAGTGGTGGCTCAAGTGTAGCGCCGGTGGACTCAGAAAAGAAGATCTGGAGAGCAATGAAATCAGTAAATTGTTGGATGAATGTCTCCACTGTATGAATGATATCAATGAATCAAACGATCCGAGCTCTACGGGATTCTTCAAGAGTGTCGGCTCCACTTTCAACAGAATTGGCTATTATTTCAACAGTTTTACCAATTTATTCAAAAACTAAATAAAGATTTTATTGTTTTTATAAATTAATTGAAAGAAATATAAATAAATGACAATTATTTGAGTCGATAAGAAATGTCGTTATATATCGCAATTTCGTTGACAATCGGTGTGTAATACTCTTCCGTTCCGTCGTCTCTGATGTAAACCCCAGGAGTTTTTAATTTATGCAATCGTTTGATGAGATTTGCGTGACCTAAACGGGTCCACTCCAATGGCTTACCTGTCATCCAATATATCAAATGTTTTATTAATTTGTAATTTTAATGAATGACTAACCAAGAGTACTCCAATCACAGGCTTGTATTATGCAGACGATAATAATACCACTAAAAAAGATGAGAATTACTGAGAAAATCGACCAAAAGCTCAGAATAAAGGGCCAGAAAATCTTAAACAAAGAAATATCCGACTCTTCAATGGTTTCATTCCTTTTGTCAGAAAGTCTTAATTTTTCCATTTCTGAGTAATAGTCGTTATATTCGCTCAAAATATCTTTAATTGACTTCAATTAAAAAATTTGAATTAAGATTTAAATTATAACAAAATGTAATTACTTGAGAATCCATGGAATTATCATCACCATTACCTTGGCACAATGACAGTTCAATCATCAAAAGTAAAGCAAAGACTTTATTTATTGAATTAATTTTCATATTTTTGATGATTTCATTAAATTTCTATAAAATTGAAATAAAATAAACGAAAATATTTATATAAATGTTATTCAAATCAATTTAAATTCAATTCAAATAAAGTTTCAAAACTTTTTAATAATTGACGTAATTTTTGAGTGAAGTCTGATATAAAACAAACGGTTTTTGAATTTAAAAGTCTTTTGATTTAAAGGTCTCTAAAAAAGTTATATTTGTTTTAAAACGAAATGACATCGAAATCAAACCCAAATCCATTGTTCACTAAATGGTTGACCGAATGGCGGAACAGCTCTAAAGATGTCGGTTCGAAGATGGCGTTCGTCTACAATAAGGTTTGTTTTTTCACCTTTTTTTCGGCTCAAAAAACTTTTGGCCAAAAAATTATTTTTTCATATGTTTATGAAAATAATGATTATTGACCATGGTCATTAACTTGGTCATTGATAGGCTTTGAGGTCATTGAAAGAACATCCAAATGAACTAAAGAGCGGTCAGGAGTGCAGACAATTGAAAGGTTTTGGCGAAAAACTCTGCAAAAGAATTGACGACAAATTGGCCCAAATTAATGGACAGACTGTTCTCAACTCAGATACAAATCCTGAAGCCGTTCCCCAAAGAGATCGACAAATAACTGATTTACTCCAACAGAAAAAGAAGAGACCGCTGAAGAAGACACCGAATAAGTCGAGTCCTCTGCCAAAAGTGGCCAAAACTAAGAGAAATAACAATAATTACATTCCAAGTGAGGGGTCCGGAGGTTATGCCGTTCTTATGGCTCTTATTAAAGCAGAAGTAGAGGACGGCGTCGAGTCGTTGGGTAAACAAGAGCTCCAAAACTCGGCTCAAGATTTCACCACTACTTCGATGACTATTGGAGTAAATGGTAGTCATTACAGCGGATGGAATTCCATCAAAACTTTAATCAATAAGAATCTGATCCAAAGGGATGACCACAGGTTTGCCTCTTATTTCTTGACTCAAAGCGGAAAAGATTTGGCGCTAAAGTTGTATCGAATTTATTGCGAAAAACAAAGAGATAATGGAAATCATGTCTTAGATGTGATGCCAAACACAGACAGCAGTGACTCCGAGTCTATTATACCTCAAATTGTTTCGTCTAATGATTTGAGAGAAAGTCAGTCCTCATCTCAAAGCAGTTCAACCATTGGATCGAATGATAGGTTTTGTTTGTCGTCCAATACTTATGATATCATACTATGTGTCGACACTCGAGAACAGGCGAGTGGTGTCAACAAAGAGATGAAAAAGACTGCACTCATGTCTGTTCTCCAACAAAATGGCATTAAAGTAGAGATGAGGACATTAAGTGTCGGAGACTTTGCGTGGATCGCAAAACAAAGAACAGATATCCGACACAATATGGCGACCATTAATGCGATTAATATCCGGTCGAAAAAGGAACTGCTTTTGGATTATGTAATCGAAAGGAAGAGAATCGATGACTTGGCCTCAAGTATTAAAGACCGGCGTTGGGACGAACAGAAGTACCGACTCTTCAATTGTGGTGTAAGAAAGCCTTCGTATGTCATCGAATACTTTGGTTCAAACACAAGAAGAGGTGACTTCGGAGGTATTAATTGCGATACATTGGATCAGGCGATCACTAACGCAGAGGTCGATGGCTTATCCATAAAAAGGTGCGATAGTTATGACGACACCGTCCGCTACTTGACTCTAATGACGAGATATATTGAATCGCATTTCAAAGACAAAGACCTGTATTCGTGTCGAAGAGAACAACTCATTAATAAAGAGGTTTCGGACAATCATTTCATGACTTATACCGAATTCGAGAGAAATTCAAACAAAATAACAAATTTTACGATAAATGAAATGTTTTTAAAACATTTGCTCCAAATTAGAGGCGTTTCTGTGAATAAAGCGAAAGTAATTGTCGATCACTACCCGACTCTTCAGAGCCTTTTGGAGGCCTATTCTATCGCCGATTCGATTAAAGAAAAGGAATATTTGTTGTCTTCACTCAAATCAGGTCTAATGGAAAGGAATTTTGGACCGAATTTGAGTAAAAAAATTTATTATCATTACAACAGATAAATGTTTTTTGCATTTTATATATCTTTTATACAAATCATATTTTCTCTGATTTTATTCATTATATTAATTATTTCGATCAATATTTCAATCATTTCTTATAAAATAAAGAAATAAATTATTTGTTATTTTAATTAATTGAATGTTAGTTGAGGTCATCCATCGCTCGGAATCGAATCGACGACATCTTATTCCTGAAAAATGATTTCATTTATAGCGAAAGTGTTTTAGAGACAAATATTTAATGTTTTGGTTTTAGTTTTGAATTTCAATGGAAAGGGTTAGTCATATTAAAAACCGGTCAATACAGTAGTGTTTTTGCGGAAAACTTTGACCTCATATTTGAGAAATGAATAAAATAAATGTAATTTGAAATACTTTGGAAGAGTTCAACGGTCTATATCTTGATTATTGTCTGCTCACGGCTTTAGTCGCTAAAGGCTCTCAAAGTTAAGTTAAATAATTAAAATCAAGTTTTTTGTGTAAATAAAACATTGAATAAACACCCAATGAATACTAAGTGACATTTGAGTGAGTGAGTTAGCGTGGTCATTTCAAGTCAATTTAGTGGTGGGTACATTTATCGAGAAACTCAACTGTTTAAAGATAAGCCGCGAACAGTTCTTTTTTATTACCAGAAACATTTCTAGTTATTGCATTGCTAGTCATTGCTAGCTCCATTTGCAATTAAAGTCAAAGGCTTGTGCCAGAGGTATGTCTCATCCTTTGACTTGAAAGTTGAAGAATCTTTAGTGGAGTGTAATAGAGATCAATATTTTTAGTGGTATTTTCTCGAGAATCAGCTTAAAAATTGTTGTTCAGTGCATTCGCCTCACCATTAGATCGGGACTGACTGAGGATGAGATCACTGGGTTGTAAGGGTTGTAAGGGTGTCATCAATGAACTCATCATTTGTTACACTCATAATCAACTTCATTGCAATCATGTGTTCAGACAAATGACCCTTTGATACACTGCATCGACAACTCCCTGAATGTATACAATAGTTTAGATTTAAAGGAGCGCCGATTCTCAGCACTCGATCCTCACTCTCAGACGTACTCTCACTTATATTCTGAGTGTGTCTGTGAGGCAAATGTGAAGCCAAAACCGATAATACAGGGCTTTCAAAAAAAGAGAGAGTGAGTGAGAGAGTAATGGACTGCCAAAGACTGGAACCAATAGAAAGAGTCTTCAAAGAGTCCTCTCATTAGCGCTTTGTTTTGATTTGAGTCAACAAAACTCAACAAAACTATTGAAATCAAATCGTCTATTGATTGACTGGTTTCTGACAATCTGTCAATTTCTCTGATTCTCTATTTTAATGATGAAAAGTCAACATTAGAGATGCCCTCCCGTTCTGAACAACTTGTGAAAAGTCTCTGAGCCTTTTGCCAACAGAATTGTCTCTGTTGTGGCTGTCCTTGAATTTAGTTTGACTTTAGGCCAGAATTGAAAAAATATTAATCTTTTAAACGATTCCAGAATTTAGAGAAATTATAATACATATAAGAAATGGATATAAATATAAAACATGATATCTCTTAATCTAAGACACAGTTATTTTAAAACTTATTGTAATAAAATTTACGTTAAATTAAATTTTTCGCAAAACAGTTCATTAGTTAAAGCATTGAATTGAATTTAACAGTAAA
Organism: Tectocepheus velatus; assembly: GCA_034700625.1. NCBI lineage: Eukaryota > Metazoa > Arthropoda > Arachnida > Sarcoptiformes > Tectocepheidae > Tectocepheus > Tectocepheus velatus. The sequence continues at coordinate 54,664 of JAQIXV010000014.1, read as the reverse complement.
AACATTAAAAACGAGTAGTCCTTGATTGCAATGATTGCAGTACATTAGGAGGAGCACAGACTCGTTGCTTAGCTCTGGTGTTCTGTTCGGTTAACTTCAATATAAAGTTAGTCTTTTTGCTAACACTTCGATGTTTTCTCATTTTGATTAAAAACTCAATTTCGCTCCAAAACAAAGATATTGATTGAAAAGTATTCAAATATTGACTGAATTTTGGCATAAATTAGTGACAAAAAAGTGATGACCAGAGGTGTGCATAAAGGTATGGAGTGAGTCCTGTTTGGATGAGTGCATCACTCAATTTGATTAAAGGTGGGACTTGTAGTGCGTATAGAAATAGTGATATGAGCATAAGTGTGTAAGGTGCTTCAACATTGCTTTGCCGGATGCTTTAAGTAGTGAATCATTCAACTTGTTCTCACTGTACACCAGTCCAGAGCATCGTTGGGTGGAAGCGTTACGACTGCACCAGAATTGTTATATTAATACTCTCCTCGATCTCAATATTATTCAGTCATTCGGTATAATTGATGAAAGCATTTGTTGTTTCTCTTAGTTCTTGTGCTCTAATATCTGATACCTTGTGATGACTACACAATAGACTATAAGAAGAGAAGTTATATTCAAGTCCTGAGTACTTCTCATTCTAAGTCTTAGTTTTAGTTTTATATTTAATTTATATACTTTTAAGTAATAATCAAAAGAAATAAACAATAAAATGTTGATAACAAGGCTACGGAGGCCTTCACTCATTTCGACGCTTTTAGATAATCAAAATCATATTCTCATTAAGAGTTTGGCATTAATTGTGTTATGCATTGGATTGAGTCAATTGAGTCAATCCGCTCCAATCACTTCCAGACAAAAAAGAAACGTTCGCTCAGATGTCGGCGCAATGGTATGTATTGAAAGCTTTCATAACTTTTTAAATTTCCTCTTAATTAACAACTTTTATGACTGTCTATAAATTTATGACTATTTTGAGAATTGCAGCCAATTTTGTAAAGAATTTAATAGAGAGGAGCGAATGGTTAGACAAACACAGAATGTTTTGCTCTTGAATTTCAATATATATGTCAGTAGTGGAGGAGAAGCGATATTTTCACTCTTTCTCTCCATTCCTATCGATTTTATGTCAAATGTCTCAAAGAAAGCGATAAAAGCGTAAAATAATTGAAGTATTGTTTAGAAATAGAAAGTTAGTGCAAAAGTGTGTAAAAAGTTATAAAACTTTTTGAGTCTGAGAGCAATACTCTCCCGTTTGCACACAATGTCAAAGGCATGCGATACCAGATTTCATCCCTTACTTGAAAGTTGAAAAATCTTGAGTCGAGTGGAGAAGAGATCAACATTTTTAAAGGTATTAACTCGAGTCGAGAATCAGCTAAAAAATTGTTGTTCAGTGCATCGCCCCATCAGATGGGGACTAACTGTTGGGGTCCCTATTTTGTAGCCCTTTGGATGGGAGCGAGCGCTGGAATGTGTGGGTGTCATCATTTGCTACAATGATAATCAACTTCAATGCAATCATGCGTTCAGACAAATGACCCTTTGATATATTCAGTCGACAACTCCCTCAATGTATACAACAATTCAACAATTTTATATGAAGAGGAGCTCAGATTCACCTATCGATTCACTACTACTCTCTCAGTCATTGTTTTGATTCCTAACAATTGAACACAAGTTGTGAAAAATCTCTGAGCCTTTTGCCAACAGAATTGTCTCTATTGTTACTGTCCTTGAATTGATTTGACGTTTGGCCAGAATTGAAACAAATATTAATTTTTTATTGAAATTGTAATTCGTTTTAAAAATCGATATAAATCTAAAACAGATTAATTTTTTATGGGATGAACACAATAGGGAAACCGCTTTATCAAAAGTGACCCTGAATTGTGCCATCCGTCGAATATTCCGAATTACGTCAAAAAAAGTTGAAAATCGTGATAAGCCTTATAATTGACTTACAATTAGTATAATATTTCATCCCTTATATCAAAAATCATATTAAGACTAAATATTTTGCTGATTGTCTTTAGTCATGAAAATATTATTACATGAAAATGAATTGAAGAAAGTTTTTGTCTATCATTTAGTTTTGTTGTTTGTTTTTGGGTGAGACTCCTATTTGTCAGTTGGTATTAGAGTTAATATGATATCGATATCGATATCTTTATACGAAAAATTGATTACAACTAAAAATAAGATGTTTTGACTGAAGTCTGTCCACAATATTATGCAATACTCTTATCGGTCTATTTATGACTCATAAGGAATGTCCGCACAATTAGCAAAAATTTCTGGGAAGAGATGATTCATATACTCGTGTTTTGTTAGCAACAATTTATAGCAACGAAAGATGAGATCAATGTCCCAAACAAGTCATAAATAAATGAAACTACTCTTCCGCTGAATCCAACTCTTGGAACACTTGAGATGTGATATACATCTGATAATTAATATGACTTAAAACACACAAAACTCCCACTTATTTCTCGTGAGTCACTTAATGGTCAAAGTCTTCTGAAACAGGAGTCAATGCTTTCATTCAAAAGAGAAATAAATTCCGAATGAATTGAAGATTTGATTCTTGAACCCAATAAGAATCCAATACCCTCTCAAATAGATGGGCAAAAAATTCAAATAATAGTATCGAAAAAAGTTATTTTTGTCATTAATTAATGACAATTAATTGATTTGTCAGACAATTCTTTGGGACATCCCTTGACTTTGAAATCAATTAATTAATTTCAGAACATATTAGAGAAAATAATTTGTGAATTCAGAAAATGATAAAAAGCGATAACAATAGAGTCGGAAAATATTGGGTAAACTTTGAAACGAAACGTGAAAATAAAAAATAAAACTTTTCACGCAATTCAAGCAATTGTCCGCTTCTACTGAAATGAAGGCCACAATCGATTGGATACGCTTTTAAGTCATTGTGTTATTGCTTTGTACCCAAAAACTGAATGAATTTTTGAAAAATCATATTCTATGACATGTATTGACAGTAAATGATATTCAAAGTATAATACCATCGATTGATAGAAAATAATTTAAATATTTGAAAAAAACATCTTTTGTTGCTTTCATTTCAATTGAATTTCAGGTGAATTCTCAGAAGTGCAAAAATGACGGTTCGGTTTCATTTATTTTCATTCATATGTCACTAAATTAGACATTAATTTAATGGTTTGATACGTTTTAATATTAATGAGAACAAAATATTATACAAAAATATTTTTAATGAGTAATTTCCAAGAACATCATAATTAGCTTTTTTTAAAAACAAAAAATTTGAGGAAAGCAACAAATATTTCCAAATATTTTTATTGGGACTTTCGTTGGAAAACTTGTTCTGAATACTAAACCTGAGAACCGATTATAACGTTATATAATTGAAAGAAACTATAATATCGTTTCGTAATATCAATACATAGAGAGTCGTAATATCATTATATAAAACCAATTAAACAAATAATGGAAATACCTTTAGTTAAGGCACTTAATCGTGAAGACTAATCAAAGCAATGCTATGAATACAAAACTAAGTATTGTTTACAAAATAAATCCTTCAAAATAGACGTCAGACTTGAGATCTTATCACAAGATTATAAAACAATTTATTTTTTAAAATAATTAATAATGTTTTTTAAGAAAAGTTATTGAAAGTGAAAATTATTATTGACCTAGCTCTACCTACAACGATTTGGTTACATGAATGAGAGCACAGCAGCTAATCTGGTATCTGAGAAAACTTATTCGGATGCAGTTCTAGAGTTTCAACGCTTCGCAGGAATCAATCAGACGGGTATTGAATTGATTGAAAGGTGAATTTTTTCATCAAAACTGATAATTTGATTGATTGAAAGGTCTATTGGATGAGGAGACTATGGAAATGATGAACTCTCCCCGTTGTGGTAACAAAGACAGAGTCGGACACAGCGAAGACGCAAAGAGGAGAAAACGCTATGCATTACAAGGTTAGACTCAAAACAGAGGAAAACTATATTTTAATTTTTTTTTTATATTCAACTTATGATAAATCAAAAACATTGACTTTCAATCATTAATGCAATGATTCAATTGATAGAAAATCAAAGCCAAAAGTCTTGACACGAATTAATTGAATAAAAAGAGACAAAACAAAAAGCTTTGCCTTAAAATACATTCAAATTAATGAAAATCCTATCAATTGTTTTAAATATGAAAACAAAATAAATTAAATTCAAATTCTATTCATAAGTAAATTTTTCCGTCACTTAGTTATTCTTCAAAAGAGTTGAATCATTTGAATATTGAATTACTATTACTTATAATAAGTCATAAAAAATATTTCTAACGATAATTTCCGAGCAATAAATAGAAAGTCTGTTTGACATCCAATAAAGGATTCAATTCTGAGAATAATTACATATTTTTCATACAATAATCAAAGAGAAGGAAAGTTATGGTCCAGAGATCACATCAATAATAAACAGTTGTTTTTATGTTTCGATGAATCACGAAATTAATTTGAATTAATTACCAGGCTCAAAATGGCGTCGAATTGAACTTACATACAGAATATCTCAATACCCGAGCAAATTCTTGTCCAAAAAACAAGAGATAGACAAAGAAATAGCAAAAGCGTTCAAAATATGGTCAGAAGTGACTCCACTTAACTTTGAAGCTAAAAAAGAGGGAAGGGTTCACATCGATATCAGATTTGTCAGCGCAGAACATGGAGATGGAGATCCATTTGACGGACCGGGCAATACCTTAGCTCACGCATACTTTCCACAATATGGAGGGGACGCCCATTTCGATAATGAGGAGTATTGGACTATTTCCTCGTATTCCGGTTCGAATGCATAGACTTTCACTCAAATCATAAGTTATTTATTAATAATTTTGACACAATATTAGGAACTAATGTCTTTCAAGTGGCGGCCCATGAATTGGGACATTCATTGGGTTTGGGTCACAGCAGTGTCAGGGACTCACTTATGGCTCCATTTTACCAAAAATATAAACCAAAGTTCAGACTACATCAGGACGACATCCTCGCCATTCAAGCCCTTTATGGGGTTCGCAATACGGCAAGTGATCCGGAAGATAAACCAGAGAAACCCAAACCACTAGACCCCGACCCGAGCGCGGATGGGCCCGACCTCTGTCAGGACAGCTCTATTGATGCGGTCACTCGAATAAGCGACGGAACGACATTCGTCTTCAAAGGCAATCACTATTGGAAAGTAGAGACCAATGGTTTGGCTGATGGCTATCCTCGAAGAATTTCAAGCGATTGGGACGGACTGCCCGGCAATTTGGATGCAGTGCTCACTTGGGCTGACGGCAAGACATTCTTTTTCAAGGTATTTATCAAACAAAATATTGAATTGAGTTATTTAAGTCTTAAATTAAAAGCAATCAATCATTTGTCAAAATCCCAATTATTTCTGACACCAATAAAAGGGCGATAAGTACTGGAGATTCAAGAATATGCGAATGGATAAGGGGTACCCCAAACCTATTAGCACTGGCTTTGCTGGCATTCCTGACAAGATTGACGCCGCTTTTGTCTGGAGTGGTAATGGAAAGACTTATTTCTTCAAAGGTATGGATAAATAATGGGAAAGCATTTCCATTTGATTTTCACAATCGATTTAATGACACAATTGTTAGGCAACGAGTACTGGAGGTTCGACAGCAAAAACGATCCGCCGGTTAGCAAACAATATCCGAAACCAATAAAGAATTGGAACGGATTGCCAAACAATATCGACGCCGCCTTCAAATGGGAGAACGGAATGTCTTACTTTTTCAAAGGATCTCAATATTTTCGCTTCAATGACGTCGACTTTGAGGTCTATTTTCGATAAATTCAATTATATATTAAACAAATGATAAAATTTTCTTTAAATTTGTGTTTAGGTCGACACAAAAGCTAAGCCTCCGTTCCCGCGACAAACCGGTAAGAATTGAAACTTTAAGATTGAGTTTATGTGAAAATTAATGAATTTACTGAACCTAACCCATCATTAGCCCAGTGGTGGTTCGACTGTCAGGCCGCTAGTCGTAAAAATAAGAAAAAGGGCAGTACTCGCACTGGAAGTCTTGTCAAAGACGATTCTCATGCGGTCTTCATTGGAAATGGCGATAGTAATGATATGGACTATCTGTCAGACAGTCATCAGCCGACAACCTCTGCCTCATTGGACGCACATATAGTGAAAGTGGATAAAGACGATAAGGAATGGCGAATGCACGGCAGGCCAGACAGGGACGAGACCGCAGCCTTCGAGTCTGGGGCCACATCTTTGAGTTCATTTAGCTGTAAGACTAACCCAATACTAATGCTTTCATTTCTATTTATTTCAATTTTCAAATATGTATTTTATGGGTCAGCATCCGGTGAAAGACCATGAATTGGTTCATAAATAGAAATTACAAATACATTAAAACAATTTTCAAATTTGTCTCAAATAACAAAATGCCTAATAATTATCGGACGAATAATTTGAACGAAAACTTGGATTCAAAACAAGAATTTAATTATTTTTCTATAATTATTGCAATAATTTGTTTTTCTCTCAAAACCGAACGCAATAATAATGTTTGTAAAACACTCTCAACGAAACACACCATTAATTTTCAATCTATTGTATCATTTCATTACATAATTCATTCGGAATTTACTTATTTATAAACAAAACAATCACTCATTCATTCAAACATCAAATGGTTTTTCGTTATTAAAAGCAAACATTAGTTCTCTTCAAAGAAGAGTCACTACTTCTTATTAAAAGTCATCCAATATGTGACCCAATCCTAATGTATAACTAATCCGAAGCGAATCTAACCCTAAATCAAAATTAATTAAACTGTTGTTTGTGTGCCAACCCATCCTATTATCGTTATCTCAATTTGTATGTAATTTTGTAGTCAAAAGCCGTAATGTAGTCGCGATTTAAACGCTTTCATTAATAAATTAATTTTTTGCTAAAAAACTTCAAAAGCGCTCTTATTCTGTGCTAACGCTTGCCTTCAAATTATGCAAATAATGTTTAGACGTTTCGAGAGCGGAGGGTTAGTCATGTAATTATAAAAATAAAGACAAACCTTTTGATATATTAATTATCGTTCAATCGGTTTCAATCTCAGTGTCGTCTCCGCTGTGGTCTTCACTATTACTGTATTTTTTCTTAACTTTTTCTCTGATGAGTAACCCTTTAATCAATTTTCTCCAGTTTTCATAAACTCGTTTCTCTCTTTTGTCTTCTTCACGCTGTCGTATATTATCTTGGTCTTCTTCCCAGGCGGCGATCAGCACCTCTTCGTATTCTTGGCATACAATGAAACCATCGGTCACGGGATGAGAGCCGAGTCCTCCGTTGTTATTATCGAAGCCAACGATAGCCGCCGCGCAGTCTATCTTAAGTTTATTGGCAACGCGTAATAGTCCGGGCAGTTGCAGATGAACACAGCCTTTGGGTATCATTTGGGGCTGATAGAGGTCAACGTTTCCATAGCCATTTCGCGGCACTTTCCCATCTTTGGCCTGAGGCGGGTCATAGGGCTCTGTCTGCCATTCGCCAAACAATTCTAAGGGCAAATCCCTTTTCCAAGTCTTAGAGTATTTATCCCATTTGGGTCTCGAAGTCACTAATTTATAGGCCGTTTCCCCTATTTTGACGGTTCGGGCAGATCTAAGCCATGTCTCTCTTGAATGCAATAAACGGACGCATTCTCTCGCATAGACCGGTTCTCCTCTAATGAATCCAAGAGGCGGTGCGTCTGAGGGATATATTCCTTGAAATTTCAATAAATCTTTTTTGATGACATAAAGCGGATGATTCTTATATTCACTAATTTTTGTTGGAAGGGGTGTCGAAGATATTAGTTTATCGAACTCTTGGTCCTCTGACTTCTCGGCTGAACTCAATTTTTTTCTCTCAAAGCATTTCAATGTCTGATTCCACCAAATTTGGTCCGTTCGACGATTTTTCATAGTATTAGTCATCCAATCGGTTGTATATCTTTGAGTCACTTCACGTATATATCCCTCAGAATCCAAACCAATTACATAAGATATTTGAGGTAATGATTTTGAAGCGATATCTTCCGGTTTATCCATCAAATCATTGGACAAATCAAAACAAATCCATTTGTTTTCGACAAATATCTCGACCCAAACACTCAAAACTTTTGGATCAAATGGTTTCACATTTTCTTCGTTATTGGTTTCTGACTCAGAATCGGATGAAACTATTTTACGTTTTTTGGATTCCGATGACTTTCTTTTGGTCTTATTGTTAGATGTTTTGGTCGAAGACTTTTTGTTGGTTTTGTTCTTTAATTCCAATTGTTTTTGACTTAAAACCAAATCTTTAGGTTTGAGGTCAACCGGATTCAAGACATAACAGAGCCTTGAATTGAAATTCTTGTGTAAACTTCTGAACAGTGAAAGGAATGTCAGATTCAGTTCAATACTATTGAGGGCTACTCTCTTCTCAAGACATCTGATGAGGGAATCAGTCGTCGATTCATTGGATTCATTTTGAGAGTACTTTAACTCAAAATTTTCTTTAAACCAATCTTTGAATTGTTTTACGAAACTAAGAGTTAAACGCTTTGGAGGTTTCAACTCATTTGTCAGCGAAAGACAAATCGATTGAATTAATGGATCGTTAACTGAATTATTAAAATGAAAGGCTCTGGCAATCAATAAGAGTAATGAAGTCTTGTGTTTATTTGACTGCAAATCCTTTTTGAAACGATTTATTTTCTGTCGAATCAAATCATTGATATCTAGAGTTCTCTTCTTTTTCACAGAAGTCTCATTCAGAGTGATTTCAACGCCTTCTGAAGGTATGTCTGGTTTATAATCATTGAGTTGTTGGTCGTCTTCGTTGTCCTTCACTTCTTCCCAATCGTCGTCTTCTTCTTCATCGGAACCACTACTCGAGTGAACTTCAAGTTTGACTTTCTTTGGTCTAACGATACTCTCTTTGACCTTAACTTCGGGTTTGAACTCATCGTCGGTAGAAATGTTGTCATCGGTTTGAATGTCGTCTTCAGAATCGGCGAAATATTGACTTTTGGTTTGATTTGAGCTCTTTGTAGTCGAGACCCGTTTAGAGCGACGCAAACCGTTTGCAGAAGTATTTGGCATTTCATTCATAGAAGTGATTACCTCTTCTTCGATGACAACTCCATTTGTCTCAACCTTTGGTTTCTTCGAAGTCTTGTCTTCATTTGATTTAGTCTTTGAAATACTTCTCTTTTTTCGCGCCATTTCTCAAAATAGGCTTAAATTCAATTAAATTATGAAAAATATTCAATAATTAAAAATAAAATAAAAATATGATTTGATTTGACTCTATCTTAACGTTAATACAAATAATTTGAATGAATTTAAGATTAAAAATATGATTAAAATGTGATTAAAACGTAACCCAATGTTAAACACAAAACCACTGAATATCACATTTCTTTTGATACCTTTTAAAAGTCATTTAAAAAAACTTTTACCAAATATTACGTTAATTTCAAAACAAATTTGATTCAAATATTTTTCAGATTAAAAGAAATTTAATTAATTTTATTTAAATCCTAAAGAAATAAATTTTATTTAAAATCTTAAAAAACTTATTAAAAAAAGTTATAATTAATTTAATTTTCATTTAATTGAAGGTTTGATTTATTTGACGTCTTTTATGAGTTTCGCAATCCTTTTGTCAAATGTTTTGTAAATATTTATTGATTTGTTGTTTGAATCGATTCACAGATTAATTGATATTTTATTTACATTCAAATAATGGATACTTTGAATAATATAAGCGGATTAATAAAGAGCGGCTCTTCATCTGTTTGGAGAGGTTTGTCCAGTATTTATAGCTCGAGTAAGGCTCCGACCGGAGATATTGTCTCAAAAACTGGTCAACAATTGCTTCCGAATGCCATCCGATTGAGTGAAATCGCGACCCGAAGGGAAATTTTGGCAATACTTCAGACGTCTCAGTGGACACGTTTTGCCGGACTATTGGGCGCCTCCGCCGTTGCTTTTGGCGCATATGGCGCTCATGGTAAGGCATAAATAATGAGGGTCATTTGTTTGATTCTTCATAATCTTAAACCTGGGGTCAAATAAATAGGACAACAATCAGTCAATTGTATGACTCATAAGAGCTATAAGAGTGGCCAAAGAGTGGCCAAACTCTTCAGTTAATACATATTGACTTGAATTGAAAGTTTTTATTAACTGAAGTCCATTTGAAACCCTTAGACATCTTCTGAGAAACTTTTTTGTCAAATACTTTAAAGGATTCATTAAAAACTATTGGAGGTTAGAAAATAGGAGATTAGCAAGGTAAGTTTCCATTTTAAAGTCAGTTTTTTCGATACATTTTCAGAAAATTTCGAAAAAGTAGTTAAAAATATTTAAATTCATAAATAAAAATTGATGTTTGAATTGATTGACCTTGCTCATAATTTATTTCATATAAATCAAAGAGTCTGTAAATAAATTTTTAATCGACTCATTTGATATATTACTAAAACAATTATATGTTTTCATTAAAATCAATTTGTTTTAGCTTTGAATCCAAGAACTGATATCCCGGTTGAATACAAATTGGTTTACGAAACGGCAAATAAATACCATTTCATACATTCGTTGGCATTACTTGCGGTGCCATTGACTCGAAGACCATTAATCGTAAGTTTATTTAATATCTTTTATGTCTTTCAATGGCTTTAGAAATCAATTTCCAAACAATTTTATATTTTTCCAAAAAATGATTGAATTTTTGATTGGGTTTTAAATCATTTAATATAAGACTTCAATAAATTGAGTTATTTTTCGATTAATTTAATTGAAAGTAAATAAGATATGCATTAAATTGAATTTGGGATCAAATAAAAAGTCATTTCCTTTTCGTTGAATGAGTTTATTGGAGAGGAATAACAAACACTAATACTATTTGTTTACGCCATCGATAGGTCGGTTCACTTATGGTTAGCGGAATGTTTGTCTTTTGCGGCACATGTTATGCCTATTCTCTGAACCATAATAAAGAAATTATTCGTTTGACACCATTTGGAGGACTGACACTGATTCTGGCCTGGCTCGCTATACTCTTGTAGAAATTTCCCTTTCAGTTCAATTGGAAATATGTTTTCATAAGTTTTTATTTTACTTTTTATTCCAAATAAAGACTATTATTCTATTCTTAACAATAAATAAACGATAAAAACATTAATAAAATTTATTTTGAAGTTTATTTGAGTCTTATAGCGAACACTCCTTATTATGTATTTGAGTGCCTTTCGAGCTATTGTTGTGAGCTTTGAAAGTGGTGTTGAACTTCCAGGACAGGGGCTTATCGTACTTATAGGTCACGTTATGACACAACGACTGGTTTTGATGATTATTACTCTCAGTTTCTCTATTATTATCCAAAGAAGTATTGATATCACAAAACTTGGATGAGGTCTGATGTGCGGGCGATGCGGAACTTCTCTTGTGATGCGTTGTATTTGTATTGTCTCTGATCTGAGACGCGGTTCGACTGAAACGTCTACTGTTGGGAATCGAGTCGTTGGCACAGATTTGGCACAAAACGATTCGTTTGAAAGCCCGACGAAAGTTACGATTAAATATCGTATATATTATCTGTTTTTTAAAAGTTAAAATCATTTCAATTAATTGAGTTATTACTCAAAAGTTAAACACTCAAAGACTGACCGGATTTATGATACTTGAGATATACCCTAAAAAAGATAGAAAATAAATAAATATAATAAAAGGGGAAGTGATTCAAACCGAGCCAAAGGAATGTTGTGATCACTTCGTCCGGAATGTTTTGGCCCAAGAGGTCGCGCGGGAGTATTCCAAACATAAAATTCAAGCTGAAAAACGGCGCCCAACAGATGACAAACGCGAAAAATACGAGTCCCAACACTTTTGTAGCTTTTTGTTCATTCCTCACCTGAAGACTAGAACCCAATGTCCTTAACATAAGGGGTTGTGTTTTACGAGAAGTCGATTTCTTCTTGCATTTAATGGATTCACTTCTATTAGAATTACTGTTAGTGTGGGACTGACTGTTGGACTGAGTCATTGGTCGCCTTTATTTCAAATATCAATCAATTAGTGATTCAATCGTTTGAGAGTAATGTTTGTTTACCGGGAATCTAAACAACTCATCTCGTGTTGAGAAGTGGAACACCTATTGGCCATCAATTGTAAGTTCGCCGAATTGGCGCTATTGACAGATGAGGTAGAGCTCGAACTTATTGTGCGATTGACTAAATAGTGGTCTTTAACTGTAAGAGAGAATCAAAATTGGATTTAAGTAATTGAATATTCAAATAACGAAATTCTATTTCCAAATAATGTTTGCCTCCACTGATGGTAATGATCCGTGAGGTTAGTGCTGTCGGACTAATACATAGAATGGTTTTCACTTATCGTGAGTTAGCTTTTAGGCCAAAATTAAACTAAAATACTCTACTTTTAGAAGAAAAGGTAAAAAAGACGAATGACTTTTAGACATGAGTTCCTTTTTCTCTATTAAATCCGAGTCAGCGTTTTAGTGATGGATAGCTTTAACATTGAATTCAGCCTTTTTTCACACTTAACGAAAAAAGCTTCAATTTTTGTCAATCTATTAGTTTTCGTCAAATAATAACTCGAAGTGTGAAAAAGCAATGAAAATATTTGAGTGAAAATATGTTTTTGATTCAATCCATACTTTTCTTTCACTTCATCTGCTATTAAGTAGTTCTTCAATTTTTTTTTACACGAATTGAATTTTGGGATAAGTTTTTTGAAATTCAATGCAATTCTTGTTCATAAGAAATATTAAAGTGTTTTCAATGAAATTCTAAAATTCAGGTTTTATTTACTGTAGATTTTTGACATTCCTTGCGGCCAATCGACACAAGAATTTGATAAATAATTTCATTAAACAGCTGTCAAAGTGTTGGCAAAACATTATATGAATTCAGAGATTAAAAAATTCTTGATTTTATGAGTCATTCCTTTTATCAAATTTGAATTTTTGCATATTTCGAGTAAAAGGGACAGACCTGAGGATGTGTTCCTTTTCAATATATTAAATTCTGTGGACTCTTTTGCAGCGCTTAAAGTGGAGTCTTCGTAGAACTTAGCCTTTCTTCGCAATAGTCGGACGGTTAGCACAAAAGAGGACAACATGACGACCATCGGCAGAAAGAAGGCACTCAATGATCCTTTCAAAGAGAGAAATAACTTATTTTAGAGTAATTGACAATCGATTTGGGGATTAAACTCTTTGATTATTGTCTTAAATAAAAAGAATCGTTTTATTTGATTAATCAAATGCTGAACTTTTCGCTATTCTGATTGCATCCACAGAACAGCACTAAAAGAGAAATATTATCCAATTATTTGACACAAAGTTTGTGTCAATTAAGCACTTTCTCGATACTGACCTAATATCAGAAATGGACGACTGGATATCGCACAGACTAAAGGTTCCGGTTGTATATTACTACTATCCAATACCGCTGAAAAACAAAAACATCAAATAATCGTTAGATTTTATTCAATTAATTCTACCCAATCTTCAAATCAAACATTACCATGCTCATTCTTTTTGTAACTCGTAAAAATTTAATTCTTGCCTATCTTGGTCATCTTTAACTAATAGTGTTCTTTTTATAAACTCTGCGGTTGTTATCAAATTTGTGTTATCAGCAAAATATTTAACTCAATTTCAAAACTGTAAGAGAATTTTGAAATGTCAAGTATTGATCTATTTACTTTTTCTTTTGAATTTACTTTTGAATACCTTATAAAAAAATATAAGCAAATGAGTCTTCAAATAATTATTCATTTTGTTTTGCTATGAGTTAATCGTTTGAGTCATTCAAAGAATCAATTTAATGGTTGTGTGGTTTCTGAAAATTTCAAACAAAATCAATGAATGTCTGTCCCTATCATTAGAGTAATTCAATTACGATCTCAAACCATAGGCTCATTAAATATTCAAAGATAATAAAAGTATTAATATATTAATTTAATGATTAAATTTGATATTATTCAGTATGAAACGGCTTAAACTAAGCAGGGTCACTTAATTATTTCAAATTTTATATCGATTTTGAAAACTAAACTTTAATTAAATATCAAGTCTTACGGATATGTAATGTATTCATGAATTGAAAAATTTTTTGGATTATATATCAATCTTTTATCACTCATTCATTGATTTATTCTATCCTTTAATCTTAATTCTGGTGAAAATGAAAACAGGATTTTGTTTTTAAACTAAAGTTCTTCAGTAATAATAAAAACATTTATCAATTCGAAGAGAATTTTGAATTTTGATTAATATTCTTCCGTTTTATGTAAAGTTTTACCGAATATATCCTAAAAATTATTATATTTTTCTGAAATATTTGAGAAAAAAAAAGTTCAAATCGAAAATCGATTTTTTCGTCTTTTATTTTAATATTGATTTTTTTCGTCATTTCAAGACTGGCTTACAATTAAATGTTGAAACCCAAGTTATTTCCTATTATTATAATAACTCCTAACTATAGGGTTCACATATTTTATGCTTTAATCAAATGAAAAATATTTCGATTCTATTATTATTCTCAAAATATTATTCCTAATATTGAAAGCAATTCATTAAAAATTGAGTGTTTTTACAGATATTCAACATTTAATCCTATTTTCATATTCACAATAAGGAAATTATAGAAAAAACAGAATATTTTAAGATCTCATCAAAAAATTGCTTTTCAGACAAGAATTTCAATTGAATTAAAATTTGAATGGAAAGGAAGGCATGGATTCTTCAGATGAACATTGATTTGATTGGAAAGAGTCGTGAACGACATTATCATTTATAGCAAAGGCATTATTTGTGTCATTAGTGGCGTCTATTAGTTATTATCGATTCTAAACAGGGATCGCTTGACTTGTATTTCTCAAAACTACTAAATATATTGAATTATTTGACAAAATTAGGGCTCAAACAGATGTGTGGACTGAAAAAGAGTGAAACCGACGATGAAAGCAGAATAAAGCAAAACAGATATAAATTGGAGGAACAGACAAATGTGAAGTGAAAATAAAAGCCAAACTTCAAACGATCATTGATTTGCTTTCGTTAGCACTAAAATCATCAATTTTTTGGCAAACATTGATTTGTGTAAATATTTGCACCAAAATCGGCAAAAATCACTTTTTTCTTCAATAAGACGTAAAACAAAGATTTGAATTATACTTAATTTTAGTTCAGGACTTTAATTGACAGTATTCTTCCATTTCAATTTGCAGGATAACTTTAACATAGCGTTGTTAGCTGACACTAATGACTTGATTGTCATTAAAATTCACTCAATTCTCTAATTAAGTGACTTTACATTCATTGCTGATTCAAAGTGGAGAAGTTTCAGCAAAGTTATCTAGTGAAAACAGTTCACAATTTAATTTGTTTGGCAGTCGATTTGTTAAGACCTAATGCTTGAAATATTTTTAGAAAGAAATAAGTGGTTGAGTAATAGAGTTGAGGTCAGCTCTTCTATGAAACAATTGATTGACAAACTATTTGTCCAAAAGACTGATCGAAAAGTTAATCGAAATGTTTTTTGTTTACCAAAAAAGGATTGAATTGCTTTCAAACCAATTCATAGTTAATTAAAATTTTACTGATCTTAAATTATTTGGTAAATAAAATTGCTAGATTAAATTTTGAAATCATTTCGATTCGACTCTATTACAAAATTTCAATAAGTTTTGGGATTTTTATTTAGAAATTGATTTATTTTTTTCGGATTCATTTCATTCGTAAAACTGTTGGGAATTTATGTTTGATTTTCATGTAATCCAATAAACTATTGAATCAAATAAGAAGTATAACTGAAATCTGACCCATAATAGTGAGTGGAGATGTGATGACAGCTGAGAGTAGCCAGGCCAGGGCTATCTTCAGGAGGACAGCTCTTCGTGAGACGAGGAGAGGCGCTTGTCTGGCGTGCAATGGATTCTTAATTCCGATATAACTAAATAAGAGGTCAACAAAACGTGAATCGCTTAATAAATAAATATTGTTTGCTTACATACCGTCCCACAGATATAAAACACATGTGAAGAATGCTCGACGAACAGCACAGGACATCACACGTAACCCAAAGATTACAAATGGTTGAACCGAACGGCCAAAACCCTATAGATTAAAATGATTGGAACTTCACTATAAGTATCGATTGCTTTCAATTTTTTTTTTGGGAAAAAATATGAAGTTTTAAACAGATTTTAGAGTCATTCAAACGAGTCATTCAATAGATTTATTAAGAAATCAATATTACATCTCCTGATCCGTGAATCAGAATAACTTTTTTTCAAACCTCAAAGGCTTTTGAATCATATTTTTTGTCAACTTTTAATCAAAATTCATATTCTTTTGAGAAAATCTGAATAATTTTGATATCAAGTAAAGCATTTGATTCAAAATAGATAACCATATGTTAAAAGACATTCAATTTGATTAAATGAGGCCTTAATTATCAAAACTTAATTAGCTTTTTATCGTTTTTGCTTTGAATGACATTTTCATATAATCAAGCTAATATTGATAGAAGAATTGGACTAATCTACTTCTGGTCTATTGATTCTTCAATCAGATATCAGATTAGTTTTGAGACAATCGATGGAAAAGCGCACGAATTTTGTACAGAATTTTGGCAAACATTTTGTGCGAAAGAAGCAAATGTGAGGTTAAGAGAACACAATTACAATATATTGTTGTTTCATAAGATGGATAACTAGCCAACAGCTGTCAATATATTGGTCCTAACTTTTCAATAATCAATAACTAATGATTAGATTATTATATCAACTCTTGGTATGACATCAATTATTTCGCTCTTTCCTAGAGTTTGTCATAATATTTAAGACATTTAAGATTAATATTTAAGATAATAAATAATATTATTTTAGAAAAATTTGTAAAAATGGTTTAATTTTCAATAATTTTATTTAATGGTTTCAAAAATTTGTTAAAACATTAAAATTATTGAAGTTTTTAATCGATATTTTTGAGTAAATTCTCAAAAGAAAATCAAATTAAATGAAATTTTTGATGAAATATATTTGAAATAAATTACTTTTGTTTTCTTGATTTTTAGCTTATGTTGAGAATCATTAGTAAAACATATTTTCCATTTCAAAGAAATCTCAAAAAGTTTTTATATTAATAACCAAATATCATATTATGAAAAGATGTTTATTTGATATTTCAGTAAAAAAGATGAGTAAAACTCAATGTGTATAAGAAATATAAGAAAGGAAGTCTCAAATAAATTATTCGCAAAAACTAAATCCTTTTTTGATAGATTTGAAACAGTGGTGGTATTATTAGTTATAAAAATAATGAGTAAGCAGTAGATTGAGGTGACTGTGTTATTGGCGTAGTGGTGAACACTCGGCACAAACATTGATCGATTGGAGCAAAGGATATATCAGTCCATAACCTAATGATAGCTTCTATTGTGAACTGAATTTTATATAAAATGCAGAAAAGACTTTATTTGGTGACAAACTTACGACTATTGCATTGCATTACTCTCTCGTCACTCGTCTTAATTCCCTTCTATTTTGAGTTAACACTCTCTTAAATAGCCTTAAGGGGTATTATATGTGATATAATGGTATAAAAGCCTCTTTTTTGAATAATATCTGTTTGACATTAGTGGAGGATATGTTGCCGAGACATCAGCCATCACTCAGGGATATGTTCTCTCATAGAATTCTGTCTTAATTTTAATAACTTTTAAAAATTCACTTAATTTTAATGCATTTAAAAAAATTATTTCAAATATACTAACTTTTATTGAGTTATAAATTTTTCAACTTTTTTTGTAATCATTGAAATCGATATTCTTTATGAGCAGTGCTTTGGTTGTGAAACAAAGGAATCAATCGATTGTGAGACCAATTATACGGTTTAACAGATGTTTTCACGAAATAAAACTAATCATTGAATTCTTAAAATAGTTTTTTCAAATGATTTTCAAACAAAATTTAAGTTCATTTCTTAACTTCACTTCAATTCATGAATTCGTCGGATAGTTTGACAGACAGTCATTAGAAATGAATTAAGAATAGTAAAGATCATTTACTAAACGACCTAGCTATTTATAGCAATCATTTTCTTAAATTACGTAACTATTCGTATAATAGCTATTATTATCGGAATAACAAACAGTTTATTTGATATCTTATGGTTTTTAATAAAAGAATTGAACATTAAATCCAAAAAAAATAAATGAAAAGAAAAATTTGTTTTTCTTTATTTCATTGGATTTCAATTTATTGGCTATTTTTTAATTCAATCAAAAAATAGTTTCAATTCTCGTGAAAGCCATCAAAATAAATAAAGTCTGACCAATTGTTTACCATTTGAGTATATTTTTCATTAACTTGGTTATTTTCTTTTCAAATTGAACTTTTCTACTAATGAACTCTTTCGAAACTTCTCTATATTTTCAACAAATTTTTGTCGAAGTTATTAACCATTAAAATTCAAAAACTATTTTGACTCAGAATTCAAACAAATTGTTTGACATTTCTTAGGAAATATCATTTGAAGACAGCTTTTGATAATAAATCAAATGTAAATCTTTGATAAAGATTTTATAAATTTGATGGAAAATGCATTTGACATATATTTCTGGTTTATGTGAAATCAAATCGAAATACATTTGATTCATATTTTATCAGAAATAAGTTCTGGTCTTCAAAATCTGAGGAATGACTTCAATTCCTTTTATTACATGTTTTGAAGCATTTTTTAAATAAAAGAAAACAGTTATTGAAAAAAATATTCAACTGATTGAACTGACCGTAGAATTCATTGAGAATACCAAAAGGCATGACCAGGACTGAGACGAGAAGATCTGCCACCGCCAGACTGTCCACACATCACAAATATTTGGTTAAAGATCATGGAATAGATATCATTAAGACACACATTAAATGAATACCTGAGCAAAAAATAATTGGTTGCGTTTTGTAGTCTCCTTTCGAATCCGATGGCCAGACAGACCAGAATATTGCCGAACCCACCGATAAACACAAGAATTCCCAACAAAAGGAAAGGCCATTTGTAGAGCGGAACAGGCGTTTGATCGGAAGATATTTGTGTGACATTTGGAGAGAAGAAGTCATCGAAAACTATTGACTCCATTGTTTGGATTGTTGTGAATGTTATATCAGTGGATGCGGTGGTCGTATCAGAAATTTGTGTTTGTTTGGACTCCCAGTGTGTCAACCATTGCAAACATTCCTCATTAATGCCACTAATGTTTTCAGTCGAACAAATTATATTCAAATTAATTAAATTGCGATCCCTTTCCAACTCATTTGAACTTTCATTGAATAAACTGTGCATTTGATTAGACCAGAGTGAAGACCAGTTGGTGTACGAGAGCTCAGAATCCATCGCTAATTAGTCACTTATTTTGTGTTTATTTTATTAATTCAATAAATATTACGAAATTCTTCTTCTTTTTAATTGCATTAATAAGTTTGCGATTCATTTCTTTTTCAACCGATTTCGTGGTTTTCTCTGAAAATTAATATAAATTTTCAATAAATTAAAGTTAATTTCAATTTCTTTTCAAACAATTTTTTTTAATTATTTAATAATTCAAAAATGGTTTTGAATTTCCCAGATCTCAAGAAACCATTTATGGCCCAAAAATAGAAAATTAAAATGATCTTTAAAATGATCTAGACTATTTTGACATTCAATAGTTTAACACATTTCCATATCCAACAATTGAGAGAAAAGTTTAAAGAAATGGTAATAATTTGAGTTTATGTGGAGCCCAGAGGTGTTAAAACAATTTTAATTAGAGATTTTCTGATAAAGCACTTGACTAGGCTTTTGTTAATTGAAATTTTTTTGGTTAAAGTCATTTAAAACATTTTTAGCTTTAATTAAGAAATTTTTAATTCCATTTCTGTTACTAAAAGTACTGACAAAACACAACTTCACAAACAATTCTAGTATTTGGAAAAGAAATTCCATTTAATATATTCTTTCATGAGATTCATATTTATGGTATAATAATTGAATCCAATATTTGAAAAGTTGTGCTCAGAATCATTGATTTCAGTCAAATCTGAAAAATATTTTGAAATAGTCATCAAATGAAGAAAATATTATTGAAATAAAGTTATCTTCAGATATAAATTCAATATTTTATATTCTTTTGGAATTTTCAATAAAACTTTATTCAAATTTAAAGAGAATTTTGATTAAATTATTTGATTTTAGTTTCGATAAAAAGAATGAATCCTTGATTTAGTTGAGGATAGACTCAACTCATCCTATATTCTAACCCCGAGTCTGACTCCAAGACTAAAGAAATTGAGTGACAGTCACTGTGACACCGCTTTGAATCATATAAACAAAAGTGAAAAACATTAATTTCAGCCATAATATTGACTAAACATATATTTTATGTATAATAAATCTATAATAAATGTTTTAATATTTCTAATATTAAATGTTGATGGTCTCTATTGAATTGTTGAATATGCTGTCATCTCAAATAAATTGATTCAACAGTTATTTTCATTTATTATTAACGAATAGAATAAAACAAATTTTAATTAAATTCCGAACTATCAAGAGATCGAAAACGAATTTTCCTAGATATCCCAGATTTGAGCTAGTTTAATTAAAATGTGAAGAAACGATTTGACAATTGAATTTCTGATCCAAAGATTCACAAGAATTGTGTTTCAGAGTATCGAAACTGAAATGGATTTCTTAATAAAGTGAAAGACATGATTCATGACAATGGACTGCCCTATAGAGAACTGGTGGGCATTTGCTGCCAATCTGTTTGAACTAATCTTTTGTGTCCTCTTCTCAGCCAAACTCTCTTTGAATCAAAAGAATACAGAATATTGTGATTGAAATGAATTCATTGGCGAAAAGCATTCAGAGCTTTAATAGATTCCAAGATATTTGCTTGAAATGTGTCAAAATGTGAAATGCCTTATACTAGGGTGGGATCTGACCAATCAAATAGTAGAGCACTGGCTATTGTCAGTCAGTTTAATGCATTTCTTTATTCCAAAACAATTTGTTTAGGAAAATAAAAGTCAAAGATTTGTATTCAATAAAAGAATTTAAGAATTTATCGATCGATAGCTAAACAACAATAATATAAAAATATTGACTTTTATATTAAAAAGAGGTCTGAATATAAGTCAATCGATTTTAATGATTTAATTATACGAATTGAAAAAAAACAATAAAATAAGAAAATAATCAAATAATAGACTGAATTAAAAGGATTTCAAATTAAACAAAGACTAGAATGACTAGAATGACACCTTTCAATGTCTAAGTAAGCTTTAATATACAGTCAACAAGGTTTAAGACCAACCCGCTTTATATCATTTTAGACATATTATCCTTGTTATATTTAAGTCTCTTGTACAGAGAAATCACCTTATCTCGAAGCTCCCATATCTCGAAAATTGACCTTATCTCGAACAAAATTTTTACCTAAAAACAACAAATTTATAACAAAATCCCTCCTTTATGTCGAAAACTTCCTTTAACTCGAAATATTTCTCCTTGCAAATCGTGCTTCGACATAAGGAGATTTCTCTGTAATATCAATTAATGTAAAAGTAGCTGTTTATTATCATTTAGGGCTATAATCACAAAAATTGACCGGTCCATCTCAAGTGATCTTATACTTCGCTGACTGTAATTGCTCATGGTCAAAATGACTCCGAGTTAGTGGATCTTGAATTTTTAAAAGTAATTTTGTTTTTCATATGAATTCTCACATATTTTTTATATAGAAAATTCATAACTCAAAACTCAAAACTCATTTTAAATGAGAAATGTTATCAAATTCTACAAAACTTCACAATATTTAAAGACTGACTAAAGTCTTATCATTTTTTACAAAAACAAAATCATTTTAATAGAAATTAATGTTTTTTTGAAAATGTTTTGAAGGAAAGATACTTTTTTGCAATTTTAAGTGAATCTCATTTGAATGGTTGACCAAACTTTGGTTCTGTTTGTTCTTAATATAAGACTTTGAAATAAATTAAATTGAATGTCAAATTGAGAGTGGGATGGGATGTGACAGATGTGTAGTTCTTCTCACTTTGAGAGGTTATCAGTGAAGGCACATATTATTAAGTATTTCGTATTTTTTTTTATCTCAACTGTTTTTTACTGATTATAACTCACCAATAATTTTATTGATAATTAAATACTAAGTATAAGAATTGTGTTAAATATGAGAATTACACGAATGTACACAGAATTACACAAAATTTATCGGCACCATGCTAACTTATCTCCCCTAGCTATTATTCTTTAGATACTAAAATTGTTTGAGGCATACAATTCTTATGATACAATTCTTCCAAAGGATAGATATTTTTTTAACATTTGAAACAATAGATAAGACTTCTTTTAGGTCATCATTGATGTGAATCATCGGACGGACTTCCAATGGATTTAAGTTTGGATTGAATAACAAGAATGAAGAGCTCCGAAGACTGGCCTAAAGTCAATACTAATGTCGATTTATTGAACAAATTTCGAATGCAATTCATAAAAAGGTTGGAACTATTGATCTGAAGAAGTCATTCATTCGACAATACATTTGAAATATTCGATAACTCGTCCCTCGGGACCAATATTTCAATAATAAATTATTTTTCGGTTCATTTCACTTCTCTTACAACTTATATAACGATAAGACTTTCGAACCAAACTCTGAAGTCTTGCAAAGAATTAATAACACTTTTCTTTGAATACTATAATAAAATTTCTACTCATTTTCGCTATTCTTCTCAATAAAAATTGACTTGACACTTTCAGCCAATTGAGACGATCAACACTCTATTCGCTGAGTTTTTTATTTGAACAAAAAGAAACAATAATGAAATTCTTTTAAGAGTAGTTGTCCTAGATAATTGTCAATATGCGCTCGACAACAGCCAAACGCTGACAACATTTGTCTTAATTGCGAGTATTGTTTGAATTATAAATTATTTGAATCAATGCTTTGATTTGTTTTTTGGTATTTCCAGACAATCCTTTTGTTGTGTAAACCTATTCTGTCCTAAAATTCGATAAAAGTTTGTTTGGATTAGTGTTGCAGTCATTGCAGTCATTGTTATTAGTTTAGTAAAACCAATGATGTCTAAGTCGGGGACTCAACACAACACAGAATACTGTTAACATCACACAGACTTAGATCAGAGACAATAAATTTTATTTAAAATCAATTAAAAATTGAATCCATACTACTATTCGCGTCAATGAGTGATATATTGATTAGATTGTTATGATGAAAAACTAGCAAGATCATTTGTCATATTTATGTTTAATACAGTGCATTCAAATGTGAACATCACTGAAAATAATATTAAAAATGGTTTAGATTTTTGTTGGATTTGTTATCACGAAAGCCAACACTTGATATTCGAGTTTTGTGTTCAGTCCATCGATTTATTATTAATCATTCAATAAAAGCTCAAATCATTACTATTGTTACGAATCACGCGATCTCTCAATCAATAGAATAACTCTTATTTTGAATTAAAAGGAAAAAAACAAAATTCAAATCATTTGAATCAATAAAACAATTGCTAACAAAAATTTACTTATTATTTCAATTTTATGCAAATCTTATTATTTCATCTCATTATTTATCTAGATAAGTTTTTTAAACAAAAATTTTGTGAAACAAATTGAATCTTTAAAAAATGAGGCAGAATATCAGAATCTCGGAATGTTTTTGAAAGTTTCAGAATTCAGATTAAATTCAATTTAATTAAAATGAGTCTAAAAAATAGCTTAAGATTATAGTGTATTCAGAGAAGGGATATTCAATTTGTTTGGAATAGCCTTAAGTGAGTCTTTCGTTTTTTTTTTGTTAAAGTGTTTTCAAAAAACTTTTTACTTTAGAGTAAAACCATTTTGTGATAAACAAGTCATTAATCCGAAAATTCAAAGGATTTTCACAAACATTATTCACAGCGTTTCCAAAATTAATTTAAAGTAATTTAATGTTTTTTTCAGACATTTGTCTCTCAATATGACAGCAATTCTTTGACTTAAGTTTTTAAATCAAAAGAGTTTTTGGTTTTTCACAAAATTTTAATTGAAATAAAATATTCAATCGATTGGCGAAAAATGTCGTGATTTTTGAATTATTTTAACTTTAATTTTTGAATTTTCAAATTGAAGAAAACCTAGATTCTTTCATGAATACTCTCATCATTGAATAAAAGCAGAAAATAAATAATAAATAATTTTCTCTTCTCTCAAATGCCTTCACAAATATGTGACTGATTTGAAAATTAGATAAAAAAGTTGAAATGTTTTTTCGTTTAATTTTAGTTCCGATACATTTTGGGTTTGACTCTAATAAATAGATTTAGTCTTCACTAAAACCGTTGTTTCGAACGACAATAGACTTGAATCTAAAACAAACTCAAAGAGAGAGAACTTCAGACATAAAGTCACTTAAGTCTTGAGTCTCAGTCAGAGTCTGAGCCTTACCTTCAATTTCAATGACATTTATTTTAGTGTCGATTACGTAATACTTTTGCAATATATTCGCATCAAAAGAACATTTTTGAGTCAATGGATTCTTGCAAATTATTTTTGAAATCTTTTAAATTAGAGATTCATTTGATAAAAGATAAAAAAAATTATTAATGATTTCATATCTATGACACGATTTCTCTGCCAAATGTCTATCTTTGAGATCATTTTATTTTCTAATTTTTTATTCAATCTAGTAATTAAGAATATAGGAAATTATGATGATCTTGATAGATTTTTGATAGTCTTACTCAATATTATAAGATTTTGTGTTTGAATTAATGTACGGAAATGACGGAAAATGAAAAATTTTCAACCAAACCTCATTGGAAGAGCACATCCATTATAGTTTAACATTAATCTTGATAAATACTTTTTTAAAGGCGAACCCATTGATAAATGGTTGCGAAGAATTACTGCAAGTTATATAAAAATAAGATGACTAAGGACTCAATCGGCAAAAGACGACAATATTTTAAATTTATTTAATGTCTCATCTCTTTTGAAATCCATTTAAAACAGACGAACAGAATATAAAAATAAAAACAAAACAAATTTTGGCAGAAAAGCCACGAAATCAAACAAAATAGACATTTGACTCTCACTTATCGTATATTAGCCAAAGTTTATACAATCTATTCGTGAAAATGATTGCTTTGAACACATCTTTTAGAACTACTTTATGTTATGTTACCTGAATTTGTTAAACACATTAATATTGAAGTTCATGTGCTGGCCATGTGCTCTACTAAGATAGCAATGAGCAAGACCAAATGTGTTGACAAAAACTTTGATAAATTGTTGCGATGAATAGAAAATTAATTTTTAATTTTCTCTGTCATTAAGTTTGACAAACACTAGTCAACCATTAGTTTAAATTTGCAGCAAGGATATATCATGTTTTTAAAGTACAAACATATCAACTAGTTCACAATTAGCAAGAAAGAAAAATTGACTGAAACTAATGTCGCAAAAGTGATGCCGAAGTTTTGTCAAAGAATCAAAATTATTAACGTTTGGTGTTTTCAAAAGAATTGGGTCATTCCATATCATTCCAAATATAAGATACAAAATATTCAAAATATTTTTTGTTTCAATGAATTTGAAATAAATTTAAAATTCATTCAAAAATGTCTGATAAAACTTGTCATTAATTATCACTTTTGTATTAAATTTTTTTGTAAGACTAAAAAAGACTTCAACAATCAATATTGTGAATGACCATGATCATTGATCATAATATTGACTTTGTTTTTATAGGCGAAAAACTGAAATACAGACATTTTATTGGTTTTCTAATCCATTAATTATTGGCAATAATATTATTTTGAAGAAAAGCCCAAAATTTCTTCAGAAATAAGAATTTGATTCAGAAGTAATGGAATATCAATATATTGAACACAAAGTAATTAAGATTTGAGATGAGTCTGGACTGAAACCAACCGAAAATGTGATTATTCTGTTTAATACGAGACTATAATTCGATGTCTAATGCATTCGAGTATTAATTCGAGATCGAAATCGGCTCAATATGTCAGAAGAAATATCAATGAATTCCTCGCTATACAGGCAATCCCTATATTCCACTCAAATTGGTGTTTGTGGTAATCAATCAAATTCTATGAGAATTATTATCACGAGTTTATTAATCGGGAATAAAATCTTTGCATTTGATTTCAAATATATTATAGATTTCAGATAAAAACAAAAATTAATTAAAATTATTCGCGAATTACTTTCTGAGAAAATATTGAATTTATTCCATATTTAAACGTTTCAGTCGATTGTCGATAAACTATGATTTCAATTGTATTTCATTATTAGAAAACTATTTTATCTAAATTATTAAAAACTTAAATTTTTGACATCAAATATTTAGCAAGGTCAAAGTAAAACTATAATCAATAGTTTTGCTAATAGTTAGGAACTCTAAAAAAATGAGAGTTTGTCAAAAACTGTAATAAGTGTTGAAATTAAGCCAAAAGTCATTTTTGAAATGTAATGAAAATGAAAAATTGTTTATGAGGTGAAAATAAATCATAATTACCAAGTTCATGTTAAGTGTATCCAATTTTGGAAACAAAACAAATTGATTTGAAGCAAAAAGAGTATCCCGAAGTGGTTTGAAAGCATTTTAATTGATTAAAACTAAATTTATTTCCGAAGTGAAAGACATTAAACATTTGTTATACAAAAGTTTAGTCATAATTACAAAAATAATTTGAATGTTAAGTATTTGAATGCATATAAACTGTTGCACCAAAAGAGATAGTTCTTGAGTACAATTCTCATCAGTGATGAGAGTCATCACATATCGAGTGCACAAAATCTTGTGTCTTATGCCAAACCTCTGAATTACGCTCTAATATACTCATGTCATGTATTTTGATAACTCAAAGAACAGACTAAAAAAATTATATGTTATTGAAGTTATATTCGTAACAAAAACTCTTTGAATCAATGATTTCAACCGTTGACTCGTTTTTTTGAGCCAAAGAAATAACAAAAGTATAAGTTAAGTGCATAAATAAAAGAAGCTTGTTCCTTTCAATTCATATCAAAAGTTAGGATGTGCTTGGTCAAACATAAACACATACCCCAAGCAAATGTTTGCTGACATTCAACTAAAAAAGTTTTTAATAATTTTCGATTATTTTCTGATTTTTAAAAAAAAGTTTTTAATCCGTTTGAAAGACAACTAAAGCATATGATTAAGAAAAACAATCAGTTGTCAAATGGTTTGACCAAAATATTATATACTTAATGAACTTCGAATTAAAATTATCTCGAATCCATATGAATGATAATTTAATTGACATTACTAATTATCTTGTCAATTTTAATTATGAAATTCCACCTTGTTTATAAATTATTTTGATCCCTAAATTTGGTTGGAATTAGAGTTTAAATTATGTTATAGTTATAATTGAGGCCAAATTTTTTCAAATTCTGAATTTATTCAATGAATTCATTTATTATTTTCTTAAAAAAATATTGAATCGATAAAAACTTATGCTTTGATTAAAATAATTTTTAAAAAATATAATTAATTTCTACTCTAATAAACATTACTTAAGGATATATTTAATGTTTTGATTCATTAATTATAAGAATTTCTAACAATTATTAAAATTGAAGTGAAAACTATTGAATCGTTCCATTCGATGATTAAAAAAACAATTTGGAAATACCATGGTACTATTTTTCAAACTAATTGCTTCTAAAAATGTCGTTTATAAAATAAATTGCTAACTAGATCAAATTATTGAGCAATATAATAACCAGAATGAACTCATATCCCAAGAGTAAATACACACGAAATGAGAGTATTTCAGGAAAATTGTGGTATGGTTTCTATTCAACGCCTGATTACTATAATATTATTGTGTTTTAATTTTTGCCAATTATTTCGCCAATTATCGCAAATATATCAATTCGTTTCCATATTTGAAGAACAACTTTACTTATATTCAAGTCTATTATCACTTAAATTATTATGAATTTTGAATTTATTTAGAAAATTATATTTATTTTTCTCTAATTTATTAAGTTTTGACAGAAATCATAAACAAAACCAAAGAATTTATTTGATTTTTAAAAGTTTTTCCCATTTATTGTTTGTTTTGTGTTTAAGTTAAGTAAATAAACGAACACTTATTAACTCAAACCTTGGATTTTGAATAATTCTAATTATATTTATAGATATCTATCGTAACATAAAAACGAATGATTGCCCCAAAACTCTATCATTTGGTTTTCATTTTGAAAATATTCTTTGTTTTACTTTTGAGTCATTTTCATCACTAATGAAGAGTTAATCAATTAATAAATGAAATAAAATTATGTTTTCAATGTTACTAGATCATTCTATATATAATAATTTGAGTTTTTGTTTAAAAATTCTCAATGCCTTTAGGATTTGGAGTTGGTTTAACTCAAATCCAATTTTGGTTTTTGAAAATTAAACACATTTTTCATTTGACAAGTATTTTAATGCACGCATTCGACAGCAAAACATTTGCATTTGAATCACATTTTGCCTCATTTAGTATTAGCCATAATATTAAGACTCTTCTCTCGTTTTCAACGATATATCAAAAATATTTTTAGAAAGCATTACAACCGATGCGATCAAAGGAGTCATCACTTGCTCTCTGATATTCTCAACAAAAAAAACTTAGATTTGAGGGAATCACAAATGGCCTCAAACTTATATTTTCTATTTATAAAAGAAATTGAAAAAATAAACATGTTAGTATATCATAGTATATCATCCAGATCATTCAAAAGAAATTGAATGAGGATTTTCAAAAAAAAATAATAATTAGGATTTGGCGACCTTGCTCATCTGTCTGAGAATCTTTAACTGTAATATAGAATGTATTCTGACATTCGTTACTGAATTCATTTGGTCTGAAAATACATAAATAATAATTATATTCATAAGAATTACAAAAAATAGAACTATTTGTCAAAATTGAGAAATGATTTTAATGGAAATCTCAAATAATTACAAAATTTGGAGAAAATAAGTTCACATTAGAAGTGAATATTTTATACAAATTATTAGAAATGAAACTACACTTTAGGTTTCACATTAAAACTGTTGAAAAGTTAGTTTTAAGTTATGTGTAATGCAATCGCTTCGGGCTTTTTGCACAATAATTAGAGATATCGTGGTTTAGAATTATTGCAGAGTTTGAGTTAATTTTGAGATAAAAATTATTTGATTCACGAATGGAAACTGTATTTCTATGTATTATATCAATGGTTTGATTAATAATGTCTGACAACAACTGAAAATCACTTTCTAATTGAACAGATAAATAGCGACACAAAACCAGACAAATATTACTCTGAGAAGTGATGCCTGAGTTTTCTCAACAGAATTTCGATTTCTCGCTATTCTTTTCTTTATATAAGTAATAGGTTTTGTCATTTCACAACACTTTTAGAAATAGAGATAGGCTTTGAATTTTCAAATTCTCCACTAAATAAATGAAAGTATCGATAAATTATTTACTTTCTGTTTATACTTTCATTTTCCAGATTATGATTCACTGGAAAAGAGACACTTTTTTCTGATAACTTTTCTCAGAATTCTATGTTTAGTCTATGAAACTATTTTGATGACCATTTCATAAACTAACATAACATATGAATTTGGTTAGAATTGATCGAAAGCTTCATTCACTTAATGTTATTAATATTTGTTTCCAATGTATGAGTCGATGATACACAAGATATAAATCAATTGTAATTATTTTCCGAAAATAACATAACATTATTCATAAATATCTGAATAAATAATTTGCTGTCATTTGTATAATTGAATTTTAAGTGCCTCTCAAATACATACCAAAACATATGTGGAGCTAATAAAATGATTCTTGCTTATATTTGCATCAATATATAACATTTCAAATGTAAAAATGTGGGAAATTTAGATAAATTATACGAATCATAGAATAAATCATTTTTATTATTAAATATGAAGAAAAATGGTCCAAGATCAAATACGATTTGTCTCATTTATCTTCACTATCTATATCTTTACTCCACGAACGCATCTCCAAGTGGTTCAAACTTTTTCAAAATTTGATTCAATGGAAATAAACTCTAAATAACTAACCTCGCTAATTTAGTTCAAATAATTTGAATTGTGAGTAAATTTGGCCCATTTATGACAAAACTCACAAACGGCTTATCAGTCCGTAACTAATGGTTTAATTTTATAACAAAAGATCTTCCGATAAATGATTTCAATTAATTTGAATATTAGATGAAAAGCGAATCAACACTTACTTCTGTTGCAAACGATTTTTGGTTTTCTATTTGCAGTTGTTTTCCGACTTCACTCAAACTGTTTGAACAACAAATTAACGCAAGTCTTCACAAAACAAAACAAAATTATTCGCAATATTTTCATTACATTAAAAGTTTGACCAAAAAATAATGTCTGGCTTTGAATGTTTGGCGAAACTGTTTGAAAGTTGATGTCGACTCCTCTCTACCGATCCTGTTATGAAAGAATCAGCACTTAAGCAGAAATATTGGAAAATCCTCTGATGTGTGTTCGAGTGCAGAGCGCAGAGCACAGACACACAGATACTACAGAACCGATATATCCAACTGTAATGCCATTGCGATTAAGTTTCTCTGCATAACAGGCCTTACAATGAGAGGGCACCGAATCGATGCCGACTTCTAATCGAATTGAATGTTTGGGACAAACACTACATTCAAATGATTGTCTGTCACTCACTTATTATTACATCATTTAGTTCTCAAACAAAACTTTATAAATAATAAATTTACACATTTTTTCGTATTGAATGTTCACAAATCAATATAAAATAGGAGAGAAATATCTCAAACATATTGATGGCATCGAAAGAAATGCATTAAAAGATTCCCAAAAAACATATTTCCTATAAATATTTAATTAGATTTTATTTTGTTTCAGTCATTCAAAACTATTTTAATAGCAATCAAATGAGAAATTTATATAATTCTAGACATTTATGAGCTGTTCTCTCAACGGAACGTTTTTCTATTGTAAGTCAGGTCTCATTTTTGTAAACCATTGAGTGGTCGACGAGTATATTATTTGTAGTAAATATTCATATTATTAGGGATTACACAGAAAAATGGTGAAAAAGGAGGTGAATTTGATTACATTATCCGATAATGCATTGAATTGGATTTGCAAGAGTATACTATGCTATTAGATTGGCATATATTGACATTTGTATATCAAAATTGGATTATATAAACAAAAGCCTAATTCAGTGAAATAGTGTTTCCATTCGTTTCTGTTGTTTTGATTTCTAATATTTGACTCATATTTGACTCATATTCAGAATCGTATGAAAGTTAATGAGAGGTTAGTTTCTCACTCTTTTACTCCACAACAGATTTGACACAAATATTGAGTTCTGTCTGGAGTTTAGTTGACTCCACTTTTTTATATATATATTTCTGTGACTTATATTTCTTATTATAATTTATAATAATATCTAATATAAAGTTCGATTCAAATATAGAAAAAGTCAATATATGTGCCCAATATATGTGGAAAACCAGTGCATTATTATTTCAATATATACTATGACTTCGCATAAAAGAATATAAAACTATGACTGAAATGCAGAATATTTTCTCTTCTCATAAAATAATAATTTTAAGTCATATGGAAAATCAAAATCAAAAAAAAGTTTATGGCTTTATATCAAATCAAATGGATTTACCCTCCAATAGATGATCGCTTCAGTCATTTCTTTTTTGCGTTAGACTTAAATAAATTCAAATTAAAGGTTTGATTCATAAAAACAATAATTTGATTTCGGGGCAAATGATTCAGAATTTGAGAAGAGAACCACAATATTAAAGATATGCATAAAATGACAAAAAAAAATAAACGCTTCGATAAATTTGGGCGATGTTTGGACTTATACTTCATGTGAAACGTCAAAAAACAACATTTTTTTGAAATTCACTTCAAAATTATTTTCATTTATGAAATGTTTTTTTGTATTTCATTTGAATATCAAAATCATTCGACACTAGATTTTACAGTTTTGCAGAAAGAGTTCATTTTTTGGTTAAATGAATAATCAACTCATTTCCTGAAATGACACTTAACAGCAAAGCACAGGACGATTGGTATCCCTTTCGCTAATTTATCAATTTTTTTGTCACTTAATAATTAGTTTCTCATTTAAGTTGAGTTTTTTTGTGAATTAATTTATTTTAGTTAATCTGAAAATATATTAAATAAGTTCATAAAAGCACTGAATTTGTTTGAAAATCTATTGTTCAGTAAATTGTCTTATTTTTACTTTTGAAACATTACCACAAAAATGAATGTAAAACAAGAATAACAAACAAATAAAATGACTTTTTTATTGATAATTAAACATATTTTTCAAACGAATATTCTGTTCGACAATAGATATGCTTTTTAATGGTTTTCTGTGGCACTAAATATAGTGTTTGGGTTACGAAAGAAGACCTAAATATATATTTTTATCAATTAATTCAATGAATGATTTATTGAATGGATTGAAAAAAATAGCTTTGATTTAATGATATGAGCCATTGATTGCGTGTTTTTGACAGTTTATGAGTTTTTAATCATAAAAACAACAAAACGTTTGTAAAAGTTTTTTCATTGAATTTTCTTTGAATGTGAGCACAGAATATGTTTTCAGTTAAAATCGATAAATGATTTTTTCAAACATTTGATTCAATCAAAAAAAAATGATTCAAACGAACAGAAATATGTTGACTCTTGGATATAGGATATAATTAGATATATTATAACTGGGAATACCTCACATCAAAATTTAATACCAAACTTAACGGCTCTTAACGGCTAATGGCCTTAGACTATGAGATTTTTTACTTAAACATTATTAAGTGTTGTTTTCTATTCTCTCCATATATCGATTTTTTCTCTTTAATCAATGGATAAGGAATTATCAGAACTCAACCAAATTATTAGCAAAAAAACTAATTTTCATCGAAATCCTTAACAAAATAGAGATAAACAGAGAATTATATTTTCAATGAAATTCAAGTTTGATATACAGTGAGAGCTCAACAACAACAACAGTTCATTTCAAATATTCTTGTTCTTTATTGTCATCTATCATTGGAAATGGAAAATTTGACACAAACTCTACGTTTCAAACGCTTTCATTTCTATATTTTTAATATCTCTCTCTCTCTCTCTCTCTCTCTCTCTCTCTCTCTCTCTCTCTCTCTCTCCCTCCCTCCCTCCCTCTCCTCACTAAAAAATGAACGAATTGTTGAGAACTATATATATTTGGAGCAAAAACCACAAGAATTGAGACATCGATTAAATGTATAAATATTTAATAAATTTTTGTAAAGAAAATACTTAAGAAAAACATTTTTTTAAAATTAATGAATCGCTAAGAAATGAAATCTTCGTGAAATCGCTTTACATTTCATTATATTTCGTTTGAAATTCGCCTAATCTTTAGAATATAAGAGAAAATGAGAAAAAATTTGAATATAAAAAGTGTTTATTTTTATACAAAAATTATTTTGAATTTAAGCGACAAATACGGAGTCATTTGATGTATTATTTGTAATATTTTCGGAATTTTGTTGTTCTTCTCGTTTCTCCTCTGGTCTCAAAGGGTTGGTCTGAGAGGAGGACTCAATGGGTTGTGAGTTAGTACTGGAGAGGGCTATCGTTCGTCTATCGAGTCTTTTCTCTTCGATGATGGAGGGGTCGATAGTCACAGATTTAGTGCAATTACTTGTCTTATAAATACCGACCAAACGATCGGCCAATTCATACATATTGTTTCGAAGCGATATAATAATAAACTGAGTATTTCTTGTCCTCTGTTTAATATAATTGGCGACAATCGAGACATTCTTGAAATCGAGGGCCGCATCGATTTCGTCCATTACATAGAGTGGCGACGGTTTGAAGTAATGTAAAGCAAATATAAGCGCCAAAGACGACAGTGTCTTCTCTCCTCCCGAAAGATTCGATATCTTTTTCCACGACTTTTTGTTGGGTCTGACGGCAAAGGTCACGCCTTCGGAGAACGGGTCCAAAGAGTCAATGTATTCGAGTTCTGCGTCGCCGCCCATTGTTATCATTCGATACATTTCTTTTAGTTTTCGGGCGATTGTAATGAATCCGTCTTTGAATTCTTTGAGACGAAGTTCTCTAATCTCTTCGAATTGATTTTTGAAGGTATCCCTCTGTGCAGTGATTTCTTGCATTTGTTTGACTCTCTCTAAATAGATGTCTTCCTTTTTCCTGAACTCTTCGATTGCGGCCATATTTGGCTTCATTTTCTTCAACTCTTTTTCCAAATTTTCGATTTCTTTTTGCAACGAATTTATACTCAAATTTTCGATCTCTTCGTCACTCAGTTCGGGAATTGTGGCCTTCGGTTGGCCATCGATTTGATGCAATTCTAATGCTTGCAATTGTTGGTTAAACCTTTGGACCTCTTCTTCTTTTACATCGAATTTCTTTTTTTGTTCTTCGACTTCATGTTTGGCGTCAATGTTCTCGTTATTCAGTTTCAGTTCCTGTGCTTTGATTTTAGATATTTTGTGTTGAATTGCTTTGAGTTTTTGTTCCGCCTCTTCGTCCTCTTCTTTTGCCAATTCATAGTTCTTCGACACTTCCAGCGCTTCCGCTTCGATAGCTTTGACGCCTTCTTTAGTCTGTGCCAACGCTTCCAAAGTCTGGTCCCTCTCCTCCTCCAGAGTTTTGATCTTTTCTTTACATTTTTCAATATTTCTCTGACAAGTGCTGAGCGCGACGTTTGCTTTATTCAAATCAGAATTAATTCTTTTGAGTTGACTCTTGAGTTCGTCGACTTTCCTTCGGGCGGCGCCCACTTTACTGTCCATTATTTCATTGATCTTTTCTTCCAATTCCGCCAATTCTTCGTTAAATTGGGAACACTTTTGCTCTTCTTTTTGATATTTTTTTGTTTCAGTTTCGACTCTATTTTCGAGTTGTTTAGCCTTTTGTGGATCGGGTGCTGCCTTTAGGACCTTCTCTTCCTGTTCTTTAATTGACTTTTTGAGGTCGGACTGCATTTTGTCGAACTGTTTGACTTCCATTTCGAACTGAGGCTTATTTTGTTTCATTATTTTTATATCTTTTGAAAGTCTCTCCGATTCTGATCTCAAATCTTCTAATTTATTATCGAATTCATTCAATTTATTCTTCAATAGATTGACCTCTTCTTCGAGAGCTGTTATCTCTCTTTCATCGACTTCAGTGACAGCAACCGAAGAACCTATCCGTCCGGATGAGGGCCGACCGCCTCCACTCATAGTTCCGGACAATTCAAAGAGTTGTCCCTTAATAGTGACGACTCTATACCTCTTTCCCTGTTGTCTATTCCTGTCGTAAGCAATTCTGGAGCCCTGTTCGAT
Source organism: Tectocepheus velatus (assembly GCA_034700625.1). Lineage (NCBI taxonomy): Eukaryota > Metazoa > Arthropoda > Arachnida > Sarcoptiformes > Tectocepheidae > Tectocepheus > Tectocepheus velatus. The sequence continues at coordinate 19,064 of JAQIXV010000014.1, read as the reverse complement.
GTCATCCGTGACCAGAGTGTCTCTCAACCCGTGATAGAACGCCACCCGAACCCTATCGTCATTAACTCGGATCAAATCGAAAAGACGAGGCACTCCTTCGGGATATGTCTGTCCTTCAGACCAGTTATATATTTTAGACATTTTGTCCAAAGCAATGAATTTAGCGCTTCCGATGTTATTCTTCTTAAGAAAATTGACACATTCTGTCGCGTCATCGATGGTTTCGGTGACAATATTGTCGAGGGGTCCGCAAGCAGTGGACACAGCGATGTCATACCTGGAATCGACTGCACCCAAGTCTCCCAAACGACCCAAAATTCCCTTCAAATTTCCTTTTCTTTTCTGTTCCATCAATGCATTCAAAACTCTATTCCTCGAAGTCTTGTCGACTGCCGTGTGTTTCAATTCATTCAAGTGTTGAGATTTACTTCTAAAGTCTTCAACCGTTTTGTTCTTTTTTTGTTCCAATTTTGCCGTTTCTTCAGTCAATTGTTTGTACTTCTCTTCTGCGGACGGAATCTCAGTTTCGAACCTCTGAAGAGCTGTTCGTTTGTCTTTCGCGTCGTTTATATTCTTTTCGAGTTTGAAATTTAATTGTTGGAGACGTGTCTTCTGGTTCTGTTCTTCACTTAAATAGATCTCGAGTTCGTGTTTTGCGATTTCCATTTGAGAACGCGATTCGTTCACTCCTTTCTGTAGCTCAAGAAGTTGTCTCTCTATTTGATCCTTTTTGTTCTTAAGGGGTTCGATATCATCGGTGATCTCTCCCATAGCAATGGCTAACCGCTCTTCAGCCGCTTTGAAGTCATTTTCGGCCTTTTCTTTCTTTGCGGTCAGAGTTTGGATCTCTTTGGAACACTTTTCGGGCATTTCTGTCAATTCATTTAACTTTTGGTTTTCTTCTTCAATAGTTTTCTCCAATTTCTTTCCCTTGAGTTTAATATTCTTCAGTTTATCCCTTAACTGGACGTCACGTCTCTCGCAGTCCTTATATTTTTCATTCAATTCTTCTTTCTTTTTGTTGTTAGCAGTGAACTCGTGACTCATTTTCTTGTGGTCTTCCTCTGCGTCTTCTCTCTGTTTCTTGAGTCCATTGATTTCCGTCATCGCCTTTTCGAATATCTCTTTGGCTCTATTGTACTCCTGTCCGCACTTTTCTGATTCTACTTTCGCTTCTTTTCGATACAATTGGAAGAGTTTGCTCTTCTCTGTAGTGATATTGTTCTCAGCGGTCAAGAACCTGATGGCCTCGTTCTTTGCCTCTTCCAAAGACTTCATTTCCTTCTCGACAACCCTCACTCTATTCATTTTCTCGGATCGGATTTCATTGAATTCTTCAACTTTGAGGGCCAACTGATTCAATGGGTCTTTGAGTCGAGTCGTGCCAATGATGTCCTCTAAGAACTCAAGCATTCCTGACTCGGAGTCATTGTCTGCCTTTGGTTTCATGAGAGCTATTTGTTCGACTTCTCCCTGAAGTATAAGAAACCTATTGTATCGCAAATCAATTCCATGCGATTGAAGTAATTTCGAGACTTCTTTGAACTGAACTTTTTTGTCGTCAATACAATAGAAAGAAGAGCTGTCCTTATGTGCGGTTCGACTGACTGTGAAATTTGATCCCTTGACGAACTCGAAGTCATCGCCCGGCTATCCATCAAATTATAGATGAGTTTCAATCGATTCAATCAATGGTTAAATACCTTATCGTTGATGAGAGCGAAGTGAACGATAACTTTACAGAACGTGAGGTCAGGGAAGGCGTCGCTATTGTGTATCAAAGCACTCAATTTCTTTAACCGCAACTTTTGAGCCCTATATCCGAAGACAAAGAGCATCGAATCGATTACATTAGACTTTCCGCTTCCGTTCGGACCAACTATTGATGTGAAGCTCTGGATATGAGACAAATGTTTGAACAAAAAGACAATAGTTTTGAAAAATTGATTACTTTATGAAAGGGTCCCAACATTTGTCGGTTTGCATACGATTTGAAGTTAATATTCTCGACATGTGTTATAATTAGTCGAATGCCAGTCTCTTCTCCACTATAGGCGGGCTTTGAAGGCGCCGGAGGTATATATATGTCTCCCAAACCTATTCACAAACAAATGGTTAAAACAATTTAAGAAAATAACCGAAAAAACGATGAAATCCTTACGCCTTCCGCCCTCTTCGTCGTCAAACTCATCCCCTTCTTCGTCGGACACCTGTTCTTCATTTTGTCGACCATTAGTTCGGTTCAGACTTTGATTTAATTTGTTTGAAGTCATTGTTTTGAGAGAAAAGTGTCACTCATTTGATTCAAAATCAAAACAAAGTAAACGTTTGTAACGAAAGGCGCCAAAAGAGTGACTCTGTTTTGGTTTTGGTTCGTTTAGTGACGTCAGACACAACTCATACCAATCGACGGTAAATACATTTCTCATTGATTTTAAGGTAAACGGAAAATATTTTTCAAAATAAATGTAAAGACCTCTACATATGATTACATTCAAATCCATTTAAATCTGAAACACAACACAAACATTGATTTTGTTTTGAGTTTATTTTGAACTTAAAATTCATTTTAAATCCATTACTTCTATACAAAATAGTTTTGTTTGTCATCAAAACAAACGTTTTGTAATTTAGTTTAAAGTTTTAGTTTATATATATATTTGTCACAAACATTGCTATCATCCGTGACTGTGAGACTCAACTTAATTTTACCTTCATTAAAAACCCCCCATGATCTATTTGATTTTTAAATTGTCCGTCAGTTAGAGGCTATGATCTCTGAAATATAAATTAATTTTTGTTAATATTTTTGTTAAATCAGTTCTTCAGTTGACAGCTGTTTCTCAATACATTTGTTACATATATTAAGTGCTTAAATGATATCAACAACTGTTACGATAATTATAACAGTTGTCATCAAATCTGATATGAAATCTATAAAAAGTTTGCAATCATTTAGTTATGAAACGTTTCAATAGATTTATCTTAAATAAGATGTCATTGATTTACGCTTTACTCTCAATAATTTCATTCCTCTTCGGTATTAAAATGTTATGTTATTTGTCACTCAATACTAATTTGATTTAATTTTCATCTCAAATGTCTTAGTGTTGTCGACATATAACCATTTGGTGAACTCAATTGAAGATGACTTCTCTCACGAGAATCAAAGACTTGAGACCAAAGTAAAAGAATTGGAGGAAAGACTCTCGAGTTTAGAACAAAAAGTTATTAACAAATATCCAGAAGTGACTCATTTGTCTTATGCCGAACGTAAACGCATTTTAGTGACCGGCGGCGCGGGTTTTGTCGGCTCTCATCTCGTCGACAGACTTATGATAAGTGGTCACGAAGTGACAGTTGTCGACAATTTCTTCACCGGTCGTAAGCGTAATGTCGAGCACTGGTTCGGACACAAGAACTTCGAACTCATACATCACGATATTGTCAACCCTTTGTATATAGAAGTGGATCAGATCTACCACTTGGCGTCACCGGCGTCTCCCCCACACTATATGTTTAATCCGGTGAAGACTATCAAAACAAATACCGTCGGAACCATAAATATGTTGGGTTTGGCCAAAAGAGTTGGCGCTAAGGTATTGGTTGCCTCCACTTCTGAAGTCTATGGCGACCCTGAAGTCCATCCACAGAATGAAGAATATTGGGGTCACGTGAATCCAATCGGTCCGCGTTCCTGCTATGATGAGGGCAAACGAGTGGCTGAATCCTTGTCCTACGCTTACGCCAAACAGGAGAACGTGTCGGTCAGAGTCGCCCGTATTTTCAACACTTATGGCCCACGAATGCATATAAACGACGGAAGAGTTGTTTCAAACTTTATTTCACAGTCTCTTCAAAACAAATCGATAACAGTTTACGGTTCTGGCCGTCAGACCCGTTCCTTCCAATACGTAACTGATTTAGTCGACGGTCTGATAGCTTTGATGAACAATAATATAACACTTCCCGTCAATTTGGGGAATCCCGACGAGTATACAATCGAAGAGTTCGCAAATGTGATCAAAAACTTAGTCCAACAGACGTCCAGTGATATTGTCCATAAAGATGGCGTTGAAGACGATCCCCAGCGCCGAAAGCCCGACATAACCCGTGCCATCAAATATCTTAATTGGTATCCAAAAGTTGAATTAAAAGAGGGTTTGAAGAAAACTATTGAATATTTCAAACAGGAGTTACTCTACGCAAATGCAAAAGATATGAATAGTTATCCGAATCATATCATATTCTTCATTAAAGAATAATTTATTTATTTCTTCATTTGTTATAAACCGCAGTTTTAGTCATTTTAGTGAATATATCGACAAAAGTGACAAAACATGACTCAATATGAGCTTTAAACTCACTTTTAGCCAATAGTTTGAAAAGATTTATACATTTTATCATTCATTGAATCATTATATTTGTCATCAAATCATTAATTTTGAGAAAAAATGAGATATTTTTTGATTAAAAAATGATTTTCTGTTGAATCGATCGAAAGAATGATTTTTAATGAAAATAAAATATTTGTTTGGTTTTCAATATTTGTCTTTAATTTAATAGATTTTAAGTAAATAATAGTTTAAAAGTCAAGACATGAAGACATGAAAGAGAGGTTTGACTGTAGTCTAAGTCAGTCTCCAATCGAAACATTGATTTTTATTTGCAATGAAAACAATGTTTGCAAACATTTTTCATTCAAAACATATTTATTTAATTAAATAAAATTAAGGACCGATTCATATGAATGGGTATCAGAAGCAGGAAAACCAGTGGACATCACAGCCATAGCAAAAGCAAAGGCGTTAAACGCATAGACAAAAGTCAATCAACAAATGATTTGTTGGCCAACAAACCGACTCCGATCACAATCCAGAGAGCAGTCAATTCAAAGGCAATTAAGTAATCGTTTATTAAATAAATTTGTCGATTGTTTGCAATAAAATTGGGTTTAATTGCAGTGAAAAACGGGACCAATCAGTGCACCCACTGTTAGGTCCGTGGAGTCCGTCGGCGTCGACAGCATTCAAGGCTCTACTGTCGGCGCGATTGTGTGCCGCCGTATGGAATAATATCACTGATTGTGACGAAACCTTCAACTATTGGGAACCGACTCATTATCTCATTCATGGCTCAGGTTTCCAAACCTGGGAATACTCTCCTCTATATGCGATCCGTTCGTATGCTTTCCTATGGATCTATGCTTTGCCGGCATTTCTTTACTCACATTTGATTCAAACAAATCAATTACTTGTCTTTTATTACATCCGATGTATACTTGCCTTCTGTTGCGCTCTGTCTGAGACCTATCTCTATCGGTGAGTCACTTAATTCATTCCAATTATTGATTGTATTATAAAATGCAAACTATTTTGATGCCAATAGAGGAATCTTAAGACAATTTGGGCCATCGATTGCACGACTTTTCCTCTTTTTTATGGTTCTGTCGAACGGAATGTTCATTTCTTCGACGGCATTCCTCCCGTCTTCGTTCTCGATGTATATGACGGCCCTTACATTTGGGGCATGGCTTCAACAGCACCACAAAGTCGTAATCTTAACGCAAGCAATAAGTTCTCTAATCGGTTGGCCCTTCACTGCATTACTTGGGTTTGTATTCATTTGTCAATCGATTAAAGACTTAATTTATAATTAATTTGTAATTCATTTAGTCTTCCGATTGCTATCGAAATGCTAATCAATAAAAAGAAACGAATATTTTTCGCCAAATGGTCGGCAATTATCGGGTTCTCAGTTCTGGTAATTTTAATATTATCGTCATTTTTGAGGGTAAACTAAATTTGATTGTTTTGTCTTCAGTTGCCATTAGTATTGATCGACACTTACTATTACGGAAAGTTGGTGTTAGCGCCGGTCAATATAGTCCTCTATAATGTATTCAGTTCTCACGGTCCTGACCTGTACGGTAGAGAGCCATGGTACTTCTATTTCATCAATTGCTTCCTTAACTTCAATCTGGTTTTTGTCGTCTCTTTGGTTGCACTTCCAGTTATGGTATTCAAAGATCAATTCAATTACAATATTTATGACTCAAAATATTTTCTTTAGTTATTTTGTAAGCTTTTAGTGAAATCGAAGCGAAATATTGTCAACTCTAGTCATATAATATGTATGTCATCACTAATGCTGTGGTATATCGTATTCTTCAGTCAACCCCACAAAGAGGAGCGCTTTATATACCCGTCGTATCCACTTATTTGTCTGTCGGCGGCGTTTGCCATAGAAATGGTTCAAAAGGCGTTGACAGCAGTCATGCCTCGTCTCACATACTTTTACTCGTCATTAGTATTAGTTTTTGTGATTGTCTTCTCTTTCCTCTCAATATCCCGAGGATTAGCTCTCTATAAGGGTTTGCATTAAATTGTTTAAAATCAATGTATGATCTGATTGAGTGTCTGTCCCTCCCATTTAAGGATATCACGCGCCACTCGACATATACATGGAGTTGGGACGCGTCCATCAGGAATACAATATATCTTCGCTCAAAAGTCCTGTCAATGTATGCGTTGGTAAAGAGTGGTATAGATTTCCGTCGAGTTTTTTCCTGCCGTCGACACAGAACTGGAAACTGCAGTTCATTCGATCGGAATTCAGGGGACAACTGCCTAAACCATATGAGTCGGGAAGTGGTGCCACAAGAATCATACCCTCAGACATGAATGACCAGAATCTGGAGGAGCCGTCGCGTTATGTCAATGTCTCTGATTGTCATTTCCTGATCGACACCGACACCGATGAGTCGAATGGCTTTGAGTTGCAGTTCTCTCGCGACACAACCAATTGGGAGTCCATCCAATCGCTTCCATTTCTGGACGCGAAGAACTCTCCGACTCTTTTCAGAGCATTTTATGTGCCGTTTGTGACGGAAAGCAAATGCAAATACGTTGACTATAGTCTCCTTCGCAACAAACACTTAAATCTAACATTTGATTCATAACTAATTAACATTACTTTCGGTTCAATTCTTTTCTAAATTTTTGCATCAAATTGTAGACAAGTTTTTGCAAGTTTGTAAATACTTGAATAGCACTGACACTCATTCAAATCATTTCTACAAATGCTATAAATATATTGATTTTTCTGATGAACTCAACGATAATCAAAGAAAGGGTTGAGTTTTTACTTAAATTAGTCATTATTTGGAGTAATTCTGATCTCTGATGAATAGGAATCCCTTTGAATGAATGAATTGGTTTTCAGTTCACTTGTATATCAGTATAAACTGGTTTTTAAATATTGAGTCAATAGAGGGTAGACTGGGATTGTGTGGGAGTTTTGCTCAGTTTAATGTCAAGTCTTGTCCTAAACATATGCCTATCATTTGTTTTGACACTAATTTTCATTTGAATCGATAATTGAATGCATTTCTAATCAATTATTTAATATAAAGTCAATTAATATGTGAAAAATTAGTTTAAATTTTGTAATATATTTATAATAATATTAATAATCATTAGTATTATTATTGTATTGATTTTGGATTCAATTAAACTTAAATGTAATTTAATTTAATTGTTTTGAACGACTGACAAATGGATTGTCTATTTTGTATCCGACGGTGTTTCGGCTTTTCTGGTCCAACACATTATTCCTTAGTTAAGGAACAGCTCATCCCTAAAGTGGTTTTGGACACAACGACTATGGGTTCGATTGTTTGCTTAGATTTGACTTTCAATTAATTATTGACAAACAGGTAATGATGTGGTGATCGTAAAGAAAGGTCACAGAATTTGTGGCACCGGAGGAGCCATCACTACCTCACCAATACTCCAGAATAAAGCTTACTTTGAGGTCAAAGTCCAACAAACAGGTTATAACTTGATTTCATATAATAATAATATAATCAATAATTACCTCATATTTTGATTTAATTAAAAAAATAATTTGAATAATCAATTGAATGCAATGTTTAGGCATTTGGGGCATCGGTTTGGCGACGGCTAACGCTAACCTCAGTTCTGTTCCGTTGGGTATCGATAGCCAGAGTTGGGTCTTAAGACAAGACGGAAATATTATTAATGAAAATCAAATTCTTCACACTTTGAGTGAAGAACTCCAAGAAAGCGATACAATAGGTTTGGCCTACGATCACATCCAACTCAGATTCTTCATAAACAACAAACCCCTTGAGTTCGCGGTCACCGGCATTAAAGGCGGAGATATATATCCGGTGTTATATGTGGACGACGGCGCTATACTCGACGCAAATTTCACTACTTTTCAATTCGATCCTCCCTTTGGTTTCGACAGAATATTAGTCGAAAAGTCTTTGCTTTAAATGTTTTTGAGTCCATCAAAGGCTTCAGTTCTTCCCATTTCTCGCATTTATTTTCATTTATTTGTGAATAGATTTAAGATTTTATTATAATTCATATTATTTTATATATAACTCAACTCTCTATTAATGATTATAAATGATCTGAATTTGAATTTATGTTTAAATATAATACATTTTAAAAGAATAAGAAATAAAATATAATTGAAATCAGTATTTGTGGTGTTCCTCTTGTTTGGCCCTGATCATATCTCTGAATTGACTCAGGATTTTTGTCTCCCGTTTGGTTCTCTCCTCTTTGTTAAAGAGAGCCAAAGCCCTCTTCTCGTCCGCGGAATAGATTTGATTTTCTTTGCGAAGTCTGACCGCTTCCATACGTCTGTGACGACTACCGCTCATAACGAAACCCACGTTTTCAAAGGAATCGATTTCATCAGAAGTGAGTCCAATCTCTCCTCTGCGAGGAATACGTTTTCCCTCCGCAATGAAGGCCGCCATCGCCGCCCCCTCTCCCGGAAGCAAAGCTTTTCCTAATTCCCTGTAATTTAGTTTACGGTCTTCGGAGGCCTTGGGAAGGGGTCCGACTGTCTCTTCGTCTGATTCCTTGTCTTCCATTTGTTTTCTCTTCTTTTCGAGTTCTCTAACGAACTGTTCCTCCTCTTCGTTATTGAAATTCCATTCATTCTTCTCTTCGGACTTATGTCTGTCTTTACTCTTCTTCTCCTTTTTATTCTTCGACTTCCGTTCCGTTTGTTTATCTTTTTTATGTTTTTTGCTTTTCTTTGAACTCTTTTTATGTTTTTTACTTCTTTTGCGATCCTTTCGATTGTCGTCTGAACCAGAGTTTGAGTCAGAAGTGGATTCACTTCGACTTCTTTTGTCTCTTTTGTTACGCTTTGAGTGACTATTGTCTGAGTCATCAGATTCTGGACGTCTTTGTGGTGAATGTCCCCAAACGTTGATTAGACCCAACTCTCCAATCGATTCTCTCTTTTGTCTCCTTTCGGTCCAAAACTCGTCTTTATTTTCATCGAATTTATTGAACCGATTGTCACTTCTGTGGTATTTATTTCGATAATCATCTGAAACATGATTTTTGTGGTAATCGGGAGAATGTCTTCGACGGATGACATCAGTTGAAGACATGTGTCGATCACTGCGAGAACTATCCCTATGTCTCGACATTAGCCACAATTTGTTTCAATTATTTTAAAAAACAATTTATTAATAAATTAAATGATTTTTAATTAAATTAAATAAAAAACAAACGAATCAATGGTTTGTGACAAACATTGACTCAAATAAACGAAAACACAACAAAAGGGACCGTTTAGTCATATCATAAACACAATCGATTGACGGCTGATCTCAGAATAAAACTTTAAAACTTTTTCCAAAAAATAAAAGCATTTATTGAATTGAATTTTTAATTTCAGTTGCTTGACAACTCAAATACATAGAAATGCCATCGGCGCCCACTCCCTCCAAAAATCTGACTATAACAAACTTGTAATTAAGCATTACAATGAATTTCAGTTGCATTGTTGCGATTGACAACAATGAGCTTGAAATAATAAAAATCATATTTTAAATTATTGAAAGTTTTATTGAACTCTCTTTATTATCAAAGATATTGAGAGTTAAAATAAAAAGTTCCGTTGAATATGAAGAAAGTTCATGTGAAGGACCATTTTCAGGCTATCCGTCTCCTCTGGCTCACCCTCACTATAATTTGTGAGTGCCCTGTCCCCTCAGGGATAGGCTCATAGTAATAGAAAAGCTACCCTCCCTGTCCCCTTTAATCTGTATGGAGCGACATTCTCTTTATTATCAATCACTATGGGGTAGTCACTATTTTGAGGGGTCGTATTTTGTTGGGGGATGAAGCAACTGAAATTAAAAATATCTTTAATTTTCTTTAATATTCTTTGTCTTCGATTTTATTTCAAAATTATATTATTTATTCTCATTAATAAAAGTCTCATTAATTTCAATGAATTGAATGAATTATATCCAAGAATCAAATTGTGAGCCAAAACGCGCTTTTCTTCAAATTCATTGAATTTTTGAAAAACTTTTGTATTTTTATATAATTATCAAAAGATTGTGATTTGTGGACATATTCTCAAAATGTGTTTCTGTTGTAAAGTCTTTTGTCTAAATCTATTTCCGTGTTTAAGGGATAAGAAGAAGGGGAAGGAATCGAAGGCCAATAAGAAGGCGATTAATAAGTCTATGACATCCAAAGACAGGTCTTCCTCTAAACCAAAGAAAGATCGAACCAAAGTATCAATTGGTCAAAAATTGAATAAAGAAAAAGAAGAACCCATTCCAGTGATTCGCCTTCCAATCGATGGATTCACAAATCCGATTGAATACATGAAGAGTCAAAACTATGAATTGACGGCTGAGTATATCGACAGCGGAACCTTTGGTTCTGTATATTTGGCCAAAAAATTGGGACCGAATGACAGCAAAGAAGAGATTGCCGTCAAAAAATGTAAACCAATTTCGACAAAAAGGTATAGAAAACTCAAGTCGTTGTCAAATGAATTGAAGACTTTGGAAAAATTGGATAACGAATACGTAATCAAAACATTCAAATCATTTGTGTTTCAAATCAATGGACGACAGCCTCAAATCAAAGCCTATATTTTCATGGAATTGGCGACTGAAGGCAATCTCGAAAAACTACTCGAAAAAGAGGGTCCTTTTGAAGACAGAAAAGCAAAGCGATATTTTGGTCAAATCGCAAAAGGGATCCGATATCTTCACTCAGAGGAAATAGCGCACAGAGACCTCAAACTTGAGAATATTCTTCTAATGAAGAGCCCTAACGATCCCAAAGAGAAGATCTGCAAAATCTCTGACTTTGGAACCATTTCCGTAGCTTTCGTTGAAGAGAAGGGCTTTCTTAAGACATCCGTATATATGGGAACCCGAACCTATATGTCGCCCGAAGTGCTTAAGGCAAGACTCAACAGAAATTTCAACGAATTAGAGGAATTCAAATATAATTTACAACCAGTCGACTGTTGGGCGCTCGGCATCATAGCCTACAGACTGTTGACCAAAGAATATCCCTTTGATTTCTCCACTTCTGACGATAGCCAAGAAAATAAAGAGAGAATTATGAATGAGGTCTACAAAAAACAAATGAACAAAAACTGGAGATTCCCTAAAAGTATAGCCATCGATGATAGAGCACAGGACCTGATTCGTAGATGTCTGGATCCCTACCCGAACACTAGAATTGGAAACTATGAAATTGTAGCCCATCCCTGGCTCGAGGGAGAGACTAGTTTGAGTATAACGACTAGTATTTAATTCATTAGAAATGATTTTAAAACAAAACTTTTAAAAAACATTTGATTTATAATAGATATTAACAAATAATTAAAACATTTATTGATTTATTCTTATTATTGAGTCTTTTATTTGAAATACAAAAGTGTTTTATATTTTTCTAAATCTGTTGAAATGTGTGAATAGTTTGTAAAGTCATTCATTTTAATGGCGGGAAGAATAAGAGAACGGGATTAAGACTGTAACACAATTTGTGCTAATGTTTGAGATACTCTAATTTGGATTCTTGCCAAGAAGAATTTGGCTTGGACAGTTTTCATTGTTGAGTTGGAAAGTCTCTATTCAATACTTGATATTCGAGACAAGACATTGAATTCAAATAACAATACTTTTAGACAAAATGCTATGAATTATGAATTAATTTATGAATTAATGCGAAATAATAACTGATTTAATGAATCAAATGTTTCAAAGTTTAACTGATTTATAGTGATTCACAAAAAATATTGAGTTTTGATTATCTTTTGGTTATCCCTCGAATCAAATTTGAAGTTGAGACAGAAGTTAGTATCGAATGGCAAATATCGGTGGAGGCGCTCACGAGGAAGAAGAGTTATGTCCGCCCGCTTTGGAAGAAAAGGGTTACAAAATCAATGCAAATAAACTCATAGCAAAGGGTCGCTTCTCTTCGGTATATATGGCGACAAAGACCGACAAAAACACGAATTCTGTAAAAACAATGGCATTGAAGAGAATTGTCATCGATTCGCTTCCTTCCAAAGAGAAAGACAATTGTCTGAAACGTGAAATGAAAGCCCTGAAGAGGTTATCGCACCCACACATCATCAGAATCTTTGATATCCAGAAGACGAAGAAAATTGTCTACATTTTTATGACATACTGTCCAAACGGTACGATATATAAAACACTTTTGAGACGACAAATCCCTTTCGATGAGATCACTGCAAAGATATGGTTCGCACAACTGCTCGGAGCCCTCTATTTCTGTCACAACAAAGGGATAGCGCACAGGGATCTCAAACTCGACAATTTCCTTCTGAATTGTGATAACGACGCCCTATTGAGTGACTTTGGGTTCGCTGTCGTCGCCAACACAAAAAGCTCTGACATAATGAGGAATACGTCGTGCGGTCACCCGGCATATATGGCTCCAGAAGTCGTCAAAGAGACAAAGGTCTGGCCCTACGACGCGAAGGCAGCCGACATGTGGTCGATGGGGGTCTGCCTCTTCGAAATGGTTAACTTCGACAAACCATTTGATCCGGAACTGGCGAACACAAACTCTTTCAAACACGTACTCAAACAGAGACAACAGGACTACAGACTTCACGGACCGGTTGAGAAAAAATTGAGTAAAGATATCAAAGAACTAATCAAAAGAATGTTGGATCCCATTCCGGGCACAAGAATCAAAGCAAATGAGGCACTCCTTCACTCCGGACTCATTATCTTTCCGAAGGAAAACGAAGAAAAGATTAAAGAAATGAATTAAATTTGAAACCATTTGAAGACATTTGCGATAATTGTTTAATAGATTTTGTATTTTTCTATTTTTATGAATAAATTTGTGATAATCATTGAAATAATTGAAATAAAAGTTTAAGTGAAATGAAGTGATTTGTATTGAAAACAGGAATCACATAGACAACCAAGGTCAATCACAAAATGCGATAAAATTCAAGGTTTTTATGATAAAATCATTAACTAAATGTTGAAAAACTGATTTGTTTTGAACTTTGGTTTAATTCAACCATTTTTTGACTCAAAATAATTGAAATAAATTTTCGGTAATTTATTTGAAATGATTTCTTCAAAAATTGGTTCAGTTTTCAGACAAAACAGCAAAAGACTGAATGGTTTCCATAATTTTTCAACGAGTGCTCAGTTGAAAAGAATTGAGAATGTGTTGATCATAGGCTCAGGTCTAATGGGCTCAGGTATAGCCCAGTCGTGCGCCTCTTCGGGTAAATTCAATTCAATTACATTACAAGACGTGAATCAAAAACAGTTAGACATAAGTCGTAAGTCTATCGGACAGAGTCTCACAAAACTTCATTCAAAGAAAAGGATTCAAATCGAAAGCGTCGACAAAACCCTTAACTCAATCACATTCTCGCAGGAGATCAGAGCCGTCAACGACTCTAACCTATTGGTCATCGAAGCCATACCTGAGTTATTGGACGCAAAACAAAATCTATTCAAAAATCTGTGCCAACAGTTCAAAGGTAACGATTCGGTAATTTTGGTGACCAACACATCTTCGCTGTCCTGCGAAGAGATCGGTGTTAACGTCGACTGTAAGGAACGGTATGGAGGACTGCATTTCTTCAATCCGGTGCCACTCATGAAACTCGTAGAGATTATCAAGACTTTGGAGACAAACGAGAAAACAGTGGAAGAGTTGAAACAGTTTGTGGTTGACATACAAAAGGTGAGTGTCCTCTGCAAAGACACCCCTGGCTTTATAGTCAACCGACTGCTCATACCCTACACATCTGAGGCAATAAAAATGGTTGAGAGGGGAGACGCAACTGTCAAAGACATAGACACTGCCATGAAGTTGGGCGCCGGCTATCCGATGGGTCCATTCGAACTGATGGATGTGACGGGTCTCGACACCGGAAAGTTTGTGGTCGAGTCATGGCTCGCACGCAATGACCCGACACTTAATGTTTCAAAGTCTGAATTAGTCGACAAAATGGTAGCCGAGGGACGACTGGGACGTAAAACTGGGAAAGGATTCTATAATTACAATGATTTTTCATAAAACAATCATAACTTTCATAAAATTTTAGAAAATGTGTCAATAGTTTTGAAATTCATTCAAAAACTTTATTTTTGGAAATATTTTTGTAATGATTTTGATTTCAATAAAAATGACAGAAAAACACATTAATTGTGAATTTTGTTTATTATAAAGGAGTCTCCTGAATCTCCTGTTGTCCAGGTGTCTATTGCCCGATCTTTTTGGGCAAAAGATTCTCTAGTTCTAAATTCCCCATTGAAAGAGCTTTCCAAAACTGTATCCAGCAAGATTTAAGGTTAATCAGTTTGGCTGTGGTTCAGGTAGTTGTGGTAGACCTGGCGATTGTTATTGCCGTTGTGCCATTCATGATAGATCAACCATTTATTTCAATTGGATTACTGCTAAAAGGGTTAAGAGCTTATTGTTGATAAGAAGAAATCTTTGTTAGAAAATCATGAAAATAGACAATCCATTAGAGATATTCCGTCATATTTAGATTTTTCATTAACAATAGAATTCCATAATTTATGACAATCTAGTTATTCGTCCCGGGGTTTTTCCGGAAATTTTATTTCATCAGTTTGGCTGTGGTTCAGGTGGTTGTGGTAGTCCTGGAGATTGTTATAGCCGTTGTGCCCGTGTTTTCGGTGGTTGTGGTAGACCAGGAAATTGTTAAAGCCGTTGTGCCCGTGTTTTCGATGGTTGTGGTAGACCTGGAGATTGTTATAGCCGTTGTGCCATTCATGATAGATCAACCATTTATTTCATTTGGATTACTGCTAAAAGGTTTAAGAGCTTATTGTTGATAAGAAGAAATCTTCGTTAGAAAATCATGAAAATAGACAATCCATTAGAGATATTCCGTTATATTTAGATTTTTCATTAACAATAGAATTCCATAATTTATGACTATCTAGTTATTCGTCCCGGGGTTTTTCCGGAAATTTTATTTCATCAGTTTGGCTGTGGTTCAGGTGGTTTTGTTAGACCTGGAGATTGTTATAGCCGTTGTGACCGTGTTTTCGATGGTTGTGGTAGACCTGGAGATTGTTATAGCCGTTGTGCCCGTGTTTTCGGTGGTTGTGGTAGTCCTGGAGATTGTTATAGCCGTTGTGCCCGTGTTTTCGGTGGTTGTGGTAGACCTGGAGATTGTTAAATCATTCAATCAATTATTTTATGTTTGGTTTGAATTAATCTGAGATTAGAATCAAATTTTGATTAAAATTATTTGAATTAAATACCGGAATCATTTGCTTATTGATCAAACTAACCTTGTTTATTTTAAACTTCAATCAGAAGAAACTTTATTCTTCATCAGAATTCGAGTCAGAACTGGAACCAGAGGTAGAGCCTGAGCTCGAACCTGAACTCGAGTCTGAATTAGAACTGGAGCTGGATGATGATGACGACGAAGAACTAGGTGAAGCAGGGAACTGCTGGTAAGTGTCAGGGAGTTCAGGAAGAGTCTCATCCAACTCATCAATTGGTTGCAAGGATTTGGGTAAACCTATCACTACAGGAGCCATATTAGGCGACGATATACCAGACCTTCGATAGCCTCCCAGAACCCGCTGACGCCGTTGACTGAGCAAATTGTTGACCTTGGCCAAATCTTGTTGGTTTCGCATATATCGTGAATCTTGATAGACTTTGCGACCACTCATTCCTCTCCAGTCTCTCCACTTTTTATTTTCTGATTGTAGTAACGCTTGTAAGTGAGGATTATCTGGTCTTCGGTTCAGAAAATCTCGACTCCTTCTCAAGGAATGTCTGCTCGCCCTCCAGTGTGAAGGACCCGGACGTCCTCTGAACACTGGATTGGGTCTGAAAACATTTCGGCGCCGACTCTTTTCCCTTAAAAAGTCGAGTCTTCTGTTTCTCTGTTCCACTGTAGGCATCAGAAAAGTGAGGTTCCCAGTTGTCGGCGCTCTGTTTGGGCGAAGCCAACGATTCTCGTTCCGATCCCAACGTTTGACATAACCCCTTCCCTCGAGTAGACCGACTTGTCTTCCAGTTCTGTCCCCTTGACTTCTGGCCTGTTGTTTGAATCGCTCCAAATTCGATGAGAAGAGCTCTGAAGCGGTTTTAGGCGGAGGGTATGATTGGACGGGAGGGTCGGGATCTGGAGGCGGACCTAATGCCAAATTACTTAGTGGGCCATAGGATGTCTCCACAGGAATCGGGTTAGTATGAAAACTGTATGGACTTGTATCTGGATGTGGATGTGTTCGTGCGGTCTCATACTGTAAGTCTGTCCTTCTATAGGGATGACTCCTCTGCTGTCTGTTCAAGAATCGTATACTTCTGTTGACTAATTGTCTGCTCCTTCTCTGTCCCGGACTGCCATATGATTGATATCTATTATATGACATATTGTATGCGATAACTGTCCCCTAAAACAGTCAAATATATTTTGACTGATTTTATCAGAAATTTAATGAAATCAAATCAATTGTTGAATTGAAAGTCGAATTAAAATTTTATTATTTATCGCCAAAATTCAATTCAATTCAATTAATTAAATATATTCTTCATTTCAAATGACATTTGTTTTAATCAAAACTATTGAAAGAATATAAAAACTATTAAAACAAATGCTTTTTAAACGAAAAGTAAATAAATTGAAAAACTTTTTCAACAAATATATCGAATCTATTGAAGGATTATAGAGAAGGCATCGACCGGTGAGTTGAGTCTTGAGAGGGATTTGTGGTCTTCAGCCAAAGACAAGTTGTTTATCGAATAACTTGTGTTCAGTCGAACAGATCTTATGTTTTCGATGAGCGAAGAGTAATACGATTTATGGACTTCTTGTTCGCTGTTCTGCGAGAATAGGTTTAGAGTCCATTCCATTGACTTCGGCTCCCATTCGATGGCAAACGAGTGAAGAAGTTTTCGACCGCTTTTCACAAACATTACCTCAAGAAGTGAATAGACTTTTATCGGATCCGTTTCGATGTCATAGACTAAGAGCTCATACTCTGAGACAAAATTAAAGAGTTTTAAGCAATTCGTGTATTTGTTGAACATATCGCCGAAGATCTTTGAGTCGACGTCAAGAACTTTGGTCTCTATTCTGACGTCTAAGTCATCAGTTCTTCGGTTAAACTCTTCTTTGATTTCAAAGCAAACGATTTCACTGTCGGTAATGAAGGAACAGATCTTCGGTTTGTTTAAAATCACTTTCGGAGACAACAGCTCTTCGAGAGTCGTTTCGGTTAAATTATTTTCGTCACAGAAGTCGGGAATACGTCCGAAACCGTTGCAACTGAACTGTTGAGAGCCGGGACTCACCACATATGAGCCAAACCTATCGATTCTTATTAGAGTCACATCTATTAGTCTTGAGTTGGGATATTGTGGCGCAACTATAGTCAAGATGTAGTTGTCGTCTGAAGACCACTGATAACAATAAACGCCTTCAAAAAGTCTTGAGTCGGAAAACTCTGACGACTCGAACGCATTACCGGTAAATATCACGTGACTGGCGGTCAGCTCAAGATGTCTGTCCCCATTGAATCGGAATATATGGAGACGGATCTGATTGGACTCATCCGACTTGGAATAGCTTAAGAAGTGCTGACCGTTTTGTGTGAAACCAATAAATATGTGACTCATATATGACTCGTTTGGCAGTAAATCATATAAAACGTATTCCCGACTCAATGCCGAACGGATGGACGACCGCAACGATGGACTCAATCCTCCAGATATCTGTCGATACCATCAAAGTGTCAGATATTTGTTTATAAATCAAATGTTATTCAAATGATTGAAGACTTACTCGCATTGAATCGATGATTGACGGCAAGTGATGTCCACTTTTTCGGGACATTTCGCTCCAAAAGGCCGAAGAAATTATCGGACAATCAGTTGATGACTATTGTCCTGATTTCGAAGGCATTGATTCAAATGATATTAAATTAAATATGACTTCAATTAAACAAAAATTCAAATAAAATAAACGATTTGTTAGTTATTTTGTGTTTGAAATTGAGTTTTGTTTACAAAAATTGAGGGAAAACTCATTCAATAGATTCAATAGATTTGGCGCTAAATTTGTTTTCAATCATTCGTTGAAAAAAGTGATTGAATGACAATTGAAGACCTGATTTGTCCGGAAAGACATACAGTCAGTGAAATTGAAGGACAACTTTGATAAGCGATTATTGGTTTGAATTAAATGAACTTAATTAACAAAATTCATTGAAGTTTTCAAACATAAGAGATATTTCTTATGACACTTAGTCTCACATTTTTTATCAATTATTTAATAATAATTATTAATTAAATATAAATATAATGTTTAAGAAATGTTATTATTTAATGATATTTCGATTCAATAATTTTTAGATTTCTTGGTCTTTTGAAATCTGAAGGAAAAGATATCTTTTCGCAATTCAATTGGAACTTGATAACTTTTTGAGGCTTCTCTCCGCAAATGTTGAAGAGATAATCGATTGTGTCTTTCAATTCATCAGAGTTGTAGGAATCATCTTCAACATGTGCTTGGTCATTTTATCGGATGTGTAAAATAGAATAAAATTCAATTTATTTGTATATAAATGGCTTTAATTTTGAAATCAAATCGAAGGCAAAGTATAGTATAGTTATTGTCTCTCGAGAGCCGAGACTCAAAACAATTGAAATTCATTTGGAATTCGAATGAGATTTGAATTGAAGTCAAACAGT